>CAUJRU010000682.1:125000-150000 GCA_963277665.1 Viscum album | reverse complement strand
CCGAGTGAGACGATTTGAAGGGGCCTCGAGGCTTGTCTTGGTGGATGCGGGGTGCCTTGAAAGGAAGGACGCCGAGCTGGGGTTTGTCATATGTTGTTGGGTTCGGTATGTAACGACACCGACCACCTAAAGAGAATTCATTTCATGCGTGAGGACCCGCTCTGGACATGGGGTCTGTCTTCTCGGCGGTGGTCGACGATACGCGGGAAGGATGCCATGACGTGTCGGCGGCCTTCACGTGCCTAAGGGGTCACGTCGGTTGCCGTTCCTATGGTTTCATAGCTCTTTTAGGGCAACACGTGTTGTCTTTCATGCGCTGCGGTTCCCTCTGGGTGGTCTAAACCACTCAGTATGTCTCCTCGTCAGTGCTGATGTTTCCTGGTGGGAGAGCTGGAAATGCAGAAATGTCTCTTTAGGGGGGGAGTGGTCGGCGACCCCCCCTGGGCGTGGGTCTTGTCCTGCGTGCCCAGAGCCACCCAGTGACATGCCCACAGACATGGAAAAATGGCCTCTAGATGATTCCTCCTGTGCTTGGGGCTTGTCTTGCCCGCGGTAGTGCCCCATAAAAGCGATGACAATGAGACGGGGTTCGTCGCGTGTCAGGTCCGACGAACTGACAATCGCGTGGAGACAAAGCCATCCGAGTGAGACGATTTGAAGTGGCCTCGGGGCATGTCTTGGTGGATGCGACGTGCCTTGAAAGGAAGGACGTCGAGGTGGGGTTTTTCATATGTTGTTGGGTCCTGTATGTAATTACAATTACCACCTAAAGAGAATTCTTTTCATGAGTGAGGACCCGCTCTGGACATGGGGCGTGTCTTCTCGGCGGTGATCGACGATACGCGGGATGGATGCCATGACTTGTCGGTGGCCTTCATGTGCATAAGGGGTCACGTCGGTGGCCCTTCCTATGGTTTCATAGCTCTTTTAGGGCAACACGTGTTGTCTTTCATGCGCTGCGGTGCCCTCAGGGTGGTCTAAACCCATCAGTATGTCTCCTCGTCAGTGTTGATGTTTCCTGGTGGGATAGCTGGAAATGCATAAATGTCTCTTTAGGGGGGGAGTGGTCGGCGACCCCCCTGGGCGTGGGTCTTGTCCTGCGTGCCTAGAGCCACCCAATGACATGCCCAGTGACATGGAAAATGGCATCGACGCAATGCCCTGAATTCCTGATGATTCTTCCCGTGCTAGGGTCTTGTCTTGCCCGAGGTGGTGCGCCATAAAACCGATGACAATGAGATGGGTGGGGTTTGTCGCCTGTGAGATCCTACGGACTGACAATCGCGTCCAGACAATGGAATCCTAGTGAGGCGATTTGAAGGGGCCTCGGGGCCCGTCTTGGTGCGTGCGGCGTGCCTTGAAAGGAAGGACGTTGAGGTGGGGTTTGTCATATGTTGTTGTGTCCGGTATGTAAAGACAATGACCACCTAAAGAGAATTCATTTCATGCGTGAGGACCCGCTCTGGACATGGGTCCTGTCTCCTCGGCGGTGTTGGACGATACGCGGGACGGATGCCATGACGTGTCGGCGGCCTTCATGTGCCTTAGGGGCCACGTCGGTGTCCCTTCCTATGGTTTCATAGCCCTTTTAGGGCAACACGTGTTGCCTTTCATGCGCTGCGGTTCCCTCTGGGTGGTCTAAACCACTCAGTATGTCTCCTCGTCAGTGTTGATGTTTCCTGGTGGAATAGCTGGAAATGCATAAATGTCTCTTTAGGGGGGGAGTGGTCGGCGACCCCCCCTGGGCGTGGGTCTTGTCCTGCGTGCCGAGAGCCACCCACAGACATGCCCAGTGACATGGAAAATGGAATCGACGCAATGCCATGAATTCCTGATGATTCGTCCCGTGCTTGGGGTTTGTCTTGCCCGAGGTAGTGCGCCCTAAAAACGATGGCAATGAGACGGGGTTTGTCGCATGTGCGATCCTGCGGACTGACAGTCGCGTCCAGACAATGGCATCCGAGTGAGACGATTTGAAGGGGCCTCAGGGCCCGTCTTGGTGCATGCGGCGTGCCTTGAAAGGAAGGACGTCGAGGTGGGGTTTTTCATATGTTGTCGTGTCCCGTATGTAATGACAATGACCACCTAAAGAGAATTCATTTCATGCGCGAGGACCCGCTCTGGACATGGGGCCTGTCTTCTCGGCGGCGTTGGATGCTACCCGCGACGAATGCTACTACGTGTCGGCGGCCTTGATGTGCCTAAGGGGTCACATCAGTGGCTGTTCCTATGGTTTCATATCTCTTTTAGGGCAACACGTGTTGTCTTTCATGCGCTGTGGTGCCCACAGGGTTGTCTAAACCCATCAGTATGTCTCCTCGTCAGTGCTGATGTTTCCTGGTGGGACAGCTGGAAATGCATAAATGTCTCTTTAGGGGGGGAGTGGTCGGCGACCCCCCCTGGGCGTGGGTCTTGTCCTGCGTGCCCAGAGCCACCCAGTGACATGCCCACGGACATGGAAAAACAGCCTCCGGACAAAGCAAAGACAGCTTGATGATTCGTCCGGTGCTTGGGGCTTGTCTTGTTCGAGGTAGTGCGCCATAAAAGTGATGACAATGAGCCGGGTTTCGTCGCGTGTCAGGTCCTCCGTACTGACAATCAGGTGGAGACAACGCCATCCGGGTGAGAGGATTTGAAGGGGCCTCAGGGCTTGCCTTGGTGGATGCGGTGTGCCTTGAATGGAAGGACAATGAGGTGGGGTTTGTCATATGTTGTTGGGTCCGGTATGTAATGACAATGACCGCCTAAAGAGAATTCCTTTCATGCGTGGGGACCCGCTCTGGACATGGGGCGTGTCTTCGCTGTGGTGATGGACGATACGTGGGACGGATGCCATGACGTGTCGGCGGCCTTCATGTGCCTAAGGGGCCACGTCGGTGGCCCTTCCTATGGTTTCATAGCTCTTTTAGGGAAACACGTGTTGCCTTTCATGCGCTGCCCTGCCCTCAGGGTGGTCTAAACCCATCAGTATGTCTCCTCGTCGGTGTTGATGTTTCCTGGTGGAATAGCTGGAAATGCATAAATGTCTCTTTAGGGGGGGAGTGGTCGGCGACCCCCCCGGGCGTGGGTCTTGTCCTGCGTGCCTAGAGCCACCCAATGTGATGCCCATTGACATGCAAAATGACATCGACTTAATGCCATGAATGCCTGATGATTCGTCCCGTGCTTGGGGCTTGTCTTGCCCGAGGTAGTGCGCCATAAAAACGATGACAATGGGATGGTGTTTGTGGCCTTCGAGATCCTGCGGACTGACAGTCGCGTTCAGACAATGGCATCCGAGTGAGACGATTTGAAGGGGTCTCGGGGCCCGTCTTGGTGCATGCGGCGTTTCTTGAAAGGAAGGACGTCGAGGTGGGGTTTGTCACATGTTGTTGTGTTCGGAATGTAAAGACAATGACCGCCTAAAGATAATTCATTTCATGCGCGGGGACCCGCTCTGGACATGGGTCCTGTCTTCTCGGCGGTGTTGGATGATACCCGGGACGGATGCCATGACGTGTCGGCGGCCTTCATGTGCCTAAGGGGTCACTTTGGTGGCTGTTCGTATGGATTCGTAGCTCTTTTAGGGCAACACGTGCTGTCCTTCATGCGTTGTGGTGCCCATTGGGTTGTCTGAACCCATCAGTATGTGTCCTCGTCAGTGCTGATGTTTCCTGGTGGGACAGCTGGAAATGCATAAATGTCTCTTTAGGGGGGGAGTGGTCGGCGACCCCCCCTGGGCGTGGGTCTTGTCCTGCGTGCCCAGAGCCACCCAGTGACATGCCCACGAACATGGAAAAACGACCTCCAGACAAATCCATGAAAGCTTGATTATTCGTACGGTGCTTGGGGCTTGTCTTGTCTGAGGTAATGCGTCATAAAAGTGATGACAATGAGCCGGGGTGCGTCGCGTGTCAGGTCCGACGTACTGACAATCACGTGGAGACAACGCCATCCGAGTGGGACGATTTGAAGGGGCCTCGGGGCTTCCCTTGGTGGATGCGGTGTGCCTTGCAAGGAAGGACGACGTGGTGGGGTTTGTCATATGTTGTTGGGTACGGTATGTATTGACAATGACCGCCTAAAGATAATTCCTTTGAGGCGTGAGGACCAGCTCTGGACATGGGGCGTGTCTTCTCTGCGGTGATGGACGAGACGCGGGGCGGATGCCATGACGTGTCGGCGGCCTTCATGTGCCTAAGGGGTCACGTCGGTGGCCCTTCCTATGGTTTCATAGCTCTTTTAGGGCAACCCGTGTTGTCTTTCATGCACTGCGGTGCCCTTAGGGTGGTCTAAACCCATCAGTATGTCTCCTCGTCACTGTTGATGTTTCCTGGTGGTATAGCTGGAAATGCATAAATGTCTCTTTAGGGGGGGAGTGGTCGGCGACCCCCCCTGGGCGTGGGTCTTGTCCTGCGTGCCTAGAGCCACCCAATGACATGCCGAGTGACATGGAAAATGGCATCGACGCAGTGCCATGAATTCCTGATGATTCGTCTCGTGCTTGGGGCTTGTCTTGCCCGAGGTAGTGCGCCCTAAAAACGATGACAATGAGATGGGGTTTGTCGCATGTGTGATCCTGCGGACTGACAGTCTTGTCCAGACAATGGCATCCGAGTGAGACGATTTGAAGGGGCCTCGAGGCCCGTCTTGGTGCGTGTGGCGTGCCTTGAAAGGAAGGACGTTGCGGTGGGGTTTGTCATCTGTTGTCGTGTCCCGTATGTAATGACAATGACCACCTAAAGAGAATTCATTTCATGCGTGAGGACCCTCTCTGGACATGGGGCCTGTCTTCTCGGCGGTGTTGGACGCTACCCGGGATGAATGCTACTACGTGTCGGCGGCCTTCATGTGCCTAAGGGGTCACATCGGTGGCTGTTCCTACGGTTTCATATATCTTTTAGGGCAACACGTGTTGACTTTCATGCGCTGTGGTGCCCACAGGGTTGTCTAAACCCTCCAGTATGTCTCCTCGTCAGTGCTGATGTTTCCTGGTGGGACAGCTGGAAAGGCATAAATGTCTCTTTAGGGGGGGAGTGGTCGGCGACCCCCCCTGGGCGTGGGTCTTGTCCTGCGTGCCCAGAGCCACCTAGTGACATGCCCACGGACATGGAAAAATGGCCTCCAGACAAATCCATGAAAGCTTGAGGATTCATACGGTGCTTGGGGCTTGTCTTGTATGAGGTAATGCGCCATAAAAGTGATGACAATGAGCCGGGGTGCGTCGCGTGTCAGGTCCGACGTACTGACAATCACGTGGAGACAACGCCACCCGAGTGGGACGATTTGAAGGGGCATCGGGGCTTGCCTTGGAGGATGCGGTGTGCCTTGCAAGGAAGGACGACGTGGTGGGGTTTGTCATATGTTGTTGGGTACGGTATGTAATGACAATGACCGCCTAAAGATAATTCATTTCATGCGTGAGGACCCGCTCTGGACATGGGGCGTGTCTTCTCTGCGGTGATGGACGAGACGCGGGACGGATGTCATGACGTGTCGGCGGCCTTCATGTGCCTAAGGGGTCACGTCGGTGGCCCTTCCTATGGTTTCATAGCTCTTTTAGGGCAACCCGTGTTGTCTTTCATGCACTGCGGTGCCCTTAGGGTGGTCTAAACCCCTCAGTATGTCTCCTCGTCACTTTTGATGTTTCCTGGTGGAATAGCTGGAAATGCATAAATGTCTCTTTAGGGGGGGAGTGGTCGGCGACCCCCCCTGGGCGTGGGTCTTGTCCTGCGTGCCTAGAGCCACCCAATGACATGCCCAGGGACATGGAAAATGGCATCGACGCAATGCCATGAATTCTTGATGATTCGTCCCGTGCTTGGGGCTTGTCTTTCCCGAGGTAGTGCGCCCTAAAAACGATGACAATGAGATGGGTTTTGTCGCATGTGTGATCTTGCGGGCTGACAGTCGTTTCCAGACAAAGGCATCCGAGTGAGACGATTTGAAGGGGCCTCGAGGCCCGTCTTGGTGCCTGCGGTGTGCCTTGAAAGGAAGGACGTTGAGGTGTGGTTATTCATGTGTTTTCGTGTCCCGTATGTAATGATAATGACCACCTAAAGAGAATTCATTTCATGCGTGAGGACCCTCTCTGGACATGGGGCCTGTCTTCTCGGCGGTGTTGGACGCTACCCGGGATGGATGCTAGTACGTGATGGCGGCCTTGATGTGCCTAAGGGGTCACATTGGTGGCTATTCCTATGGTTTCATATCTCTTTTAGGGCAACACGTGTTGTCTTTCATGCGCTGTGGTGCCCACAGGGTTGTCTGAACCCATCAGTATGTCTCCTCGTCAGTGCTGATGTTTCCTGGTGGGACAGCTGGAAATGCATAAATGTCTCTTTAGGGGGGGAGTGGTCGGCGACCCCCCCTGGGCGTGGGTCTTGTCCTGTGTGCCCAGAGCCACCCAGTGACATGCCCACGGACATGGAAAAACGGCCTCCAGACGAATCCATGAAAGCCTGATGATTCGTACGGTGCTTGGGGCTTGTCTTGTCTGAGGTAATGCGCCATAAAATTGATGACAATGAGCTGGGGTGCGTCGCGTGTCAGACCCACGCCGAGTGACGTGGAAAATGGCATCGACGCAATGCCAAGAATTCCTGATGATTCGTCCCGTGCTTCGGGCTTGTCTTGCCCGAGGTAGTGCGCCATAAAAACGATGACAATGAGATGGGGTTTGTCGCGTGTGTGAGGTCCGACGTACTGACGATCACGTGGAGACAACGGCATCCGAGTGAGACGATTTGAAGGGGCCTCGGGGCTTGCCTTGGTGGATGCGGTGTGCCTTGCAAGGAAGGACGATGTGGTGGGGTTTGTCATATGTTGTTGGGTACGGTATGTATTGACAATGACCACCTAAAGATAATTCCTTTGAGGCGTGAGGACTCGCTCTGGACATGGGGCGCGTCTTCTCTGCGGTGATGGACGAGACGCGGGACGGATGCCATGACGTGTCGGCGGCCTTCATGTGCCTAAGGGGTCACGTCGGTGGCCCTTCCTATGGTTTCATAGCTCTTTTAGGGCAACCCGTGTTGTCTTTCATGCACTGCGGTGCCCTTAGGGTGGTCTAAACCCATCAGTATGTCTCCTCGTCACTGTTGATGTTTCCTGGTGGTATAGCTGGAAATGCATAAATGTCTCTTTAGGGGGGGAGTGGTCGGCGACCCCCCCTGGGCGTGGGTCTTGTCCTGCGTGCCTAGAGCCACCCACTGACATGCCGAGTGACATGGAAAATGGCATCGACGCAGTGCCATGAATTTCTGATGATTCGTCCCGTGCTTGGGGCTTGTCTTGCCCGAGGTAGTGCGCCCTAAAAACGATGACAATGAGATGGGGTTTGTCGCATGTGTGATCCTGCGGACTGACAGTCGTGTCCAGACAATGGCATCCGAGTGAGACGATTTGAAGGGGCCTCGAGGCCCGTCTTGGTGCGTGTGGCGTGCCTTGAAAGGAAGGACGTTGCGGTGGGGTTTGTCATCTGTTGTCGTGTCCCGTATGTAATGACAATGACCACCTAAAGAGAATTCATTTCATGCGTGAGGACCCTCTCTGGACATGGGGCCTGTCTTCTCGGCGGTGTTGGACGCTACCCGGGATGAATGCTACTACGTGTCGGCGGCCTTCATGTGCCTAAGGGGTCACATCGGTGGCTGTTCCTAGGGTTTCATATATCTTTTAGGGCAACACGTGTTGTCTTTCATGCGCTGTGGTGCCCACAGGGTTGTCTAAACCCGTTAGTATGTCTCCTCGTCAGTGCTGATGTTTCCTGGTGGGACAGCTGAAAATGCATAAATGTCTCTTTAGGGGGGGAGTGGTCGGCGACCCCCCCTGGGCGTGGGTCTTGTCCTGCGTGCCCAGAGCCACCTAGTGACATGCCCACGGACATGGAAAAATGGCCTCCAGACAAATCCATGAAAGCTTGAGGATTCATACGGTGCTTGGGGCTTGTCTTGTCTGAGGTAATGCGCCATAAAAGTGATGACAATGAGCCGGGGTGCGTCGCGTGTCAGGTCCGACGTACTGACAATCACGTGGAGACAACGCCACCCGAGTGGGACGATTTGAAGGGGCATCGGGGCTTGCCTTGGAGGATGCGGTGTGCCTTGCAAGGAAGGACGACGTGGTGGGGTTTGTCATATGTTGTTGGGTACGGTATGTAATGACAATGACCGCCTCAAGATAATTCCTTTCATGCGTGAGGACCCGCTCTGGACATGGGGCGTGTCTTCTCTGCGGTGATGGACGAGACGCGGGACGGATGCCATGACGTGTCGGCGGCCTTCATGTGCCTAAGGGGTCACGTCGGTGGCCCTTCCTATGGTTTCATAGCTCTTTTAGGGCAACCCGTGTTGTCTTTCATGCACTGCGGTGCCCTTAGGGTGGTCTAAACCCATCAGTATGTCTCCTCGTCACTGTTGATGTTTCCTGGTGGAATAGCTGGAAATGCATAAATGTCTCTTTAGGGGGGGGAGTGGTCGGCGACCCCCCCTGGGCGTGGGTCTTGTCCTGCGTGCCTAGAGCCACCCGATGACGTGCCCAGTGACATGGAAAATGGCATGGACGCAATGCCATGAATTCTCGATGATTCGTCCCGTGCTTGGGGCTTGTCTTTCCCGAGGTAGTGCGCCCTAAAAACGATGACAATGAGATGGGTTTTGTCGCATGTGTGATCTTGCGGGCTGACAGTCGTTTCCAGACAAAGGCATCCGAGTGAGACGATTTGAAGGGGCCTCGAGGCCCGTCTTGGTGCATGCGGTGTGCCTTGAAAGGAAGGACGTTGAGGTGTGGTTATTCATGTGTTTTCGTGTCCCGTATGTAATGATAATGACCACCTAAAGAGAATTCATTTCATGCGTGAGGACCCTCTCTGGACATGGGGCCTGTCTTCTCGGCGGTGTTGGACGCTACCCGGGATGGATGCTAGTACGTGATGGCGGCCTTGATGTGCCTAAGGGATCACATTGGTGGCTATTCCTATGGTTTCATATCTCTTTTAGGGCAACACGTGTTGTCTTTCATGCGCTGTGGTGCCCACAGGGTTGTCTGAACCCATCAGTATGTCTCCTCGTTAGTGCTGATGTTTCCTGGTGGGACAGCTGGAAATGCATAAATGTCTCTTTAGGGGGGGAGTGGTCGGCGACCCCCCCTGGGCGTGGGTCTTGTCCTGTGTGCCCAGAGCCACCCAGTGACATGCCCACAGACATGGAAAAACGGCCTCCAGACGAATCCATGAAAGCCTGATGATTCGTACGGTGCTTGGGGCTTGTCTTTTCTGAGGTAATGCGCCATAAAAGTGATGACAATGAGATGGGGTGCGTCGCGTGTCAGACCCACGCCGAGTGACGTGGAAAATGGCATCGACGCAATGCCAAGAATTCCTGATGATTCGTCCCGTGCTTCGGGCTTGTCTTGCCCGAGGTAGTGCGCCATAAAAACGATGACAATGAGATGGGGTTTGTCGCGTGTGTGAGGTCCGACGTACTGACGATCACGTGGAGACAACGGCATCCGAGTGAGACGATTTGAAGGGGCCTCGGGGCTTGCCTTGGTGGATGCGGTGTGCCTTGCAAGGAAGGACGATGTGGTGGGGTTTGTCATATGTTGTTGGGTACGGTATGTATTGACAATGACCACCTAAAGATAATTCCTTTGAGGCGTGAGGACTCGCTCTGGACATGGGGCGCGTCTTCTCTGCGGTGATGGACGAGACGCGGGACGGATGCCATGACGTGTCGGCGGCCTTCATGTGCCTAAGGGGTCACGTCGGTGGCCCTTCCTATGGTTTCATAGCTCTTTTAGGGCAACCCGTGTTGTCTTTCATGCACTGCGGTGCCCTTAGGGTGGTCTAAACCCATCAGTATGTCTCCTCGTCACTGTTGATGTTTCCTGGTGGTATAGCTGGAAATGCATAAATGTCTCTTTAGGGGGGGAGTGGTCGGTGACCCCCCCTGGGCGTGGGTCTTGTCCTGCGTGCCTAGAGCCACCCACTGACATGCCGAGTGACATGGAAAATGGCATCGACGCAGTGCCATGAATTTCTGATGATTCGTCCCGTGCTTGGGGCTTGTCTTGCCCGAGGTAGTGCGCCCTAAAAACGATGACAATGAGATGGGGTTTGTCGCATGTGTGATCCTGCGGACTGACAGTCGTGTCCAGACAATGGCATCCGAGTGAGACGATTTGAAGGGGCCTCGAGGCCCGTCTTGGTGCGTGTGGCGTGCCTTGAAAGGAAGGACGTTGCGGTGGGGTTTGTCATCTGTTGTCGTGTCCCGTATGTAATGACAATGACCACCTAAAGAGAATTCATTTCATGCGTGAGGACCCTCTCTGGACATGGGGCCTGTCTTCTCGGCGGTGTTGGACGCTACCCGGGATGAATGCTACTACGTGTCGGCGGCCTTCATGTGCCTAAGGGGTCACATCGGTGGCTGTTCCTATGGTTTCATATATCTTTTAGGGCAACACGTGTTGTCTTTCATGCGCTGTGGTGCCCACAGGGTTGTCTAAACCCGTTAGTATGTCTCCTCGTCAGTGCTGATGTTTCCTGGTGGGACAGCTGAAAATGCATAAATGTCTCTTTAGGGGGGGAGTGGTCGGCGACCCCCCCTGGGCGTGGGTCTTGTCCTGCGTGCCCAGAGCCACCTAGTGACATGCCCACGGACATGGAAAAATGGCCTCCAGACAAATCCATGAAAGCTTGAGGATTCATACGGTGCTTGGGGCTTGTCTTGTCTGAGGTAATGCGCCATAAAAGTGATGACAATGAGCCGGGGTGCGTCGCGTGTCAGGTCCGACGTACTGACAATCACGTGGAGACAACGCCACCCGAGTGGGACGATTTGAAGGGGCATCGGGGCTTGCCTTGGAGGATGCGGTGTGCCTTGCAAGGAAGGACGACGTGGTGGGGTTTGTCATATGTTGTTGGGTACGGTATGTAATGACAATGACCGCCTCAAGATAATTCCTTTCATGCGTGAGGACCCGCTCTGGACATGGGGCGTGTCTTCTCTGCGGTGATGGACGAGACGCGGGACGGATGCCATGACGTGTCGGCGGCCTTCATGTGCCTAAGGGGTCACGTCGGTGGCCCTTCCTATGGTTTCATAGCTCTTTTAGGGCAACCCGTGTTGTCTTTCATGCACTGCGGTGCCCTTAGGGTGGTCTAAACCCATCAGTATGTCTCCTCGTCACTGT
This sequence comes from Viscum album, assembly GCA_963277665.1. Classification (NCBI taxonomy): domain Eukaryota; kingdom Viridiplantae; phylum Streptophyta; class Magnoliopsida; order Santalales; family Viscaceae; genus Viscum; species Viscum album. Next base: position 138,825 of record CAUJRU010000682.1, on the reverse strand, counting down.
TGATGTTTCCTGGTGGAATAGCTGGAAATGCATAAATGTCTCTTTAGGGGGGGGAGTGGTCGGCGACCCCCCCTGGGCGTGGGTCTTGTCCTGCGTGCCTAGAGCCACCCGATGACGTGCCCAGTGACATGGAAAATGGCATGGACGCAATGCCATGAATTCTCGATGATTCATCCCGTGCTTGGGGCTTGTCTTTCCCGAGGTAGTGCGCCCTAAAAACGATGACAACGAGATGGGGTTTGTCGCATGTGTGATCTTGCGGGCTGACAGTCGTTTCCAGACAATGGCATCCGAGTGAGACGATTTGAAGGGGCCTCGAGTCCCGTCTTGGTGCATGCGGCGTGCCTTGAAGGGAAGGACGTTGAGGTGGGGTCATACCTCAAACATTGCAGATGTGGTTGGTGATGCAACCTTGTTGATCCTTCCATTAGTCATATGCTTGTCTCAAAGATCAGGTTGTGCATGTACAATGGACAAACTAATCGAACGGAATTGAATGTTCGGGACGACGGTTTGGGCTTGTGTTGGGGTCTGAGTGGTGAGCTCAGTCATACCTCAAACAATGCAGATGTTGTTGGTGATTCTACATGTCTGATCCTTCCACTAGTCATATGCTTGTCTCAAAGATCAGGTCCTGCATGATCAGTTGTGTGGGTTGATGGTTGCGCTTATGCGATTGTGTGGGAGTGGTGGATGGTTGTCAAGATACCGCGGTCTCCCTTTTTTGGGAAGGGAACGTTGGTCTCGTTGGCTCTAGGGGGTTGGGTATATCAATCCTTCCCTTGTGTCATGCATAGCGGGCTTTCCCTGCCTTCATGTGCTGCATTGTGATGCCTCTCGGGTTGCATCCCTCGAGGCGTCACGATCAGCTGTGTGGGTTGATGGTTGTGCTTACGCGATTGTGTGGGAGTGGTGGATGGTTGTCAAGATACTGCGGTCTCCCTTTTTTGGGAAGGGAACGTTGGTCTCGTTGGCACCCTCATCCGTAAGTGGGGGTTTAATTTCTCCTCGCTTTCATTTGGTCCTTGTGCATGTTTCCATGTGAATGATGGAACACGGTTTGGCTTGGTTGGATATCCGTTGAGAACACTAGTCATATGCTTGTCTCAAAGTTCAGTCTGTGCATGTACAGGGACAAACTAATCGAAGATGGTGATACTGTGAAGGGTCTCAGTAAATCAGGGACAAGTCTGACGTTCTCCTCAGTTTTACATCAAGCGAAGAATGTGTATCTATTGTTTCTGCAAGATACACGAGCGTCATGCAGAGGTGATGACTCATTAAGGTGAATCCTGTCGATTTGGGAAGATGATTTGGGCTTGTGTTGGGGTTTGAGTGGTCTGCTCAGTCATACCTCAAACATTGCAGATGTGGTTGGTGATGCTACCTGGCTGATCCTACCATTAGTCATATGCTTGTCTCAAAGATCAGGTTGTGCATTTACAAAGGATAAACTAATCGAACGGAATTGAATGTTCGGGATGATGGTTTGGGCTTGTGTTGGGGTCTGAGTGGTCTGCTCAGTTATACCACAAACAATGCAGATGTTGTTGGTAATGCTACATGGTTGATCCTTCCACTAGTCATATGCTTGTCTCAAAGATCAGTTAGTGCATGTACAGGGACAAACTAATCGAAAGATGGTGATACTGTGAAGGGTCTCATTAAATCAGTGACACGGCTGACTTTCTCCTCGGTTATACATCAAGCGAAGAATCCCCAGGTGGGTGAGCTCCACCTAGAAGATCCTCACTTGTCCCATCGGAGTTCTCCCTGTTGGTAGTGGAATTTTGTTAGTGCTGATATACGGGCCCTGTTTATATGCTTGGGTTGAATTCTCTCGCACAATTGCGGTTTTGAGCATCATGCAGAGGTGAAGACTCATTAATTGGGTTCCTGTCGATTTGGGAAGATGGTTTGGGATTGTGTTGGGGTCTGAGTGGTCTGCTCAGTCATACCTCAAACATTGCAGATGTTGTTGGTGGTGCAACCTGTCTGATCCTTCCATTAGTCATATGCTTGTCTCAAAAATCAGGTTGTGCATGTACAAAGGACAAACTAATCGAACGGAATTGAATGTTCGAGACGACGGTTTGGGCTTGTGTTGGGGTCTGAGTGGTGAGCTCAGTCATACCTCAAACAATGCAGATGTTGTTGGTGATGCTACATGGCTGATCCTTCCACTAGTCATATGCTTGTCTCAAAGGTCAGGTCCTGCATGATCAGTTGTGTGGGTTGATGGTTGCGCTTATGCGATTGTGTGGGAGTGGTGGATGGTTGTCAAGATACTGCGGTCTCCCTTTTTTGGGAAGGGAACGTTGGTCTCGTTGGCTCTAGGGGGTTGGGTATATCAATCCTTCCCTTGTGTCATGCATAGCGGGCTTTCCCTGCCTTCATGTGCTGCATTGTGATGTCTCTCGGGTTGCTTCCCTCGAGGCGTCACAGTCAGTTGTGTGGGTTGATGGTTGTGCTTACGCGATTGTGTGGGAGTGGTGGATGGTTGTCAAGATACTGCGGTCTCCCTTTTTTGGGAAGGGAACGTTGGTCTCCTTGGCTCTAGGGGGTTGGGTATATAAATCCTTCCCTTGTGTCATGCATAGCGGGCTTTCCCTGCCTTCATGTGCTGCATTGTGATGCCTCTGGGGTTGCTTCCCTTGAGGCGTCACGGTCAGTTGTGTGGGTTGATGGTTGTGCTTACGCGATTGTGTGGGAGTGGTGGATGGTTGTCAAGATACTGCGGTCTCCCTTTTTTGGGAAGGGAACGTTGGTCTCCTTGGCTCTAGGGGGTTGGGTATATAAATCCTTCCCTTGTGTCATGCATAGCGGGCTTTCCCTGCCTTCATGTGCTGCATTGTGATGTCTCTCGGGTTGCTTCCCTCGAGGCGTCACAGTCAGTTGTGTGGGTTGATGGTTGTGCTTACGCGATTGTGTGGGAGTGGTGGATGGTTGTCAAGATACTGCGGTCTCCCTTTTTTGGGAAGGGAACGTTGGTCTCCTTGGCTCTAGGGGGTTGGGTATATAAATCCTTCCCTTGTGTCATGCATAGCGGGCTTTCCCTGCCTTCATGTGCTGCATTGTGATGCCTCTCGGGTTGCTTCCCTTGAGGCGTCACGGTCAGTTGTGTGGGTTGATGGTTGTGCTTACGCGATTGTGTGGGAGTGGTGGATGGTTGTCAAGATACTGCGGTCTCCCTTTTTTGGGAAGGGAACGTTGGTCTCGTTGGCACCCTCATCCGTAAGTGGGGGATTAATTTCTCCTCGCTTTCATTTGGTCCTTGTGCATGTTTCCATGTGAATGATGGAACACGGTTTGGCTTGGTTGGATATCCGTTGAGAACACTAGTCAAATGCTTGTCTCAAAGATCAGTCTGTGCATGTACAGGGACAAACTAACCGAAAGATGGTGATATTGTGAAGGGTCTCATTAAATCAGTGACAAGTTTGACGTTCTCCTCGGTTATACATCAAGAGAAGAATGTGTATCTATTGTTTCGACAAGATACACGAGCGTCGTCACGCAGAGGTGATGACTCATTAAGGGGAATCCTGTCGATTTGGGAAGATGGTTTGGGCTTGTGTTGGGGTCTGAGTGGTTTGCTCAGTCATACCTCAAACATTGCAGATGTGGTTGGTGATGCTACCTGGCTGATCCTTCCATTAGTCATATGCTTGTCCCAAAGATCAGGTGGTGCATGTACAAAGGAAAAACTAATCGAATGGAATTGAATGTTCGGGACGACGGTTTGGGCTTGTGTTGGGGTCTGAGTGGTTAGCTCAGTCATACCTCAAACAATGCAGATGTTGTTGGTGATGCTACATGGCTGATCCTTCAACTAGTCATATGCTTGACTCAAAGATCAGGTCCCGCATGTACAAAGACAAACTAATCGAAAGATGGTGATACTGTGATGGGTCTCATTAAATTAGTGCCAGGGCTGACTTTCTCCTCAGTTATACATCAAGAGAAGAATCCCCAGGTGGGTGAGCTCCACCTAGAAGACCCTCACTTGTCCCTTCGGAGTTCTCCCTGTTGGTAGTGGAATTTTGTCAGTTATGATATACGGGCCCTGTTTATATGCTTGGGTTGAATTCTCTCGCACAATTGCGGTATTGAGCATCATGCAGAGGTGATGACTCATTAATTGGGTTCCTGTCGATTTGGAAAGACGGTTTGGGCTTGTGTTGGGGTCTGAGTGGTCTGCTCAGTCATACCTCAAACATTGCAGATGTGGTTGGTGATGCAACCTGGCTGATCCTTCCATTAGTCATATGCTTGTCCCAAAGATCAGGTTGTGCATGTACAAAGGACAAACTAATGGAACGGAATTGAATGTTCGGGATGATGGTTTGGGCTTGTGTTGGGGTCTGAGTGGTGAGCTCAGTCATACCTCAAACAATGCAGATGATGTTGGTGATGCTACATGGCTGATCCTTCTACTAGTCATATGCTTGTCTCAAAGATCAGGTTGTGCATGATCAGTTGTGTGGGTTGATGGTTGCCCTTATGCGATTGTGTGGAAGTGGTGGATGGTTGTCAAGATACTGCGGTCTCCCTTTTTTGGGAATGGAACGTTGGTCTCGTTGGCGCTAGGGGGTTGGGTATATCAATCCTTCCCTTGTGTCATGCATAGCGGGCTTTCCCTGCCTTCATGTGCTGCATTGTGATGCCTCTCGGGTTGCTTCCCTCGAGGCGTGACGGTCAGTTGTGTGGGTTGATGGTTGTGCTTACGCGATTGTGTGGGAGTGGTGGATGGTTGTCAAGATACTGCGGTCTCCCTTTTTTGGGAAGGGAACGTTGGTCTCGTTGGCACCCTCATCCGTAAGTGGGGGTTTAATTTCTCCTCGCTTTCATTTGGTCCTTGTACATGTTTCCATGTGAATGATGGAACACGGTTTGGCTTGGTTGGATATCCGATGAGAACACTAGTCATATGCTTGTCTCAAAGATCAGTCTGTGCATGTACAGGGACAAACTAACCGAAAGATGGTGATACTGTGAAGGGTCTCATTAAATCAGTGACAAGTTTGACGTTCTCCTCGGTTATACATCAAGCGAAGAATGTGTATCTATTGTTTTTGCAAGATACACGAGCGTCATGCAGAGGTGATGACTAATTAAGGGGAAACATGTCGATTTGGGAAGATGGTTTGGGCTTGTGTTGGGGTCTGAGTGGTTTGCTCAGTCATACCTCAAACATTGCAGATGTGGTTGGTGATGCTACCTGGCTGATCCTTCCATTAGTCATATGCTTGTATCAAAGATCAGGTTGTGCATGTACAAAGGACAAACTAATCGAATGGAATTGAATGCTCGGGACGACGGTTTAGGCTTGTGTTGGGGTCTGAGTGGTCTGCTCAGTCATACCTCAAACATTGCAGATGTGGTTAGTGACGCTACATGGGTGATCCTTCCACTAGTCATATGCGTGTCTCAAAGATCAGGTCCTGCATGTACAAGGACAAACTAATCGAAAGATGGTGATACTGTGAAGGGTCTCATTAAATCAGTGACACGGCTGACTTTCTCCTCGGTTATACATCAAGCGAAGAATCCCCAGGTGGGTGAGCTCCACCTAGAAGAACCTCACTTGTCCCTTTGGAGTTCTCCCTGTTGGTAGTGGAATTTTGTTGGTGCTGATGTAAGGGCCCCGTCTATATGCTTGGGTTGAATTCTCTCGCACAATTTTGGTTTCGGGTTCCAAGGGCTTGCTAAAAAGACGATGCGATACTAGACAGATATAACTTGGATGGGATGATGATAGATGAGCATGGTTGGTGTCCTGGTTCTTGGTTAAAAGTTTCGCAACGGTGGTTGAGTTCTTTTGAATGGTGGGATGTGGGGGGTGCGGCGGGACATAGGGCCTCCGTTCCTGTCATGACTCCTTTTCCTCAACGTCCCTGGAGCGTTGTGGGTTCGTCTGCTTAAAATCTGCCTCATGGCGGTTGAGTTCCTTCGGAAGGTGGGATGTGGGAGGCATGGCGGTGGGACGCTGTAATTCCTTTTCCTCACCGGTGGGATGTGGGGGGCATTGGAAAGAATGGGTTTTTGCCCAGTCTCATGCCGTGCCCGCCTTTTTCCTCACCTTTCATGGAGCGTTGCGGTTCGGGCTTGCTTAAAAGGCCACCTGTTGGTGGCGGAGTTCCTTGGATGGTGGGATGTGGGAGGCATGGTGGGTTGGTGTTCCTTTGTCGTCCCTCGACGCTCCTGCCCTTCCCTCGCCTTCTCTAGAGCAGTGCGGCTCTGCTTGCTTAAAAGCTGCCTCAGGGCGGTTGAGTTGCTGCGGATGGTGGGATGTGGGGGGCGCGGCGGGATTGGGTTTTTGCCCCGTCCCCTGACGTGCCTGCCTTTTCCTCCCCGTCTGTGGAGCATTGCGGGCTGGGTGCTTAAATACCGCCTCACGGTTTGTGGGATCCTGTGGATGGTGGGATGTGGGCGGCGCGGCGGGACATAGGACCCCCGTACCTACCATGACTCCTTTTCCTCGACGTCTCTTGAGCGTTGCTGGTTCGTCTGCTTAAAAGCTGCCTCATGGCGGTTGAGTTCCTACGGAATGTGAGATGTGGGAGGCACGGTGGGATGGGGGTTTCCCTCCTCATCCCCTGACGTTCCTACCTTTTTCCTCACTGGTGGGATGTGGGGGGTATGGGTGGGATTGGGTTGTTTCCCCGTCCTGTCGTACCCACCTTTTTCCTCACCTTTCATGGAGCCTTGCGGGTCGGGCTTTGCTTAAAATCCACTGATTGTGGTTGAGTTCTTGCAGATGTTGGGATGTGGGAGGCATGGTGGGATTGGGTTCCTTTGTCGTCCCTTGCTGTACCGCCTTTTCCTCACCTTCTCTGGAGCGTTGTGGAATTTTGGTAGTGGTTCAAGCGCGAAACTGTCGGTATCACCAGGATGCGAGAGCGTGCTCCTAAATTTCTCATTCAGTGATATTCCATGCGAACCATAGCAAGCTGCCTTGGGCAATGATTGGTGGGAGTGCTTTGCTCAACGCATTGTCGGGGCCACGTGCGAGTTATTTGGGTCCTAAGAAACTCACACCAACAGGGTAACGATTTCCATGGTTCATTATTGGACAAGTTGGGGTGCCTTCCTCCTCAGTCATGCCTTGGGTGATGATGTTCATAAGGGTGGCTTGAGAATGTGTATCTACTGTTTTTGCAAGATACACGAGCGTCATGCAGAGGTGATGACTAATTAAGGGGAAACATGTCGATTTGGGAAGAGATGGTTCGGGCTTGTGTTGGGGTCTGAGTGGTCTGCTCAGTCATACCTCAAACATTGCAGATGTGGTTGGTGATGGTACCCGGTTGATCTTTCCATTAGTCATATGATTGTCTCAAAGATCAGGCTGTGCATGTACGAAGGACAAACTAATCGAATGGAATTGAATGCTCGGGACGACGGTTTGGGCTTGTGTTGGGGTCTGAGTGGTCTGCTCAGTCATACCTCAAACATTGCAGATGTGGTTGGTGATGCTACATGGTTGATCCTTCCACTAGTCATATGCCTGTCTCAAAGATCAGGTCCCGCATGTAAAGGACAAACTAATCGAAAGATGGTGATACTGTGACGGGTCTCATTAAATCAGTGCCAGGGCTGACTTTCTCCTCGGTTATACCTCAAGCGAAGAATCCCCAGGTGGGTGAGCTCCACCTTGAAGACCCTCACTTGTCCCTTTGGAGTTCTCCCTGTTGGTAGTGGAATTTTGTTGGTGCTGATGTACGGGCCCCGTCTATATGCTTGGGTTGAATTCTCTCGCACAATTTTGGTTTCGGGTTCCAAGGGCTTGCTAAAAAGACGATGCGATACTAGACAGATATAACTTGGATGGGATGATGATAGATGAACTTGGTTGGTGTCCTGGTTCTTGGTTAAAAGTTTCGCAACGGTGGTTGAGTTCTTTTGAATGGTGGGATGTGGGGGGTGCGGCGGGACATAGGGCCTCTGTTCCTGTCATGACTCCTTTTCCTCAACGTCCCTGGAGCGTTGTGGGTTCGTCTGCTTAAAATCTGCCTCACGGCGGTTGAGTTCCTTCGGAAGGTGGGATGTGGGAAGCATGGCGGTGGGACGCTGTAATTCCTTTTCCTCACCGGTGGGATGTGGGGGGCATTGGAAAGAATGGGTTTTTGCCCAGTCTCATGCCGTGCCCGCCTTTTTCCTCACCTTTCATGGAGCGTTGCGGTTCGGGCTTGCTTAAAAGGCCACCTGTTGGTGGCGGAGTTCCTTGGATGGTGGGATGTGGGAGGCATGGTGGGTTGGTGTTCCTTTGTCGTCCCTCGACGCTCCTGCCCTTCCCTCGCCTTCTCTAGAGCAGTGCGGCTTTGCTTGCTTAAAAGCTGCCTCAGGGTGGTTGAGTTGCTGCGGATGGTGGGATGTGGGGGGCGCGGCGGGATTGGGTTTTTGCCCCGTCCCCTGACGTGCCTGCCTTTTCCTCCCCGTCTGTGGAGCATTGCGGGCTGGGTGCTTAAATACCGCCTCACGGTTTGTGGGATCCTGTGGATGGTGGGATGTGGGCGGCGCGGCGGGACATAGGACCCCCGTACCTACCATGACTCCTTTTCCTCGACGTCTCTTGAGCGTTGCTGGTTCGTCTGCTTAAAAGCTGCCTCATGGCGGTTGAGTTCCTACGGAATGTGAGATGTGGGAGGCACGGCGGGATGGGGGTTTCCCTCCTCATCCCCTGACGTTCCTACCTTTTCCCTCACTGGTGGGATGTGGGGGGTATGGGCGGGATTGGGTTGTTTCCCCGTCCTGTCGTACCCACCTTTTTCCTCACCTTTCATGGAGCGTTGCGGGTCGGGCTTTGCTTAAAATCCACTGAGTGTGGTTGAGTTCTTGCAGATGTTGGGATGTGGGAGGCATGTTGGGATTGGGTTCCTTTGTCGTCCCTTGCTGTACCGCCTTTTCCTCACCTTCTCTGGAGCGTTGTGGAATTTTGGTAGTGGTTCAAGCGCGAAACTGTCGGTATCACCAGGATGCGAGAGCGTGCTCCTAAATTTCTCATTCAGCGATATTCCATGCGAACCATAGCAAGCTGCCTTGGGCAATGATTGGTGGGAGTGCTTTGCTCAACGCATTGTCGGGGCCACGTGCGAGTTATTTGTGTCCTAAGAAACTCACACCAACAGGGTAACGATTTCCATGGTTCATTATTGGACAAGTTGGGGTGCCTTCCTCCTCAGTCATGCCTTGGGTGATGATGTTCATAAGGGTGGCTTGAGAATGTGTATCTACTGTTTCTGCAAGATACACGAGCGTCATGCGGAGGTGATGACTCATTAAGGGGAATCCTGTCGATTTGGGAAGATGGTTGGGGCTTGTGTTGGGGTCTGAGTGGTCTGCTCAGTCATACCTCAAACATTGCAGATGTGGTTGGTGATGCTACCTGGCTGATCCTTCCATTAGTCATATGCTTGTCTCAAAGATCAGGTTGTGCATGTACAAAGGACAAACTAATCGAACAGAATTGAATGTTCGGGACGACGGTTTGGGCTTGTGTTGGGGTCTGAGTGGTCAGCTCAGTCATACCCCAAACAATGCAGATGTTGTTGGTGATGCTACATGGCTGATCCTTCCACTAGTCATATGCCTGTCTCAAAGATCAGGTCCCGCATGTAAAGGACAAACTAATCGAAAGATGGTGATACTGTGACGGGTCTCATTAAATCAGTGCCAGGGGTGACTTTCTCCTCGGTTATATCTCAAGCGAAGAATCCCCAGGTGGGTGAGCTCCACCTAGAAGACCCTCACTTGTCCCTTTGGAGTTCTCCCTGTTGGTAGTGGAATTTTTTTGGTGCTGATGTAGGGGCCCCGTCTATATGCTTGGGTTGAATTCTCTCGCACAATTGCGGTTCCGTCTTCCAAGGGCTTGCTAAAAATACGATGCGATACTAGACAGATATAACTTGGATGGGATGATGATAGATGAGCATGGTTGGTGTCCTGGTTCTTGGTTAAAAGTTTCGCAACGGTGGTTGAGTTCTTTTGAATGGTGGGATGTGGGGGGTGCGGCGGGACATAGGGCCTCCGTTCCTGTCATGACTCCTTTTCCTCAACGTCCCTGGAGCGTTGTGGGTTCGTCTGCTTAAAATCTGCCTCATGGCGGTTGAGTTCCTTCGGAAGGTGGGATGTGGGAGGTATGGCGGTGGGACGCTGTAATTCCTTTTCCTCACCGGTGGGATGTGGGGGGCATTGGAAAGAATGGGTTTTTGCCCAGTCTCATGCCGTGCCCGCCTTTTTCCTCACCTTTCATGGAGCGTTGCGGTTCGGGCTTGCTTAAAAGGCCACCTGTCGGTGGCGGAGTTCCTTGGATGGTGGGATGTGGGAGGCATGGTGGGTTGGTGTTCCTTTGTCGTCCCTCGACGCTCCTGCCCTTCCCTCGCCTTCTCTAGAGCAGTGCGGCTTGGCTTGCTTAAAAGCCGCCTCAGGGTGGTTGAGTTGCTGCGGATGGTGGGATGTGGGAGGCGCGGCGGGATTGGGTTTTTGCCCCGTCCCCTGACGTGCCTGCCTTTTCCTCCCCGTCTGTGGAGCATTGCGGGCTGGGTGCTTAAATACCGCCTCACGGTTTGTGGGATCCTGTGGATGGTGGGATGTGGGCGGCGCGGCGGGACATAGGACCCCCGTACCTACCCTGACTCCTTTTCCTTGACGTCTCTTGAGCGTTGCTGGTTCGTCTGCTTAAAAGCTGCCTCATGGCGGTTGAGTTCCTACGGAATGTGAGATGTGGGAGGCACGGCGGGATGGGGGTTTCCCTCCTCATCCCCTGACGTTCCTACCTTTTTCCTCACTGGTGGGATGTGGGGGGTATGGGCGGGATTGGGTTGTTTCCCCGTCCTGTCGTACCCACCTTTTTCCTCACCTTTCATGGAGCGTTGCGGGTCGGGTTATGCTTAAAAGCCACTGAGTGTGGTTGAGTTCTTGCAGATGTTGGGATGTGGGAGGCATGGTGGGATTGGGTTCCTTTGTCGTCCCTTGCTGTACCGCCTTTTCCTCACCTTCTCTGGAGCGTTGTGGAATTTTGGTAGTGGTTCAAGCGCGAAACTGTCGGTATCACCAGGATGCGAGAGCGTGCTCCTAAATTTCTCATTCAGCGATATTTCATGCGAACCATAGCAAGCTGCCTTGGGCAATGATTGGTGGGAGTGCTTTGCTCAACGCATTGTCGGGGCCACGTGCGAGTTATTTGGGTCCTAAGAAACTCTCACCAACAGGGTGACGATTTCCATGGTTCATTATTGGACAAGTTGGGGTGCCTTCCTCCTCAGCCATGCCTTGGGTGATGATGTTCATAAGGGTGGCTTGAGAATGTGTATCTACTGTTTCTGCAAGATACACGAGCGTCATGCGGAGGTGATGACTCATTAAGGGGAATCCTGTCGATTTGGGAAGATGGTTGGGGCTTGTGTTGGGGTCTGAGTGGTCTGCTCAGTCATACCTCAAACATTGCAGATGTGGTTGGTGATGCTACCTGGCTGATCCTTCCATTAGTCATATGCTTGTCTCAAAGATCAGGTTGTGCATGTACAAAGGACAAACTAATTGAACAGAATTGAATGTTCGGGACGACGGTTTGGGCTTGTGTTGGGGTCTGAGTGGTCAGCTCAGTCATACCCCAAACAATGCAGATGTTGTTGGTGATGCTACATGGCTGATCCTTCCACTAGTCATATGCCTGTCTCAAAGATCAGGTCCCGCATGTAAAGGACAAACTAATCGAAAGATGGTGATACTGTGACGGGTCTCATTAAATCAGTGCCAGGGGTGACTTTCTCCTCGGTTATATCTCAAGCGAAGAATCCCCAGGTGGGTGAGCTCCACCTAGATGACCCTCACTTGTCCCTTTGGAGTTCTCCCTGTTGGTAGTGGAATTTTTTTGGTGCTGATGTAGGGGCCCCGTCTATATGCTTGGGTTGAATTCTCTCGCACAATTGCGGTTCCGTCTTCCAAGGGCTTGCTAAAAAGACGATGCGATACTAGACAGATATAACTTGGATGAGATGATGATAGATGAGCATGGTTGGTGTCCTGGTTCTTGGTTAAAAGTTTCTCAACGGTGGTTGAGTTCTTTTGAATGGTGGGATGTGGGGGGTGCGGCGGGACATAGGGCCTCCGTTCCTGTCATGACTCCTTTTCCTCAACGTCCCTGGAGCGTTGTGGGTTCGTCTGCTTAAAATCTGCCTCATGGCGGTTGAGTTCCTTCGGAAGGTGGGATGTGGGAGGCATGGCGGTGGGACGCTGTAATTCCTTTTCCTCACCGGTGGGATGTGGGGGGCATTGGAAAGAATGGGTTTTTGCCCAGTCTCATGCCGTGCCCGCCTTTTTCCTCACCTTTCATGGAGCGTTGCGGTTCGGGCTTGCTTAAAAGGCCACCTGTCGGTGGCGGAGTTCCTTGGATGGTGGGATGTGGGAGGCATGGTGGGTTGGTGTTCCTTTGTCGTCCCTCGACGCTCCTGCCCTTCCCTCGCCTTCTCTAGAGCAGTGCGGCTTGGCTTGCTTAAAAGCCGCCTCAGGGTGGTTGAGTTGCTGCGGATGGTGGGATGTGGGAGGCGCGGCGGGATTGGGTTTTTGCCCCGTCCCCTGACGTGCCTGCCTTTTCCTCCCCGTCTGTGGAGCATTGCGGGCTGGGTGCTTAAATACCGCCTCACGGTTTGTGGGATCCTGTGGATGGTGGGATGTGGGCGGCGCGGCGGGACATAGGACCCCCGTACCTACCCTGACTCCTTTTCCTTGACGTCTCTTGAGCGTTGCTGGTTCGTCTGCTTAAAAGCTGCCTCATGGCGGTTGAGTTCCTACGGAATGTGAGATGTGGGAGGCACGGCGGGATGGGGGTTTCCCTCCTCATCCCCTGACGTTCCTACCTTTTTCCTCACTGGTGGGATGTGGGGGGTATGGGCGGGATTGGGTTGTTTCCCCGTCCTGTCGTACCCACCTTTTTCCTCACCTTTCATGGAGCGTTGCGGGTCGGGCTATGCTTAAAAGCCACCGAGTGTGGTTGAGTTCTTGCAGATGTTGGGATGTGGGAGGCATGGTGGGATTGGGTTCCTTTGTCGTCCCTTGCTGTACCGCCTTTTCCTCACCTTCTCTGGAGCGTTGTGGAATTTTGGTAGTGGTTCAAGCGCGAAACTGTCGGTATCACCAGGATGCGAGAGCGTGCTCCTAAATTTCTCATTCAGCGATATTTCATGCGAACCATAGCAAGCTGCCTTGGGCAATGATTGGTGGGAGTGCTTTGCTCAACGCATTGTCGGGGCCACGTGCGAGTTATTTGGGTCCTAAGAAACTCACACCAACAGGGTGACGATTTCCATGGTTCATTATTGGACAAGTTGGGGTGCCTTCCTCCTCAGCCATGCCTTGGGTGATGATGTTCATAAGGGTGGCTTGAGAATGTGTATCTACTGTTTCTGCAAGATACACGAGCGTCATGCGGAGGTGATGACTCATTAAGGGGAATCCTGTCGATTTGGGAAGATGGTTGGGGCTTGTGTTGGGGTCTGAGTGGTCTGCTCAGTCATACCTCAAACATTGCAGATGTGGTTGGTGATGCTACCTGGCTGATCCTTCCATTAGTCATATGCTTGTCTCAAAGATCAGGTTGTGCATGTACAAAGGACAAACTAATCGAACAGAATTGAATGTTCGGGACGACGGTTTGGGCTTGTGTTGGGGTCTGAGTGGTCAGCTCAGTCATACCCCAAACAATGCAGATGTTGTTGGTGATGCTACATGGCTGATCCTTCCACTAGTCATATGCCTGTCTCAAAGATCAGGTCCCGCATCTAAAGGACAAACTAATCGAAAGATGGTGATACTGTGACGGGTC
>CAUJRU010000682.1:87500-115000 GCA_963277665.1 Viscum album | reverse complement strand
AATAAAATTCAATTCTTGCGTGAGGACGGACTTGGGACATGGGTTTTGTCATGTCCCCGGTGATGGACGATACGTCGGACGGATGCCACGACGTGTGGGTGGCCTTCCTGCGCTTAAGGGGTCACGTCGGTGGTCATTCCTACGTTTTCATAGGTTTTTCAGTGCCACACGTGTGGTCTTTCATGCGCTGCGCTGCCCTCTGGGACGTCTAAACCCCTCAGTATGTCTCCTCGTCACTGTTGATGTTTCCTGGTGGGATAGCTGGAAATGCATAAATGTCTCTTCAGGGGGGGGGGGGGAGTGGTCGGCGACCCCCCCCCTGGGCGTGGGTCTTGTCCTGCGCGCCCAGATCCACCCAATGACATGCCCACGGACATGAAAAAATGGCCTCTAGACAATGCCATGAATGCTTGGTGATTCGTCCGGTGCTTGGGGCTTGTCTTGTCCGGGGTATTGCGCCATGAAAGCGATGACAATGAGCCGGGGTTCGTCACGTGTCAGGTCCTACGTACTGACAATCGCGTGGAGACAATGCCATCCGGGTGAGGCGATTTGAAGGGGCCTCGGGGCTTGTCTTGGTGGATGCGGTGTGCCTTAAAAGTAAAGACATGGAGGTGGTGGTTGGTGAAATGTTGTTGGGTCCTATATGTAACGACAATCACCACCTGATGAGAATTCATTTCATGCGTGAGGACCCGCTGTGGACATGGGGCATGTCTTCTCGGCGGTGATCGACGATACGCGGGACGGATGCCATGACGTGTCGGCGGCCTTCAAGTGCCTAAGGGGTCACGTCGGTGGTCGTTCCTATGGTTTCATAGCTCTTTTAGGGCAACACGTGTTGTCTTTCATGCGCTGCACTGACCTCTGGGATGTCTAAACCCCTCAGTATGTCTCCTCGTCACTGATGATGTTTCCTGGTGGGATAGCTGGAAATGCATAAATGTCTCTTTAGGGGGGGAGTGGTCGGCGACCCCCCCTGGGCGTGGGTCTTGTCCTGCGTGCCCAGAGCCACCCAATGACATGCCCACGGACATGGAAAAATGGCCTCTAGACAATCCCATGAATGCTTGATGATTCGTCCGGTGCTTGGGGCTTGTCTTGTCCGGGGTAGTGCGCCATCAAAGCTTTGAAAATGAGTCGGGGTTCGTCGCGTGTCAGGTCCTACGTACTGACAATCGCGTGGAGACAATTCCATCCGAGTGAGACGATTTGAAGGGGCATCGGGGCTTGCATTGGTGGATGCGGGGTGCCTTGAAAGGAAGGACGCCGAGCTGGGGTTTGCCATATCTTGTTGGGTCCGGTATGTAACGTCCATGACCACCTAAATAGAATTCGTTTCATGCGTGAGGACCCGCTCTGGACATGGGGTTGTCTTCTCGGCGGTGGTCGACGACACGCGGGACGGATGCCATGACGTGCCGGCGGCCTTCATGTGCCTAAGGGGTCACGTCGGTGGCCGTTCCTATGGTTTCATAGCTCTTTTAGGGCAACTCGCGTTGTCTTTCATGAGCTGGGGTGCCCTCTGGGTGGTCTAAACCACTCAGTATGTCTCCTCGTCAGTGCTGATGTTTCCTGGTGGGATAGCTGTAAATGCATAAATGTCTCTTTAGGGGGGGAGTGGTCGGCGACCCCCCCTGGGCGTGGGTCTTGTCCTGCGTGCCTCGAGCCACCCAGTGACATGCCCACGGACATGGAAAAATGGCCTCTAGACAATGCCATCAATGCGTGATGATTCGTCCGGTGCTTGGGGCTTGTCTTCTCCGGGGTAGTGCGCCTTAAAAGCTTTGACAATGAGCCGGGGTTCGTCGCGTGTGAGGTCCTACGTACCGACAATCGCGTGGAGACAATGCCATCCGAGTGAGACGATTTGAAGGGGCCTCGAGGCTTGTCTTGGTGGATGCGGGGTGCCTTGAAAGGAAGGACGCCGAGCTGGGGTTTGTCATATGTTGTTGGGTTCGGTATGTAACGACACCGACCACCTAAAGAGAATTCATTTCATGCGTGAGGACCCGCTCTGGACATGGGGTCTGTCTTCTCGGCGGTGGTCGACGATACGCGGGAAGGATGCCATGACGTGTCGGCGGCCTTCACGTGCCTAAGGGGTCACGTCGGTTGCCGTTCCTATGGTTTCATAGCTCTTTTAGGGCAACACGTGTTGTCTTTCATGCGCTGCGGTTCCCTCTGGGTGGTCTAAACCACTCAGTATGTCTCCTCGTCAGTGCTGATGTTTCCTGGTGGGAGAGCTGGAAATGCAGAAATGTCTCTTTAGGGGGGGAGTGGTCGGCGACCCCCCCTGGGCGTGGGTCTTGTCCTGCGTGCCCAGAGCCACCCAGTGACATGCCCACAGACATGGAAAAATGGCCTCTAGATGATTCCTCCTGTGCTTGGGGCTTGTCTTGCCCGCGGTAGTGCCCCATAAAAGCGATGACAATGAGACGGGGTTCGTCGCGTGTCAGGTCCGACGAACTGACAATCGCGTGGAGACAAAGCCATCCGAGTGAGACGATTTGAAGTGGCCTCGGGGCATGTCTTGGTGGATGCGACGTGCCTTGAAAGGAAGGACGTCGAGGTGGGGTTTTTCATATGTTGTTGGGTCCTGTATGTAATTACAATTACCACCTAAAGAGAATTCTTTTCATGAGTGAGGACCCGCTCTGGACATGGGGCGTGTCTTCTCGGCGGTGATCGACGATACGCGGGATGGATGCCATGACTTGTCGGTGGCCTTCATGTGCATAAGGGGTCACGTCGGTGGCCCTTCCTATGGTTTCATAGCTCTTTTAGGGCAACACGTGTTGTCTTTCATGCGCTGCGGTGCCCTCAGGGTGGTCTAAACCCATCAGTATGTCTCCTCGTCAGTGTTGATGTTTCCTGGTGGGATAGCTGGAAATGCATAAATGTCTCTTTAGGGGGGGAGTGGTCGGCGACCCCCCTGGGCGTGGGTCTTGTCCTGCGTGCCTAGAGCCACCCAATGACATGCCCAGTGACATGGAAAATGGCATCGACGCAATGCCCTGAATTCCTGATGATTCTTCCCGTGCTAGGGTCTTGTCTTGCCCGAGGTGGTGCGCCATAAAACCGATGACAATGAGATGGGTGGGGTTTGTCGCCTGTGAGATCCTACGGACTGACAATCGCGTCCAGACAATGGAATCCTAGTGAGGCGATTTGAAGGGGCCTCGGGGCCCGTCTTGGTGCGTGCGGCGTGCCTTGAAAGGAAGGACGTTGAGGTGGGGTTTGTCATATGTTGTTGTGTCCGGTATGTAAAGACAATGACCACCTAAAGAGAATTCATTTCATGCGTGAGGACCCGCTCTGGACATGGGTCCTGTCTCCTCGGCGGTGTTGGACGATACGCGGGACGGATGCCATGACGTGTCGGCGGCCTTCATGTGCCTTAGGGGCCACGTCGGTGTCCCTTCCTATGGTTTCATAGCCCTTTTAGGGCAACACGTGTTGCCTTTCATGCGCTGCGGTTCCCTCTGGGTGGTCTAAACCACTCAGTATGTCTCCTCGTCAGTGTTGATGTTTCCTGGTGGAATAGCTGGAAATGCATAAATGTCTCTTTAGGGGGGGAGTGGTCGGCGACCCCCCCTGGGCGTGGGTCTTGTCCTGCGTGCCGAGAGCCACCCACAGACATGCCCAGTGACATGGAAAATGGCATCGACGCAATGCCATGAATTCCTGATGATTCGTCCCGTGCTTGGGGTTTGTCTTGCCCGAGGTAGTGCGCCCTAAAAACGATGGCAATGAGACGGGGTTTGTCGCATGTGCGATCCTGCGGACTGACAGTCGCGTCCAGACAATGGCATCCGAGTGAGACGATTTGAAGGGGCCTCAGGGCCCGTCTTGGTGCATGCGGCGTGCCTTGAAAGGAAGGACGTCGAGGTGGGGTTTTTCATATGTTGTCGTGTCCCGTATGTAATGACAATGACCACCTAAAGAGAATTCATTTCATGCGCGAGGACCCGCTCTGGACATGGGGCCTGTCTTCTCGGCGGCGTTGGATGCTACCCGCGACGAATGCTACTACGTGTCGGCGGCCTTGATGTGCCTAAGGGGTCACATCAGTGGCTGTTCCTATGGTTTCATATCTCTTTTAGGGCAACACGTGTTGTCTTTCATGCGCTGTGGTGCCCACAGGGTTGTCTAAACCCATCAGTATGTCTCCTCGTCAGTGCTGATGTTTCCTGGTGGGACAGCTGGAAATGCATAAATGTCTCTTTAGGGGGGGAGTGGTCGGCGACCCCCCCTGGGCGTGGGTCTTGTCCTGCGTGCCCAGAGCCACCCAGTGACATGCCCACGGACATGGAAAAACAGCCTCCGGACAAAGCAAAGACAGCTTGATGATTCGTCCGGTGCTTGGGGCTTGTCTTGTTCGAGGTAGTGCGCCATAAAAGTGATGACAATGAGCCGGGTTTCGTCGCGTGTCAGGTCCTCCGTACTGACAATCAGGTGGAGACAACGCCATCCGGGTGAGAGGATTTGAAGGGGCCTCAGGGCTTGCCTTGGTGGATGCGGTGTGCCTTGAATGGAAGGACAATGAGGTGGGGTTTGTCATATGTTGTTGGGTCCGGTATGTAATGACAATGACCGCCTAAAGAGAATTCCTTTCATGCGTGGGGACCCGCTCTGGACATGGGGCGTGTCTTCGCTGTGGTGATGGACGATACGTGGGACGGATGCCATGACGTGTCGGCGGCCTTCATGTGCCTAAGGGGCCACGTCGGTGGCCCTTCCTATGGTTTCATAGCTCTTTTAGGGAAACACGTGTTGCCTTTCATGCGCTGCCCTGCCCTCAGGGTGGTCTAAACCCATCAGTATGTCTCCTCGTCGGTGTTGATGTTTCCTGGTGGAATAGCTGGAAATGCATAAATGTCTCTTTAGGGGGGGAGTGGTCGGCGACCCCCCCGGGCGTGGGTCTTGTCCTGCGTGCCTAGAGCCACCCAATGTGATGCCCATTGACATGCAAAATGACATAGACTTAATGCCATGAATGCCTGATGATTCGTCCCGTGCTTGGGGCTTGTCTTGCCCGAGGTAGTGCGCCATAAAAACGATGACAATGGGATGGTGTTTGTGGCCTTTGAGATCCTGCGGACTGACAGTCGCGTTCAGACAATGGCATCCGAGTGAGACGATTTGAAGGGGTCTCGGGGCCCGTCTTGGTGCATGCGGCGTTTCTTGAAAGGAAGGACGTCGAGGTGGGGTTTGTCACATGTTGTTGTGTTCGGAATGTAAAGACAATGACCGCCTAAAGATAATTCATTTCATGCGCGGGGACCCGCTCTGGACATGGGTCCTGTCTTCTCGGCGGTGTTGGATGATACCCGGGACGGATGCCATGACGTGTCGGCGGCCTTCATGTGCCTAAGGGGTCACTTTGGTGGCTGTTCGTATGGATTCGTAGCTCTTTTAGGGCAACACGTGCTGTCCTTCATGCGTTGTGGTGCCCATTGGGTTGTCTGAACCCATCAGTATGTGTCCTCGTCAGTGCTGATGTTTCCTGGTGGGACAGCTGGAAATGCATAAATGTCTCTTTAGGGGGGGAGTGGTCGGCGACCCCCCCTGGGCGTGGGTCTTGTCCTGCGTGCCCAGAGCCACCCAGTGACATGCCCACGAACATGGAAAAACGACCTCCAGACAAATCCATGAAAGCTTGATTATTCGTACGGTGCTTGGGGCTTGTCTTGTCTGAGGTAATGCGTCATAAAAGTGATGACAATGAGCCGGGGTGCGTCGCGTGTCAGGTCCGACGTACTGACAATCACGTGGAGACAACGCCATCCGAGTGGGACGATTTGAAGGGGCCTCGGGGCTTGCCTTGGTGGATGCGGTGTGCCTTGCAAGGAAGGACGACGTGGTGGGGTTTGTCATATGTTGTTGGGTACGGTATGTATTGACAATGACCGCCTAAAGATAATTCCTTTGAGGCGTGAGGACCAGCTCTGGACATGGGGCGTGTCTTCTCTGCGGTGATGGACGAGACGCGGGGCGGATGCCATGACGTGTCGGCGGCCTTCATGTGCCTAAGGGGTCACGTCGGTGGCCCTTCCTATGGTTTCATAGCTCTTTTAGGGCAACCCGTGTTGTCTTTCATGCACTGCGGTGCCCTTAGGGTGGTCTAAACCCATCAGTATGTCTCCTCGTCACTGTTGATGTTTCCTGGTGGTATAGCTGGAAATGCATAAATGTCTCTTTAGGGGGGGAGTGGTCGGCGACCCCCCCTGGGCGTGGGTCTTGTCCTGCGTGCCTAGAGCCACCCAATGACATGCCGAGTGACATGGAAAATGGCATCGACGCAGTGCCATGAATTCCTGATGATTCGTCTCGTGCTTGGGGCTTGTCTTGCCCGAGGTAGTGCGCCCTAAAAACGATGACAATGAGATGGGGTTTGTCGCATGTGTGATCCTGCGGACTGACAGTCTTGTCCAGACAATGGCATCCGAGTGAGACGATTTGAAGGGGCCTCGAGGCCCGTCTTGGTGCGTGTGGCGTGCCTTGAAAGGAAGGACGTTGCGGTGGGGTTTGTCATCTGTTGTCGTGTCCCGTATGTAATGACAATGACCACCTAAAGAGAATTCATTTCATGCGTGAGGACCCTCTCTGGACATGGGGCCTGTCTTCTCGGCGGTGTTGGACGCTACCCGGGATGAATGCTACTACGTGTCGGCGGCCTTCATGTGCCTAAGGGGTCACATCGGTGGCTGTTCCTACGGTTTCATATATCTTTTAGGGCAACACGTGTTGACTTTCATGCGCTGTGGTGCCCACAGGGTTGTCTAAACCCTCCAGTATGTCTCCTCGTCAGTGCTGATGTTTCCTGGTGGGACAGCTGGAAAGGCATAAATGTCTCTTTAGGGGGGGAGTGGTCGGCGACCCCCCCTGGGCGTGGGTCTTGTCCTGCGTGCCCAGAGCCACCTAGTGACATGCCCACGGACATGGAAAAATGGCCTCCAGACAAATCCATGAAAGCTTGAGGATTCATACGGTGCTTGGGGCTTGTCTTGTATGAGGTAATGCGCCATAAAAGTGATGACAATGAGCCGGGGTGCGTCGCGTGTCAGGTCCGACGTACTGACAATCACGTGGAGACAACGCCACCCGAGTGGGACGATTTGAAGGGGCATCGGGGCTTGCCTTGGAGGATGCGGTGTGCCTTGCAAGGAAGGACGACGTGGTGGGGTTTGTCATATGTTGTTGGGTACGGTATGTAATGACAATGACCGCCTAAAGATAATTCATTTCATGCGTGAGGACCCGCTCTGGACATGGGGCGTGTCTTCTCTGCGGTGATGGACGAGACGCGGGACGGATGGCATGACGTGTCGGCGGCCTTCATGTGCCTAAGGGGTCACGTCGGTGGCCCTTCCTATGGTTTCATAGCTCTTTTAGGGCAACCCGTGTTGTCTTTCATGCACTGCGGTGCCCTTAGGGTGGTCTAAACCCCTCAGTATGTCTCCTCGTCACTTTTGATGTTTCCTGGTGGAATAGCTGGAAATGCATAAATGTCTCTTTAGGGGGGGAGTGGTCGGCGACCCCCCCTGGGCGTGGGTCTTGTCCTGCGTGCCTAGAGCCACCCAATGACATGCCCAGTGACATGGAAAATGGCATCGACGCAATGCCATGAATTCTTGATGATTCGTCCCGTGCTTGGGGCTTGTCTTTCCCGAGGTAGTGCGCCCTAAAAACGATGACAATGAGATGGGTTTTGTCGCATGTGTGATCTTGCGGGCTGACAGTCGTTTCCAGACAAAGGCATCCGAGTGAGACGATTTGAAGGGGCCTCGAGGCCCGTCTTGGTGCATGCGGTGTGCCTTGAAAGGAAGGACGTTGAGGTGTGGTTATTCATGTGTTTTCGTGTCCCGTATGTAATGATAATGACCACCTAAAGAGAATTCATTTCATGCGTGAGGACCCTCTCTGGACATGGGGCCTGTCTTCTCGGCGGTGTTGGACGCTACCCGGGATGGATGCTAGTACGTGATGGCGGCCTTGATGTGCCTAAGGGGTCACATTGGTGGCTATTCCTATGGTTTCATATCTCTTTTAGGGCAACACGTGTTGTCTTTCATGCGCTGTGGTGCCCACAGGGTTGTCTGAACCCATCAGTATGTCTCCTCGTCAGTGCTGATGTTTCCTGGTGGGACAGCTGGAAATGCATAAATGTCTCTTTAGGGGGGGAGTGGTCGGCGACCCCCCCTGGGCGTGGGTCTTGTCCTGTGTGCCCAGAGCCACCCAGTGACATGCCCACAGACATGGAAAAACGGCCTCCAGACGAATCCATGAAAGCCTGATGATTCGTACGGTGCTTGGGGCTTGTCTTTTCTGAGGTAATGCGCCATAAAAGTGATGACAATGAGCTGGGGTGCGTCGCGTGTCAGACCCACGCCGAGTGACGTGGAAAATGGCATCGACGCAATGCCAAGAATTCCTGATGATTCGTCCCGTGCTTCGGGCTTGTCTTGCTCGAGGTAGTGCGCCATAAAAACGATGACAATGAGATGGGGTTTGTCGCGTGTGTGAGGTCCGACGTACTGACGATCACGTGGAGACAACGGCATCCGAGTGAGACGATTTGAAGGGGCCTCGGGGCTTGCCTTGGTGGATGCGGTGTGCCTTGCAAGGAAGGACGATGTGGTGGGGTTTGTCATATGTTGTTGGGTACGGTATGTATTGACAATGACCACCTAAAGATAATTCCTTTGAGGCGTGAGGACTCGCTCTGGACATGGGGCGCGTCTTCTCTGCGGTGATGGACGAGACGCGGGACGGATGCCATGACGTGTCGGCGGCCTTCATGTGCCTAAGGGGTCACGTCGGTGGCCCTTCCTATGGTTTCATAGCTCTTTTAGGGCAACCCGTGTTGTCTTTCATGCACTGCGGTGCCCTTAGGGTGGTCTAAACCCATCAGTATGTCTCCTCGTCACTGTTGATGTTTCCTGGTGGTATAGCTGGAAATGCATAAATGTCTCTTTAGGGGGGGAGTGGTCGGCGACCCCCCCTGGGCGTGGGTCTTGTCCTGCGTGCCTAGAGCCACCCACTGACATGCCGAGTGACATGGAAAATGGCATCGACGCAGTGCCATGAATTTCTGATGATTCGTCCCGTGCTTGGGGCTTGTCTTGCCCGAGGTAGTGCGCCCTAAAAACGATGACAATGAGATGGGGTTTGTCGCATGTGTGATCCTGCGGACTGACAGTCGTGTCCAGACAATGGCATCCGAGTGAGACGATTTGAAGGGGCCTCGAGGCCCGTCTTGGTGCGTGTGGCGTGCCTTGAAAGGAAGGACGTTGCGGTGGGGTTTGTCATCTGTTGTCGTGTCCCGTATGTAATGACAATGACCACCTAAAGAGAATTCATTTCATGCGTGAGGACCCTCTCTGGACATGGGGCCTGTCTTCTCGGCGGTGTTGGACGCTACCCGGGATGAATGCTACTACGTGTCGGCGGCCTTCATGTGCCTAAGGGGTCACATCGGTGGCTGTTCCTAGGGTTTCATATATCTTTTAGGGCAACACGTGTTGTCTTTCATGCGCTGTGGTGCCCACAGGGTTGTCTAAACCCGTTAGTATGTCTCCTCGTCAGTGCTGATGTTTCCTGGTGGGACAGCTGAAAATGCATAAATGTCTCTTTAGGGGGGGAGTGGTCGGCGACCCCCCCTGGGCGTGGGTCTTGTCCTGCGTGCCCAGAGCCACCTAGTGACATGCCCACGGACATGGAAAAATGGCCTCCAGACAAATCCATGAAAGCTTGAGGATTCATACGGTGCTTGGGGCTTGTCTTGTCTGAGGTAATGCGCCATAAAAGTGATGACAATGAGCCGGGGTGCGTCGCGTGTCAGGTCCGACGTACTGACAATCACGTGGAGACAACGCCACCCGAGTGGGACGATTTGAAGGGGCATCGGGGCTTGCCTTGGAGGATGCGGTGTGCCTTGCAAGGAAGGACGACGTGGTGGGGTTTGTCATATGTTGTTGGGTACGGTATGTAATGACAATGACCGCCTCAAGATAATTCCTTTCATGCGTGAGGACCCGCTCTGGACATGGGGCGTGTCTTCTCTGCGGTGATGGACGAGACGCGGGACGGATGCCATGACGTGTCGGCGGCCTTCATGTGCCTAAGGGGTCACGTCGGTGGCCCTTCCTATGGTTTCATAGCTCTTTTAGGGCAACCCGTGTTGTCTTTCATGCACTGCGGTGCCCTTAGGGTGGTCTAAACCCATCAGTATGTCTCCTCGTCACTGTTGATGTTTCCTGGTGGAATAGCTGGAAATGCATAAATGTCTCTTTAGGGGGGGGAGTGGTCGGCGACCCCCCCTGGGCGTGGGTCTTGTCCTGCGTGCCTAGAGCCACCCGATGACGTGCCCAGTGACATGGAAAATGGCATGGACGCAATGCCATGAATTCTCGATGATTCGTCCCGTGCTTGGGGCTTGTCTTTCCCGAGGTAGTGCGCCCTAAAAACGATGACAATGAGATGGGTTTTGTCGCATGTGTGATCTTGCGGGCTGACAGTCGTTTCCAGACAAAGGCATCCGAGTGAGACGATTTGAAGGGGCCTCGAGGCCCGTCTTGGTGCATGCGGTGTGCCTTGAAAGGAAGGACGTTGAGGTGTGGTTATTCATGTGTTTTCGTGTCCCGTATGTAATGATAATGACCACCTAAAGAGAATTCATTTCATGCGTGAGGACCCTCTCTGGACATGGGGCCTGTCTTCTCGGCGGTGTTGGACGCTACCCGGGATGGATGCTAGTACGTGATGGCGGCCTTGATGTGCCTAAGGGGTCACATTGGTGGCTATTCCTATGGTTTCATATCTCTTTTAGGGCAACACGTGTTGTCTTTCATGCGCTGTGGTGCCCACAGGGTTGTCTGAACCCATCAGTATGTCTCCTCGTCAGTGCTGATGTTTCCTGGTGGGACAGCTGGAAATGCATAAATGTCTCTTTAGGGGGGGAGTGGTCGGCGACCCCCCCTGGGCGTGGGTCTTGTCCTGTGTGCCCAGAGCCACCCAGTGACATGCCCACAGACATGGAAAAACGGCCTCCAGACGAATCCATGAAAGCCTGATGATTCGTACGGTGCTTGGGGCTTGTCTTTTCTGAGGTAATGCGCCATAAAAGTGATGACAATGAGCTGGGGTGCGTCGCGTGTCAGACCCACGCCGAGTGACGTGGAAAATGGCATCGACGCAATGCCAAGAATTCCTGATGATTCGTCCCGTGCTTCGGGCTTGTCTTGCCCGAGGTAGTGCGCCATAAAAACGATGACAATGAGATGGGGTTTGTCGCGTGTGTGAGGTCCGACGTACTGACGATCACGTGGAGACAACGGCATCCGAGTGAGACGATTTGAAGGGGCCTCGGGGCTTGCCTTGGTGGATGCGGTGTGCCTTGCAAGGAAGGACGATGTGGTGGGGTTTGTCATATGTTGTTGGGTACGGTATGTATTGACAATGACCACCTAAAGATAATTCCTTTGAGGCGTGAGGACTTGCTCTGGACATGGGGCGCGTCTTCTCTGCGGTGATGGACGAGACGCGGGACGGATGCCATGACGTGTCGGCGGCCTTCATGTGCCTAAGGGGTCACGTCGGTGGCCCTTCCTATGGTTTCATAGCTCTTTTAGGGCAACCCGTGTTGTCTTTCATGCACTGCGGTGCCCTTAGGGTGGTCTAAACCCATCAGTATGTCTCCTCGTCACTGTTGATGTTTCCTGGTGGTATAGCTGGAAATGCATAAATGTCTCTTTAGGGGGGGAGTGGTCGGCGACCCCCCCTGGGCGTGGGTCTTGTCCTGCGTGCCTAGAGCCACCCACTGACATGCCGAGTGACATGGAAAATGGCATCGACGCAGTGCCATGAATTTCTGATGATTCGTCCCGTGCTTGGGGCTTGTCTTGCCCGAGGTAGTGCGCCCTAAAAACGATGACAATGAGATGGGGTTTGTCGCATGTGTGATCCTGCGGACTGACAGTCGTGTCCAGACAATGGCATCCGAGTGAGACGATTTGAAGGGGCCTCGAGGCCCGTCTTGGTGCGTGTGGCGTGCCTTGAAAGGAAGGACGTTGCGGTGGGGTTTGTCATCTGTTGTCGTGTCCCGTATGTAATGACAATGACCACCTAAAGAGAATTCATTTCATGCGTGAGGACCCTCTCTGGACATGGGGCCTGTCTTCTCGGCGGTGTTGGACGCTACCCGGGATGAATGCTACTACGTGTCGGCGGCCTTCATGTGCCTAAGGGGTCACATCGGTGGCTGTTCCTATGGTTTCATATATCTTTTAGGGCAACACGTGTTGTCTTTCATGCGCTGTGGTGCCCACAGGGTTGTCTAAACCCGTTAGTATGTCTCCTCGTCAGTGCTGATGTTTCCTGGTGGGACAGCTGAAAATGCATAAATGTCTCTTTAGGGGGGGAGTGGTCGGCGACCCCCCCTGGGCGTGGGTCTTGTCCTGCGTGCCCAGAGCCACCTAGTGACATGCCCACGGACATGGAAAAATGGCCTCCAGACAAATCCATGAAAGCTTGAGGATTCATACGGTGCTTGGGGCTTGTCTTGTCTGAGGTAATGCGCCATAAAAGTGATGACAATGAGCCGGGGTGCGTCGCGTGTCAGGTCCGACGTACTGACAATCACGTGGAGACAACGCCACCCGAGTGGGACGATTTGAAGGGGCATCGGGGCTTGCCTTGGAGGATGCGGTGTGCCTTGCAAGGAAGGACGACGTGGTGGGGTTTGTCATATGTTGTTGGGTACGGTATGTAATGACAATGACCGCCTCAAGATAATTCCTTTCATGCGTGAGGACCCGCTCTGGACATGGGGCGTGTCTTCTCTGCGGTGATGGACGAGACGCGGGACGGATGCCATGACGTGTCGGCGGCCTTCATGTGCCTAAGGGGTCACGTCGGTGGCCCTTCCTATGGTTTCATAGCTCTTTTAGGGCAACCCGTGTTGTCTTTCATGCACTGCGGTGCCCTTAGGGTGGTCTAAACCCATCAGTATGTCTCCTCGTCACTGTTGATGTTTCCTGGTGGAATAGCTGGAAATGCATAAATGTCTCTTTAGGGGGGGGAGTGGTCGGCGACCCCCCCTGGGCGTGGGTCTTGTCCTGCGTGCCTAGAGCCACCCGATGACGTGCCCAGTGACATGGAAAATGGCATGGACGCAATGCCATGAATTCTCGATGATTCGTCCCGTGCTTGGGGCTTGTCTTTCCCGAGGTAGTGCGCCCTAAAAACGATGACAACGAGATGGGGTTTGTCGCATGTGTGATCTTGCGGGCTGACAGTCGTTTCCAGACAATGGCATCCGAGTGAGACGATTTGAAGGGGCCTCGAGTCCCGTCTTGGTGCATGCGGCGTGCCTTGAAGGGAAGGACGTTGAGGTGGGGTCATACCTCAAACATTGCAGATGTGGTTGGTGATGCAACCTTGTTGATCCTTCCATTAGTCATATGCTTGTCTCAAAGATCAGGTTGTGCATGTACAATGGACAAACTAATCGAACGGAATTGAATGTTCGGGACGACGGTTTGGGCTTGTGTTGGGGTCTGAGTGGTGAGCTCAGTCATACCTCAAACAATGCAGATGTTGTTGGTGATTCTACATGTCTGATCCTTCCACTAGTCATATGCTTGTCTCAAAGATCAGGTCCTGCATGATCAGTTGTGTGGGTTGATGGTTGCGCTTATGCGATTGTGTGGGAGTGGTGGATGGTTGTCAAGATACCGCGGTCTCCCTTTTTTGGGAAGGGAACGTTGGTCTCGTTGGCTCTAGGGGGTTGGGTATATCAATCCTTCCCTTGTGTCATGCATAGCGGGCTTTCCCTGCCTTCATGTGCTGCATTGTGATGCCTCTCGGGTTGCATCCCTCGAGGCGTCACGATCAGCTGTGTGGGTTGATGGTTGTGCTTACGCGATTGTGTGGGAGTGGTGGATGGTTGTCAAGATACTGCGGTCTCCCTTTTTTGGGAAGGGAACGTTGGTCTCGTTGGCACCCTCATCCGTAAGTGGGGGTTTAATTTCTCCTCGCTTTCATTTGGTCCTTGTGCATGTTTCCATGTGAATGATGGAACACGGTTTGGCTTGGTTGGATATCCGTTGAGAACACTAGTCATATGCTTGTCTCAAAGTTCAGTCTGTGCATGTACAGGGACAAACTAATCGAAGATGGTGATACTGTGAAGGGTCTCAGTAAATCAGGGACAAGTCTGACGTTCTCCTCGGTTTTACATCAAGCGAAGAATGTGTATCTATTGTTTCTGCAAGATACACGAGCGTCATGCAGAGGTGATGACTCATTAAGGTGAATCCTGTCGATTTGGGAAGATGATTTGGGCTTGTGTTGGGGTTTGAGTGGTCTGCTCAGTCATACCTCAAACATTGCAGATGTGGTTGGTGATGCTACCTGGCTGATCCTACCATTAGTCATATGCTTGTCTCAAAGATCAGGTTGTGCATTTACAAAGGATAAACTAATCGAACGGAATTGAATGTTCGGGATGATGGTTTGGGCTTGTGTTGGGGTCTGAGTGGTCTGCTCAGTTATACCACAAACAATGCAGATGTTGTTGGTAATGCTACATGGTTGATCCTTCCACTAGTCATATGCTTGTCTCAAAGATCAGTTAGTGCATGTACAGGGACAAACTAATCGAAAGATGGTGATACTGTGAAGGGTCTCATTAAATCAGTGACACGGCTGACTTTCTCCTCGGTTATACATCAAGCGAAGAATCCCCAGGTGGGTGAGCTCCACCTAGAAGATCCTCACTTGTCCCATCGGAGTTCTCCCTGTTGGTAGTGGAATTTTGTTAGTGCTGATATACGGGCCCTGTTTATATGCTTGGGTTGAATTCTCTCGCACAATTGCGGTTTTGAGCATCATGCAGAGGTGAAGACTCATTAATTGGGTTCCTGTCGATTTGGGAAGACGGTTTGGGATTGTGTTGGGGTCTGAGTGGTCTGCTCAGTCATACCTCAAACATTGCAGATGTTGTTGGTGGTGCAACCTGTCTGATCCTTCCATTAGTCATATGCTTGTCTCAAAAATCAGGTTGTGCATGTACAAAGGACAAACTAATCGAACGGAATTGAATGTTCGAGACGACGGTTTGGGCTTGTGTTGGGGTCTGAGTGGTGAGCTCAGTCATACCTCAAACAATGCAGATGTTGTTGGTGATGCTACATGGCTGATCCTTCCACTAGTCATATGCTTGTCTCAAAGGTCAGGTCCTGCATGATCAGTTGTGTGGGTTGATGGTTGCGCTTATGCGATTGTGTGGGAGTGGTGGATGGTTGTCAAGATACTGCGGTCTCCCTTTTTTGGGAAGGGAACGTTGGTCTCGTTGGCTCTAGGGGGTTGGGTATATCAATCCTTCCCTTGTGTCATGCATAGCGGGCTTTCCCTGCCTTCATGTGCTGCATTGTGATGTCTCTCGGGTTGCTTCCCTCGAGGCGTCACAGTCAGTTGTGTGGGTTGATGGTTGTGCTTACGCGATTGTGTGGGAGTGGTGGATGGTTGTCAAGATACTGCGGTCTCCCTTTTTTGGGAAGGGAACGTTGGTCTCCTTGGCTCTAGGGGGTTGGGTATATAAATCCTTCCCTTGTGTCATGCATAGCGGGCTTTCCCTGCCTTCATGTGCTGCATTGTGATGCCTCTGGGGTTGCTTCCCTTGAGGCGTCACGGTCAGTTGTGTGGGTTGATGGTTGTGCTTACGCGATTGTGTGGGAGTGGTGGATGGTTGTCAAGATACTGCGGTCTCCCTTTTTTGGGAAGGGAACGTTGGTCTCCTTGGCTCTAGGGGGTTGGGTATATAAATCCTTCCCTTGTGTCATGCATAGCGGGCTTTCCCTGCCTTCATGTGCTGCATTGTGATGTCTCTCGGGTTGCTTCCCTCGAGGCGTCACAGTCAGTTGTGTGGGTTGATGGTTGTGCTTACGCGATTGTGTGGGAGTGGTGGATGGTTGTCAAGATACTGCGGTCTCCCTTTTTTGGGAAGGGAACGTTGGTCTCCTTGGCTCTAGGGGGTTGGGTATATAAATCCTTCCCTTGTGTCATGCATAGCGGGCTTTCCCTGCCTTCATGTGCTGCATTGTGATGCCTCTCGGGTTGCTTCCCTTGAGGCGTCACGGTCAGTTGTGTGGGTTGATGGTTGTGCTTACGCGATTGTG
The DNA here is from genome assembly GCA_963277665.1 of Viscum album. Classification (NCBI taxonomy): domain Eukaryota; kingdom Viridiplantae; phylum Streptophyta; class Magnoliopsida; order Santalales; family Viscaceae; genus Viscum; species Viscum album. The sequence goes on along the minus strand of CAUJRU010000682.1, from coordinate 98,816 downwards.
TGGGAGTGGTGGATGGTTGTCAAGATACTGCGGTCTCCCTTTTTTGGGAAGGGAACGTTGGTCTCGTTGGCACCCTCATCCGTAAGTGGGGGATTAATTTCTCCTCGCTTTCATTTGGTCCTTGTGCATGTTTCCATGTGAATGATGGAACACGGTTTGGCTTGGTTGGATATCCGTTGAGAACACTAGTCAAATGCTTGTCTCAAAGATCAGTCTGTGCATGTACAGGGACAAACTAACCGAAAGATGGTGATATTGTGAAGGGTCTCATTAAATCAGTGACAAGTTTGACGTTCTCCTCGGTTATACATCAAGCGAAGAATGTGTATCTATTGTTTCGACAAGATACACGAGCGTCGTCACGCAGAGGTGATGACTCATTAAGGGGAATCCTGTCGATTTGGGAAGATGGTTTGGGCTTGTGTTGGGGTCTGAGTGGTTTGCTCAGTCATACCTCAAACATTGCAGATGTGGTTGGTGATGCTACCTGGCTGATCCTTCCATTAGTCATATGCTTGTCCCAAAGATCAGGTGGTGCATGTACAAAGGAAAAACTAATCGAATGGAATTGAATGTTCGGGACGACGGTTTGGGCTTGTGTTGGGGTCTGAGTGGTTAGCTTAGTCATACCTCAAACAATGCAGATGTTGTTGGTGATGCTACATGGCTGATCCTTCAACTAGTCATATGCTTGACTCAAAGATCAGGTCCCGCATGTACAAAGACAAACTAATCGAAAGATGGTGATACTGTGATGGGTCTCATTAAATTAGTGCCAGGGCTGACTTTCTCCTCAGTTATACATCAAGAGAAGAATCCCCAGGTGGGTGAGCTCCACCTAGAAGACCCTCACTTGTCCCTTCGGAGTTCTCCCTGTTGGTAGTGGAATTTTGTCAGTTATGATATACGGGCCCTGTTTATATGCTTGGGTTGAATTCTCTCGCACAATTGCGGTATTGAGCATCATGCAGAGGTGATGACTCATTAATTGGGTTCCTGTCGATTTGGAAAGACGGTTTGGGCTTGTGTTGGGGTCTGAGTGGTCTGCTCAGTCATACCTCAAACATTGCAGATGTGGTTGGTGATGCAACCTGGCTGATCCTTCCATTAGTCATATGCTTGTCCCAAAGATCAGGTTGTGCATGTACAAAGGACAAACTAATGGAACGGAATTGAATGTTCGGGATGATGGTTTGGGCTTGTGTTGGGGTCTGAGTGGTGAGCTCAGTCATACCTCAAACAATGCAGATGATGTTGGTGATGCTACATGGCTGATCCTTCTACTAGTCATATGCTTGTCTCAAAGATCAGGTTGTGCATGATCAGTTGTGTGGGTTGATGGTTGCCCTTATGCGATTGTGTGGAAGTGGTGGATGGTTGTCAAGATACTGCGGTCTCCCTTTTTTGGGAATGGAACGTTGGTCTCGTTGGCGCTAGGGGGTTGGGTATATCAATCCTTCCCTTGTGTCATGCATAGCGGGCTTTCCCTGCCTTCATGTGCTGCATTGTGATGCCTCTCGGGTTGCTTCCCTCGAGGTGTGACGGTCAGTTGTGTGGGTTGATGGTTGTGCTTACGCGATTGTGTGGGAGTGGTGGATGGTTGTCAAGATACTGCGGTCTCCCTTTTTTGGGAAGGGAACGTTGGTCTCGTTGGCACCCTCATCCGTAAGTGGGGGTTTAATTTCTCCTCGCTTTCATTTGGTCCTTGTACATGTTTCCATGTGAATGATGGAACACGGTTTGGCTTGGTTGGATATCCGATGAGAACACTAGTCATATGCTTGTCTCAAAGATCAGTCTGTGCATGTACAGGGACAAACTAACCGAAAGATGGTGATACTGTGAAGGGTCTCATTAAATCAGTGACAAGTTTGACGTTCTCCTCGGTTATACATCAAGCGAAGAATGTGTATCTATTGTTTTTGCAAGATACACGAGCGTCATGCAGAGGTGATGACTAATTAAGGGGAAACATGTCGATTTGGGAAGATGGTTTGGGCTTGTGTTGGGGTCTGAGTGGTTTGCTCAGTCATACCTCAAACATTGCAGATGTGGTTGGTGATGCTACCTGGCTGATCCTTCCATTAGTCATATGCTTGTATCAAAGATCAGGTTGTGCATGTACAAAGGACAAACTAATCGAATGGAATTGAATGCTCGGGACGACGGTTTAGGCTTGTGTTGGGGTCTGAGTGGTCTGCTCAGTCATACCTCAAACATTGCAGATGTGGTTAGTGACGCTACATGGGTGATCCTTCCACTAGTCATATGCGTGTCTCAAAGATCAGGTCCTGCATGTACAAGGACAAACTAATCGAAAGATGGTGATACTGTGAAGGGTCTCATTAAATCAGTGACACGGCTGACTTTCTCCTCGGTTATACATCAAGCGAAGAATCCCCAGGTGGGTGAGCTCCACCTAGAAGAACCTCACTTGTCCCTTTGGAGTTCTCCCTGTTGGTAGTGGAATTTTGTTGGTGCTGATGTAAGGGCCCCGTCTATATGCTTGGGTTGAATTCTCTCGCACAATTTTGGTTTCGGGTTCCAAGGGCTTGCTAAAAAGACGATGCGATACTAGACAGATATAACTTGGATGGGATGATGATAGATGAGCATGGTTGGTGTCCTGGTTCTTGGTTAAAAGTTTCGCAACGGTGGTTGAGTTCTTTTGAATGGTGGGATGTGGGGGGTGCGGCGGGACATAGGGCCTCCGTTCCTGTCATGACTCCTTTTCCTCAACGTCCCTGGAGCGTTGTGGGTTCGTCTGCTTAAAATCTGCCTCATGGCGGTTGAGTTCCTTCGGAAGGTGGGATGTGGGAGGCATGGCGGTGGGACGCTGTAATTCCTTTTCCTCACCGGTGGGATGTGGGGGGCATTGGAAAGAATGGGTTTTTGCCCAGTCTCATGCCGTGCCCGCCTTTTTCCTCACCTTTCATGGAGCGTTGCGGTTCGGGCTTGCTTAAAAGGCCACCTGTTGGTGGCGGAGTTCCTTGGATGGTGGGATGTGGGAGGCATGGTGGGTTGGTGTTCCTTTGTCGTCCCTCGACGCTCCTGCCCTTCCCTCGCCTTCTCTAGAGCAGTGCGGCTCTGCTTGCTTAAAAGCTGCCTCAGGGCGGTTGAGTTGCTGCGGATGGTGGGATGTGGGGGGCGCGGCGGGATTGGGTTTTTGCCCCGTCCCCTGACGTGCCTGCCTTTTCCTCCCCGTCTGTGGAGCATTGCGGGCTGGGTGCTTAAATACCGCCTCACGGTTTGTGGGATCCTGTGGATGGTGGGATGTGGGCGGCGCGGCGGGACATAGGACCCCCGTACCTACCATGACTCCTTTTCCTCGACGTCTCTTGAGCGTTGCTGGTTCGTCTGCTTAAAAGCTGCCTCATGGCGGTTGAGTTCCTACGGAATGTGAGATGTGGGAGGCACGGCGGGATGGGGGTTTCCCTCCTCATCCCCTGACGTTCCTACCTTTTTCCTCACTGGTGGGATGTGGGGGGTATGGGTGGGATTGGGTTGTTTCCCCGTCCTGTCGTACCCACCTTTTTCCTCACCTTTCATGGAGCGTTGCGGGTCGGGCTTTGCTTAAAATCCACTGATTGTGGTTGAGTTCTTGCAGATGTTGGGATGTGGGAGGCATGGTGGGATTGGGTTCCTTTGTCGTCCCTTGCTGTACCGCCTTTTCCTCACCTTCTCTGGAGCGTTGTGGAATTTTGGTAGTGGTTCAAGCGCGAAACTGTCGGTATCACCAGGATGCGAGAGCGTGCTCCTAAATTTCTCATTCAGTGATATTCCATGCGAACCATAGCAAGCTGCCTTGGGCAATGATTGGTGGGAGTGCTTTGCTCAACGCATTGTCGGGGCCACGTGCGAGTTATTTGGGTCCTAAGAAACTCACACCAACAGGGTAACGATTTCCATGGTTCATTATTGGACAAGTTGGGGTGCCTTCCTCCTCAGTCATGCCTTGGGTGATGATGTTCATAAGGGTGGCTTGAGAATGTGTATCTACTGTTTTTGCAAGATACACGAGCGTCATGCAGAGGTGATGACTGATTAAGGGGAAACATGTCGATTTGGGAAGAGATGGTTCGGGCTTGTGTTGGGGTCTGAGTGGTCTGCTCAGTCATACCTCAAACATTGCAGATGTGGTTGGTGATGGTACCCGGTTGATCTTTCCATTAGTCATATGCTTGTCTCAAAGATCAGGCTGTGCATGTACAAAGGACAAACTAATCGAACAGAATTGAATGTTCGGGACGACGGTTTGGGCTTGTGTTGGGGTCTGAGTGGTCTGCTCAGTCATACCTCAAACATTGCAGATGTGGTTGGTGATGCTACATGGTTGATCCTTCCACTAGTCATATGCCTGTCTCAAAGATCAGGTCCCGCATGTAAAGGACAAACTAATCGAAAGATGGTGATACTGTGACGGGTCTCATTAAATCAGTGCCAGGGCTGACTTTCTCCTCGGTTATACCTCAAGCGAAGAATCCCCAGGTGGGTGAGCTCCACCTTGAAGACCCTCACTTGTCCCTTTGGAGTTCTCCCTGTTGGTAGTGGAATTTTGTTGGTGCTGATGTAGGGGCCCCGTCTATATGCTTGGGTTGAATTCTCTCGCACAATTTTGGTTTCGGGTTCCAAGGGCTTGCTAAAAAGACGATGCGATACTAGACAGATATAACTTGGATGGGATGATGATAGATGAGCATGGTTGGTGTCCTGGTTCTTGGTTAAAAGTTTCGCAACGGTGGTTGAGTTCTTTTGAATGGTGGGATGTGGGGGGTGCGGCGGGACATAGGGCCTCTGTTCCTGTCATGACTCCTTTTCCTCAACGTCCCTGGAGCGTTGTGGGTTCGTCTGCTTAAAATCTGCCTCACGGCGGTTGAGTTCCTTCGGAAGGTGGGATGTGGGAAGCATGGCGGTGGGACGCTGTAATTCCTTTTCCTCACCGGTGGGATGTGGGGGGCATTGGAAAGAATGGGTTTTTGCCCAGTCTCATGCCGTGCCCGCCTTTTTCCTCACCTTTCATGGAGCGTTGCGGTTCGGGCTTGCTTAAAAGGCCACCTGTTGGTGGCGGAGTTCCTTGGATGGTGGGATGTGGGAGGCATGGTGGGTTGGTGTTCCTTTGTCGTCCCTCGACGCTCCTGCCCTTCCCTCGCCTTCTCTAGAGCAGTGCGGCTTTGCTTGCTTAAAAGCTGCCTCAGGGTGGTTGAGTTGCTGCGGATGGTGGGATGTGGGGGGCGCGGCGGGATTGGGTTTTTGCCCCGTCCCCTGACGTGCCTGCCTTTTCCTCCCCGTCTGTGGAGCATTGCGGGCTGGGTGCTTAAATACCGCCTCACGGTTTGTGGGATCCTGTGGATGGTGGGATGTGGGCGGCGCGGCGGGACATAGGACCCCCGTACCTACCATGACTCCTTTTCCTCGACGTCTCTTGAGCGTTGCTGGTTCGTCTGCTTAAAAGCTGCCTCATGGCGGTTGAGTTCCTACGGAATGTGAGATGTGGGAGGCACGGCGGGATGGGGGTTTCCCTCCTCATCCCCTGACGTTCCTACCTTTTCCCTCACTGGTGGGATGTGGGGGGTATGGGCGGGATTGGGTTGTTTCCCCGTCCTGTCGTACCCACCTTTTTCCTCACCTTTCATGGAGCGTTGCGGGTCGGGCTTTGCTTAAAATCCACTGAGTGTGGTTGAGTTCTTGCAGATGTTGGGATGTGGGAGGCATGTTGGGATTGGGTTCCTTTGTCGTCCCTTGCTGTACCGCCTTTTCCTCACCTTCTCTGGAGCGTTGTGGAATTTTGGTAGTGGTTCAAGCGCGAAACTGTCGGTATCACCAGGATGCGAGAGCGTGCTCCTAAATTTCTCATTCAGCGATATTCCATGCGAACCATAGCAAGCTGCCTTGGGCAATGATTGGTGGGAGTGCTTTGCTCAACGCATTGTCGGGGCCACGTGCGAGTTATTTGTGTCCTAAGAAACTCACACCAACAGGGTAACGATTTCCATGGTTCATTATTGGACAAGTTGGGGTGCCTTCCTCCTCAGTCATGCCTTGGGTGATGATGTTCATAAGGGTGGCTTGAGAATGTGTATCTACTGTTTCTGCAAGATACACGAGCGTCATGCGGAGGTGATGACTCATTAAGGGGAATCCTGTCGATTTGGGAAGATGGTTGGGGCTTGTGTTGGGGTCTGAGTGGTCTGCTCAGTCATACCTCAAACATTGCAGATGTGGTTGGTGATGCTACCTGGCTGATCCTTCCATTAGTCATATGCTTGTCTCAAAGATCAGGTTGTGCATGTACAAAGGACAAACTAATCGAACAGAATTGAATGTTTGGGACGACGGTTTGGGCTTGTGTTGGGGTCTGAGTGGTCAGCTCAGTCATACCCCAAACAATGCAGATGTTGTTGGTGATGCTACATGGCTGATCCTTCCACTAGTCATATGCCTGTCTCAAAGATCAGGTCCCGCATGTAAAGGACAAACTAATCGAAAGATGGTGATACTGTGACGGGTCTCATTAAATCAGTGCCAGGGGTGACTTTCTCCTCGGTTATATCTCAAGCGAAGAATCCCCAGGTGGGTGAGCTCCACCTAGAAGACCCTCACTTGTCCCTTTGGAGTTCTCCCTGTTGGTAGTGGAATTTTTTTGGTGCTGATGTAGGGGCCCCGTCTATATGCTTGGGTTGAATTCTCTCGCACAATTGCGGTTCCGTCTTCCAAGGGCTTGCTAAAAATACGATGCGATACTAGACAGATATAACTTGGATGGGATGATGATAGATGAGCATGGTTGGTGTCCTGGTTCTTGGTTAAAAGTTTCGCAACGGTGGTTGAGTTCTTTTGAATGGTGGGATGTGGGGGGTGCGGCGGGACATAGGGCCTCCGTTCCTGTCATGACTCCTTTTCCTCAACGTCCCTGGAGCGTTGTGGGTTCGTCTGCTTAAAATCTGCCTCATGGCGGTTGAGTTCCTTCGGAAGGTGGGATGTGGGAGGTATGGCGGTGGGACGCTGTAATTCCTTTTCCTCACCGGTGGGATGTGGGGGGCATTGGAAAGAATGGGTTTTTGCCCAGTCTCATGCCGTGCCCGCCTTTTTCCTCACCTTTCATGGAGCGTTGCGGTTCGGGCTTGCTTAAAAGGCCACCTGTCGGTGGCGGAGTTCCTTGGATGGTGGGATGTGGGAGGCATGGTGGGTTGGTGTTCCTTTGTCGTCCCTCGACGCTCCTGCCCTTCCCTCGCCTTCTCTAGAGCAGTGCGGCTTGGCTTGCTTAAAAGCCGCCTCAGGGTGGTTGAGTTGCTGCGGATGGTGGGATGTGGGAGGCGCGGCGGGATTGGGTTTTTGCCCCGTCCCCTGACGTGCCTGCCTTTTCCTCCCCGTCTGTGGAGCATTGCGGGCTGGGTGCTTAAATACCGCCTCACGGTTTGTGGGATCCTGTGGATGGTGGGATGTGGGCGGCGCGGCGGGACATAGGACCCCCGTACCTACCCTGACTCCTTTTCCTTGACGTCTCTTGAGCGTTGCTGGTTCGTCTGCTTAAAAGCTGCCTCATGGCGGTTGAGTTCCTACGGAATGTGAGATGTGGGAGGCACGGCGGGATGGGGGTTTCCCTCCTCATCCCCTGACGTTCCTACCTTTTTCCTCACTGGTGGGATGTGGGGGGTATGGGCGGGATTGGGTTGTTTCCCCGTCCTGTCGTACCCACCTTTTTCCTCACCTTTCATGGAGCGTTGCGGGTCGGGTTATGCTTAAAAGCCACCGAGTGTGGTTGAGTTCTTGCAGATGTTGGGATGTGGGAGGCATGGTGGGATTGGGTTCCTTTGTCGTCCCTTGCTGTACCGCCTTTTCCTCACCTTCTCTGGAGCGTTGTGGAATTTTGGTAGTGGTTCAAGCGCGAAACTGTCGGTATCACCAGGATGCGAGAGCGTGCTCCTAAATTTCTCATTCAGCGATATTTCATGCGAACCATAGCAAGCTGCCTTGGGCAATGATTGGTGGGAGTGCTTTGCTCAACGCATTGTCGGGGCCACGTGCGAGTTATTTGGGTCCTAAGAAACTCTCACCAACAGGGTGACGATTTCCATGGTTCATTATTGGACAAGTTGGGGTGCCTTCCTCCTCAGCCATGCCTTGGGTGATGATGTTCATAAGGGTGGCTTGAGAATGTGTATCTACTGTTTCTGCAAGATACACGAGCGTCATGCGGAGGTGATGACTCATTAAGGGGAATCCTGTCGATTTGGGAAGATGGTTGGGGCTTGTGTTGGGGTCTGAGTGGTCTGCTCAGTCATACCTCAAACATTGCAGATGTGGTTGGTGATGCTACCTGGCTGATCCTTCCATTAGTCATATGCTTGTCTCAAAGATCAGGTTGTGCATGTACAAAGGACAAACTAATTGAACAGAATTGAATGTTCGGGACGACGGTTTGGGCTTGTGTTGGGGTCTGAGTGGTCAGCTCAGTCATACCCCAAACAATGCAGATGTTGTTGGTGATGCTACATGGCTGATCCTTCCACTAGTCATATGCCTGTCTCAAAGATCAGGTCCCGCATGTAAAGGACAAACTAATCGAAAGATGGTGATACTGTGACGGGTCTCATTAAATCAGTGCCAGGGGTGACTTTCTCCTCGGTTATATCTCAAGCGAAGAATCCCCAGGTGGGTGAGCTCCACCTAGATGACCCTCACTTGTCCCTTTGGAGTTCTCCCTGTTGGTAGTGGAATTTTTTTGGTGCTGATGTAGGGGCCCCGTCTATATGCTTGGGTTGAATTCTCTCGCACAATTGCGGTTCCGTCTTCCAAGGGCTTGCTAAAAAGACGATGCGATACTAGACAGATATAACTTGGATGGGATGATGATAGATGAGCATGGTTGGTGTCCTGGTTCTTGGTTAAAAGTTTCTCAACGGTGGTTGAGTTCTTTTGAATGGTGGGATGTGGGGGGTGCGGCGGGACATAGGGCCTCCGTTCCTGTCATGACTCCTTTTCCTCAACGTCCCTGGAGCGTTGTGGGTTCGTCTGCTTAAAATCTGCCTCATGGCGGTTGAGTTCCTTCGGAAGGTGGGATGTGGGAGGCATGGCGGTGGGACGCTGTAATTCCTTTTCCTCACCGGTGGGATGTGGGGGGCATTGGAAAGAATGGGTTTTTGCCCAGTCTCATGCCGTGCCCGCCTTTTTCCTCACCTTTCATGGAGCGTTGCGGTTCGGGCTTGCTTAAAAGGCCACCTGTCGGTGGCGGAGTTCCTTGGATGGTGGGATGTGGGAGGCATGGTGGGTTGGTGTTCCTTTGTCGTCCCTCGACGCTCCTGCCCTTCCCTCGCCTTCTCTAGAGCAGTGCGGCTTGGCTTGCTTAAAAGCCGCCTCAGGGTGGTTGAGTTGCTGCGGATGGTGGGATGTGGGAGGCGCGGCGGGATTGGGTTTTTGCCCCGTCCCCTGACGTGCTTGCCTTTTCCTCCCCGTCTGTGGAGCATTGCGGGCTGGGTGCTTAAATACCGCCTCACGGTTTGTGGGATCCTGTGGATGGTGGGATGTGGGCGGCGCGGCGGGACATAGGACCCCCGTACCTACCCTGACTCCTTTTCCTCGACGTCTCTTGAGCGTTGCTGGTTCGTCTGCTTAAAAGCTGCCTCATGGCGGTTGAGTTCCTACGGAATGTGAGATGTGGGAGGCACGGCGGGATGGGGGTTTCCCTCCTCATCCCCTGACGTTCCTACCTTTTTCCTCACTGGTGGGATGTGGGGGGTATGGGCGGGATTGGGTTGTTTCCCCGTCCTGTCGTACCCACCTTTTTCCTCACCTTTCATGGAGCGTTGCGGGTCGGGCTATGCTTAAAAGCCACCGAGTGTGGTTGAGTTCTTGCAGATGTTGGGATGTGGGAGGCATGGTGGGATTGGGTTCCTTTGTCGTCCCTTGCTGTACCGCCTTTTCCTCACCTTCTCTGGAGCGTTGTGGAATTTTGGTAGTGGTTCAAGCGCGAAACTGTCGGTATCACCAGGATGCGAGAGCGTGCTCCTAAATTTCTCATTCAGCGATATTTCATGCGAACCATAGCAAGCTGCCTTGGGCAATGATTGGTGGGAGTGCTTTGCTCAACGCATTGTCGGGGCCACGTGCGAGTTATTTGGGTCCTAAGAAACTCACACCAACAGGGTGACGATTTCCATGGTTCATTATTGGACAAGTTGGGGTGCCTTCCTCCTCAGCCATGCCTTGGGTGATGATGTTCATAAGGGTGGCTTGAGAATGTGTATCTACTGTTTCTGCAAGATACACGAGCGTCATGCGGAGGTGATGACTCATTAAGGGGAATCCTGTCGATTTGGGAAGATGGTTGGGGCTTGTGTTGGGGTCTGAGTGGTCTGCTCAGTCATACCTCAAACATTGCAGATGTGGTTGGTGATGCTACCTGGCTGATCCTTCCATTAGTCATATGCTTGTCTCAAAGATCAGGTTGTGCATGTACAAAGGACAAACTAATCGAACAGAATTGAATGTTCGGGACGACGGTTTGGGCTTGTGTTGGGGTCTGAGTGGTCAGCTCAGTCATACCCCAAACAATGCAGATGTTGTTGGTGATGCTACATGGCTGATCCTTCCACTAGTCATATGCCTGTCTCAAAGATCAGGTCCCGCATGTAAAGGACAAACTAATCGAAAGATGGTGATACTGTGACGGGTCTCATTAAATCAGTGCCAGGGGTGACTTTCTCCTCGGTTATATCTCAAGCGAAGAATCCCCAGGTGGGTGAGCTCCACCTAGATGACCCTCACTTGTCCCTTTGGAGTTCTCCCTGTTGGTAGTGGAATTTTTTTGGTGCTGATGTAGGGGCCCCGTCTATATGCTTGGGTTGAATTCTCTCGCACAATTGCGGTTCCGTCTTCCAAGGGCTTGCTAAAAAGACGATGCGATACTAGACAGATATAACTTGGATGGGATGATGATAGATGAGCATGGTTGGTGTCCTGGTTCTTGGTTAAAAGTTTCTCAACGGTGGTTGAGTTCTTTTGAATGGTGGGATGTGGGGGGTGCGGCGGGACATAGGGCCTCCGTTCCTGTCATGACTCCTTTTCCTCAACGTCCCTGGAGCGTTGTGGGTTCGTCTGCTTAAAATCTGCCTCATGGCGGTTGAGTTCCTTCGGAAGGTGGGATGTGGGAGGCATGGCGGTGGGACGCTGTAATTCCTTTTCCTCACCGGTGGGATGTGGGGGGCATTGGAAAGAATGGGTTTTTGCCCAGTCTCATGCCGTGCCCGCCTTTTTCCTCACCTTTCATGGAGCGTTGCGGTTCGGGCTTGCTTAAAAGGCCACCTGTCGGTGGCGGAG
>CAUJRU010000682.1:55000-77500 GCA_963277665.1 Viscum album | reverse complement strand
TGTAACGACAATCACCACCTGATGAGAATTCATTTCATGCGTGAGGACCCGCTGTGGACATGGGGCATGTCTTCTCGGCGGTGATCGACGATACGCGGGACGGATGCCATGACGTGTCGGCGGCCTTCAAGTGCCTAAGGGGTCACGTCGGTGGTCGTTCCTATGGTTTCATAGCTCTTTTAGGGCAACACGTGTTGTCTTTCATGCGCTGCACTGACCTCTGGGATGTCTAAACCCCTCAGTATGTCTCCTCGTCACTGATGATGTTTCCTGGTGGGATAGCTGGAAATGCATAAATGTCTCTTTAGGGGGGGAGTGGTCGGCGACCCCCCCTGGGCGTGGGTCTTGTCCTGCGTGCCCAGAGCCACCCAATGACATGCCCACGGACATGGAAAAATGGCCTCTAGACAATCCCATGAATGCTTGATGATTCGTCCGGTGCTTGGGGCTTGTCTTGTCCGGGGTAGTGCGCCATCAAAGCTTTGAAAATGAGTCGGGGTTCGTCGCGTGTCAGGTCCTACGTACTGACAATCGCGTGGAGACAATTCCATCCGAGTGAGACGATTTGAAGGGGCATCGGGGCTTGCATTGGTGGATGCGGGGTGCCTTGAAAGGAAGGACGCCGAGCTGGGGTTTGCCATATCTTGTTGGGTCCGGTATGTAACGTCCATGACCACCTAAATAGAATTCGTTTCATGCGTGAGGACCCGCTCTGGACATGGGGTTGTCTTCTCGGCGGTGGTCGACGACACGCGGGACGGATGCCATGACGTGCCGGCGGCCTTCATGTGCCTAAGGGGTCACGTCGGTGGCCGTTCCTATGGTTTCATAGCTCTTTTAGGGCAACTCGCGTTGTCTTTCATGAGCTGGGGTGCCCTCTGGGTGGTCTAAACCACTCAGTATGTCTCCTCGTCAGTGCTGATGTTTCCTGGTGGGATAGCTGTAAATGCATAAATGTCTCTTTAGGGGGGGAGTGGTCGGCGACCCCCCCTGGGCGTGGGTCTTGTCCTGCGTGCCTCGAGCCACCCAGTGACATGCCCACGGACATGGAAAAATGGCCTCTAGACAATTCCATCAATGCGTGATGATTCGTCCGGTGCTTGGGGCTTGTCTTCTCCGGGGTAGTGCGCCTTAAAAGCTTTGACAATGAGCCGGGGTTCGTCGCGTGTGAGGTCCTACGTACCGACAATCGCGTGGAGACAATGCCATCCGAGTGAGACGATTTGAAGGGGCCTCGAGGCTTGTCTTGGTGGATGCGGGGTGCCTTGAAAGGAAGGACGCCGAGCTGGGGTTTGTCATATGTTGTTGGGTTCGGTATGTAACGACACCGACCACCTAAAGAGAATTCATTTCATGCGTGAGGACCCGCTCTGGACATGGGGTCTGTCTTCTCGGCGGTGGTCGACGATACGCGGGAAGGATGCCATGACGTGTCGGCGGCCTTCACGTGCCTAAGGGGTCACGTCGGTTGCCGTTCCTATGGTTTCATAGCTCTTTTAGGGCAACACGTGTTGTCTTTCATGCGCTGCGGTTCCCTCTGGGTGGTCTAAACCACTCAGTATGTCTCCTCGTCAGTGCTGATGTTTCCTGGTGGGAGAGCTGGAAATGCAGAAATGTCTCTTTAGGGGGGGAGTGGTCGGCGACCCCCCCTGGGCGTGGGTCTTGTCCTGCGTGCCCAGAGCCACCCAGTGACATGCCCACAGACATGGAAAAATGGCCTCTAGATGATTCCTCCTGTGCTTGGGGCTTGTCTTGCCCGCGGTAGTGCCCCATAAAAGCGATGACAATGAGACGGGGTTCGTCGCGTGTCAGGTCCGACGAACTGACAATCGCGTGGAGACAAAGCCATCCGAGTGAGACGATTTGAAGTGGCCTCGGGGCATGTCTTGGTGGATGCGACGTGCCTTGAAAGGAAGGACGTCGAGGTGGGGTTTTTCATATGTTGTTGGGTCCTGTATGTAATTACAATTACCACCTAAAGAGAATTCTTTTCATGAGTGAGGACCCGCTCTGGACATGGGGCGTGTCTTCTCGGCGGTGATCGACGATACGCGGGATGGATGCCATGACTTGTCGGTGGCCTTCATGTGCATAAGGGGTCACGTCGGTGGCCCTTCCTATGGTTTCATAGCTCTTTTAGGGCAACACGTGTTGTCTTTCATGCGCTGCGGTGCCCTCAGGGTGGTCTAAACCCATCAGTATGTCTCCTCGTCAGTGTTGATGTTTCCTGGTGGGATAGCTGGAAATGCATAAATGTCTCTTTAGGGGGGGAGTGGTCGGCGACCCCCCTGGGCGTGGGTCTTGTCCTGCGTGCCTAGAGCCACCCAATGACATGCCCAGTGACATGGAAAATGGCATCGACGCAATGCCCTGAATTCCTGATGATTCTTCCCGTGCTAGGGTCTTGTCTTGCCCGAGGTGGTGCGCCATAAAACCGATGACAATGAGATGGGTGGGGTTTGTCGCCTGTGAGATCCTACGGACTGACAATCGCGTCCAGACAATGGAATCCTAGTGAGGCGATTTGAAGGGGCCTCGGGGCCCGTCTTGGTGCGTGCGGCGTGCCTTGAAAGGAAGGACGTTGAGGTGGGGTTTGTCATATGTTGTTGTGTCCGGTATGTAAAGACAATGACCACCTAAAGAGAATTCATTTCATGCGTGAGGACCCGCTCTGGACATGGGTCCTGTCTCCTCGGCGGTGTTGGACGATACGCGGGACGGATGCCATGACGTGTCGGCGGCCTTCATGTGCCTTAGGGGCCACGTCGGTGTCCCTTCCTATGGTTTCATAGCCCTTTTAGGGCAACACGTGTTGCCTTTCATGCGCTGCGGTTCCCTCTGGGTGGTCTAAACCACTCAGTATGTCTCCTCGTCAGTGTTGATGTTTCCTGGTGGAATAGCTGGAAATGCATAAATGTCTCTTTAGGGGGGGAGTGGTCGGCGACCCCCCCTGGGCGTGGGTCTTGTCCTGCGTGCCGAGAGCCACCCACAGACATGCCCAGTGACATGGAAAATGGCATCGACGCAATGCCATGAATTCCTGATGATTCGTCCCGTGCTTGGGGCTTGTCTTGCCCGAGGTAGTGCGCCCTAAAAACGATGGCAATGAGACGGGGTTTGTCGCATGTGCGATCCTGCGGACTGACAGTCGCGTCCAGATAATGGCATCCGAGTGAGACGATTTGAAGGGGCCTCAGGGCCCGTCTTGGTGCATGCGGCGTGCCTTGAAAGGAAGGACGTCGAGGTGGGGTTTTTCATATGTTGTCGTGTCCCGTATGTAATGACAATGACCACCTAAAGAGAATTCATTTCATGCGCGAGGACCCGCTCTGGACATGGGGCCTGTCTTCTCGGCGGCGTTGGATGCTACCCGCGACGAATGCTACTACGTGTCGGCGGCCTTGATGTGCCTAAGGGGTCACATCAGTGGCTGTTCCTATGGTTTCATATCTCTTTTAGGGCAACACGTGTTGTCTTTCATGCGCTGTGGTGCCCACAGGGTTGTCTAAACCCATCAGTATGTCTCCTCGTCAGTGCTGATGTTTCCTGGTGGGACAGCTGGAAATGCATAAATGTCTCTTTAGGGGGGGAGTGGTCGGCGACCCCCCCTGGGCGTGGGTCTTGTCCTGCGTGCCCAGAGCCACCCAGTGACATGCCCACGGACATGGAAAAACAGCCTCCGGACAAAGCAAAGACAGCTTGATGATTCGTCCGGTGCTTGGGGCTTGTCTTGTTCGAGGTAGTGCGCCATAAAAGTGATGACAATGAGCCGGGTTTCGTCGCGTGTCAGGTCCTCCGTACTGACAATCAGGTGGAGACAACGCCATCCGGGTGAGAGGATTTGAAGGGGCCTCAGGGCTTGCCTTGGTGGATGCGGTGTGCCTTGAATGGAAGGACAATGAGGTGGGGTTTGTCATATGTTGTTGGGTCCGGTATGTAATGACAATGACCGCCTAAAGAGAATTCCTTTCATGCGTGGGGACCCGCTCTGGACATGGGGCGTGTCTTCGCTGTGGTGATGGACGATACGTGGGACGGATGCCATGACGTGTCGGCGGCCTTCATGTGCCTAAGGGGCCACGTCGGTGGCCCTTCCTATGGTTTCATAGCTCTTTTAGGGAAACACGTGTTGCCTTTCATGCGCTGCCCTGCCCTCAGGGTGGTCTAAACCCATCAGTATGTCTCCTCGTCGGTGTTGATGTTTCCTGGTGGAATAGCTGGAAATGCATAAATGTCTCTTTAGGGGGGGAGTGGTCGGCGACCCCCCCGGGCGTGGGTCTTGTCCTGCGTGCCTAGAGCCACCCAATGTGATGCCCATTGACATGCAAAATGACATCGACTTAATGCCATGAATGCCTGATGATTCGTCCCGTGCTTGGGGCTTGTCTTGCCCGAGGTAGTGCGCCATAAAAACGATGACAATGGGATGGTGTTTGTGGCCTTCGAGATCCTGCGGACTGACAGTCGCGTTCAGACAATGGCATCCGAGTGAGACGATTTGAAGGGGTCTCGGGGCCCGTCTTGGTGCATGCGGCGTTTCTTGAAAGGAAGGACGTCGAGGTGGGGTTTGTCACATGTTGTTGTGTTCGGAATGTAAAGACAATGACCGCCTAAAGATAATTCATTTCATGCGCGGGGACCCGCTCTGGACATGGGTCCTGTCTTCTCGGCGGTGTTGGATGATACCCGGGACGGATGCCATGACGTGTCGGCGGCCTTCATGTGCCTAAGGGGTCACTTTGGTGGCTGTTCGTATGGATTCGTAGCTCTTTTAGGGCAACACGTGCTGTCCTTCATGCGTTGTGGTGCCCATTGGGTTGTCTGAACCCATCAGTATGTGTCCTCGTCAGTGCTGATGTTTCCTGGTGGGACAGCTGGAAATGCATAAATGTCTCTTTAGGGGGGGAGTGGTCGGCGACCCCCCCTGGGCGTGGGTCTTGTCCTGCGTGCCCAGAGCCACCCAGTGACATGCCCACGAACATGGAAAAACGACCTCCAGACAAATCCATGAAAGCTTGATTATTCGTACGGTGCTTGGGGCTTGTCTTGTCTGAGGTAATGCGTCATAAAAGTGATGACAATGAGCCGGGGTGCGTCGCGTGTCAGGTCCGACGTACTGACAATCACGTGGAGACAACGCCATCCGAGTGGGACGATTTGAAGGGGCCTCGGGGCTTGCCTTGGTGGATGCGGTGTGCCTTGCAAGGAAGGACGACGTGGTCGGGTTTGTCATATGTTGTTGGGTACGGTATGTATTGACAATGACCGCCTAAAGATAATTCCTTTGAGGCGTGAGGACCAGCTCTGGACATGGGGCGTGTCTTCTCTGCGGTGATGGACGAGACGCGGGGCGGATGCCATGACGTGTCGGCGGCCTTCATGTGCCTAAGGGGTCACGTCGGTGGCCCTTCCTATGGTTTCATAGCTCTTTTAGGGCAACCCGTGTTGTCTTTCATGCACTGCGGTGCCCTTAGGGTGGTCTAAACCCATCAGTATGTCTCCTCGTCACTGTTGATGTTTCCTGGTGGTATAGCTGGAAATGCATAAATGTCTCTTTAGGGGGGGAGTGGTCGGCGACCCCCCCTGGGCGTGGGTCTTGTCCTGCGTGCCTAGAGCCACCCAATGACATGCCGAGTGACATGGAAAATGGCATCGACGCAGTGCCATGAATTCCTGATGATTCGTCTCGTGCTTGGGGCTTGTCTTGCCCGAGGTAGTGCGCCCTAAAAACGATGACAATGAGATGGGGTTTGTCGCATGTGTGATCCTGCGGACTGACAGTCTTGTCCAGACAATGGCATCCGAGTGAGACGATTTGAAGGGGCCTCGAGGCCCGTCTTGGTGCGTGTGGCGTGCCTTGAAAGGAAGGACGTTGCGGTGGGGTTTGTCATCTGTTGTCGTGTCCCGTATGTAATGACAATGACCACCTAAAGAGAATTCATTTCATGCGTGAGGACCCTCTCTGGACATGGGGCCTGTCTTCTCGGCGGTGTTGGACGCTACCCGGGATGAATGCTACTACGTGTCGGCGGCCTTCATGTGCCTAAGGGGTCACATCGGTGGCTGTTCCTACGGTTTCATATATCTTTTAGGGCAACACGTGTTGACTTTCATGCGCTGTGGTGCCCACAGGGTTGTCTAAACCCTCCAGTATGTCTCCTCGTCAGTGCTGATGTTTCCTGGTGGGACAGCTGGAAAGGCATAAATGTCTCTTTAGGGGGGGAGTGGTCGGCGACCCCCCCTGGGCGTGGGTCTTGTCCTGCGTGCCCAGAGCCACCTAGTGACATGCCCACGGACATGGAAAAATGGCCTCCAGACAAATCCATGAAAGCTTGAGGATTCATACGGTGCTTGGGGCTTGTCTTGTATGAGGTAATGCACCATAAAAGTGATGACAATGAGCCGGGGTGCGTCGCGTGTCAGGTCCGACGTACTGACAATCACGTGGAGACAACGCCACCCGAGTGGGACGATTTGAAGGGGCATCGGGGCTTGCCTTGGAGGATGCGGTGTGCCTTGCAAGGAAGGACGACGTGGTGGGGTTTGTCATATGTTGTTGGGTACGGTATGTAATGACAATGACCGCCTAAAGATAATTCATTTCATGCGTGAGGACCCGCTCTGGACATGGGGCGTGTCTTCTCTGCGGTGATGGACGAGACGCGGGACGGATGTCATGACGTGTCGGCGGCCTTCATGTGCCTAAGGGGTCACGTCGGTGGCCCTTCCTATGGTTTCATAGCTCTTTTAGGGCAACCCGTGTTGTCTTTCATGCACTGCGGTGCCCTTAGGGTGGTCTAAACCCCTCAGTATGTCTCCTCGTCACTTTTGATGTTTCCTGGTGGAATAGCTGGAAATGCATAAATGTCTCTTTAGGGGGGGAGTGGTCGGCGACCCCCCCTGGGCGTGGGTCTTGTCCTGCGTGCCTAGAGCCACCCAATGACATGCCCAGGGACATGGAAAATGGCATCGACGCAATGCCATGAATTCTTGATGATTCGTCCCGTGCTTGGGGCTTGTCTTTCCCGAGGTAGTGCGCCCTAAAAACGATGACAATGAGATGGGTTTTGTCGCATGTGTGATCTTGCGGGCTGACAGTCGTTTCCAGACAAAGGCATCCGAGTGAGACGATTTGAAGGGGCCTCGAGGCCCGTCTTGGTGCCTGCGGTGTGCCTTGAAAGGAAGGACGTTGAGGTGTGGTTATTCATGTGTTTTCGTGTCCCGTATGTAATGATAATGACCACCTAAAGAGAATTCATTTCATGCGTGAGGACCCTCTCTGGACATGGGGCCTGTCTTCTCGGCGGTGTTGGACGCTACCCGGGATGGATGCTAGTACGTGATGGCGGCCTTGATGTGCCTAAGGGGTCACATTGGTGGCTATTCCTATGGTTTCATATCTCTTTTAGGGCAACACGTGTTGTCTTTCATGCGCTGTGGTGCCCACAGGGTTGTCTGAACCCATCAGTATGTCTCCTCGTCAGTGCTGATGTTTCCTGGTGGGACAGCTGGAAATGCATAAATGTCTCTTTAGGGGGGGAGTGGTCGGCGACCCCCCCTGGGCGTGGGTCTTGTCCTGTGTGCCCAGAGCCACCCAGTGACATGCCCACGGACATGGAAAAACGGCCTCCAGACGAATCCATGAAAGCCTGATGATTCGTACGGTGCTTGGGGCTTGTCTTGTCTGAGGTAATGCGCCATAAAATTGATGACAATGAGCTGGGGTGCGTCGCGTGTCAGACCCACGCCGAGTGACGTGGAAAATGGCATCGACGCAATGCCAAGAATTCCTGATGATTCGTCCCGTGCTTCGGGCTTGTCTTGCCCGAGGTAGTGCGCCATAAAAACGATGACAATGAGATGGGGTTTGTCGCGTGTGTGAGGTCCGACGTACTGACGATCACGTGGAGACAACGGCATCCGAGTGAGACGATTTGAAGGGGCCTCGGGGCTTGCCTTGGTGGATGCGGTGTGCCTTGCAAGGAAGGACGATGTGGTGGGGTTTGTCATATGTTGTTGGGTACGGTATGTATTGACAATGACCACCTAAAGATAATTCCTTTGAGGCGTGAGGACTCGCTCTGGACATGGGGCGCGTCTTCTCTGCGGTGATGGACGAGACGCGGGACGGATGCCATGACGTGTCGGCGGCCTTCATGTGCCTAAGGGGTCACGTCGGTGGCCCTTCCTATGGTTTCATAGCTCTTTTAGGGCAACCCGTGTTGTCTTTCATGCACTGCGGTGCCCTTAGGGTGGTCTAAACCCATCAGTATGTCTCCTCGTCACTGTTGATGTTTCCTGGTGGTATAGCTGGAAATGCATAAATGTCTCTTTAGGGGGGGAGTGGTCGGCGACCCCCCCTGGGCGTGGGTCTTGTCCTGCGTGCCTAGAGCCACCCACTGACATGCCGAGTGACATGGAAAATGGCATCGACGCAGTGCCATGAATTTCTGATGATTCGTCCCGTGCTTGGGGCTTGTCTTGCCCGAGGTAGTGCGCCCTAAAAACGATGACAATGAGATGGGGTTTGTCGCATGTGTGATCCTGCGGACTGACAGTCGTGTCCAGACAATGGCATCCGAGTGAGACGATTTGAAGGGGCCTCGAGGCCCGTCTTGGTGCGTGTGGCGTGCCTTGAAAGGAAGGACGTTGCGGTGGGGTTTGTCATCTGTTGTCGTGTCCCGTATGTAATGACAATGACCACCTAAAGAGAATTCATTTCATGCGTGAGGACCCTCTCTGGACATGGGGCCTGTCTTCTCGGCGGTGTTGGACGCTACCCGGGATGAATGCTACTACGTGTCGGCGGCCTTCATGTGCCTAAGGGGTCACATCGGTGGCTGTTCCTAGGGTTTCATATATCTTTTAGGGCAACACGTGTTGTCTTTCATGCGCTGTGGTGCCCACAGGGTTGTCTAAACCCGTTAGTATGTCTCCTCGTCAGTGCTGATGTTTCCTGGTGGGACAGCTGAAAATGCATAAATGTCTCTTTAGGGGGGGAGTGGTCGGCGACCCCCCCTGGGCGTGGGTCTTGTCCTGCGTGCCCAGAGCCACCTAGTGACATGCCCACGGACATGGAAAAATGGCCTCCAGACAAATCCATGAAAGCTTGAGGATTCATACGGTGCTTGGGGCTTGTCTTGTCTGAGGTAATGCGCCATAAAAGTGATGACAATGAGCCGGGGTGCGTCGCGTGTCAGGTCCGACGTACTGACAATCACGTGGAGACAACGCCACCCGAGTGGGACGATTTGAAGGGGCATCGGGGCTTGCCTTGGAGGATGCGGTGTGCCTTGCAAGGAAGGACGACGTGGTGGGGTTTGTCATATGTTGTTGGGTACGGTATGTAATGACAATGACCGCCTCAAGATAATTCCTTTCATGCGTGAGGACCCGCTCTGGACATGGGGCGTGTCTTCTCTGCGGTGATGGACGAGACGCGGGACGGATGCCATGACGTGTCGGCGGCCTTCATGTGCCTAAGGGGTCACGTCGGTGGCCCTTCCTATGGTTTCATAGCTCTTTTAGGGCAACCCGTGTTGTCTTTCATGCACTGCGGTGCCCTTAGGGTGGTCTAAACCCATCAGTATGTCTCCTCGTCACTGTTGATGTTTCCTGGTGGAATAGCTGGAAATGCATAAATGTCTCTTTAGGGGGGGGAGTGGTCGGCGACCCCCCCTGGGCGTGGGTCTTGTCCTGCGTGCCTAGAGCCACCCGATGACGTGCCCAGTGACATGGAAAATGGCATGGACGCAATGCCATGAATTCTCGATGATTCGTCCCGTGCTTGGGGCTTGTCTTTCCCGAGGTAGTGCGCCCTAAAAACGATGACAATGAGATGGGTTTTGTCGCATGTGTGATCTTGCGGGCTGACAGTCGTTTCCAGACAAAGGCATCCGAGTGAGACGATTTGAAGGGGCCTCGAGGCCCGTCTTGGTGCATGCGGTGTGCCTTGAAAGGAAGGACGTTGAGGTGTGGTTATTCATGTGTTTTCGTGTCCCGTATGTAATGATAATGACCACCTAAAGAGAATTCATTTCATGCGTGAGGACCCTCTCTGGACATGGGGCCTGTCTTCTCGGCGGTGTTGGACGCTACCCGGGATGGATGCTAGTACGTGATGGCGGCCTTGATGTGCCTAAGGGGTCACATTGGTGGCTATTCCTATGGTTTCATATCTCTTTTAGGGCAACACGTGTTGTCTTTCATGCGCTGTGGTGCCCACAGGGTTGTCTGAACCCATCAGTATGTCTCCTCGTCAGTGCTGATGTTTCCTGGTGGGACAGCTGGAAATGCATAAATGTCTCTTTAGGGGGGGAGTGGTCGGCGACCCCCCCTGGGCGTGGGTCTTGTCCTGTGTGCCCAGAGCCACCCAGTGACATGCCCACAGACATGGAAAAACGGCCTCCAGACGAATCCATGAAAGCCTGATGATTCGTACGGTGCTTGGGGCTTGTCTTTTCTGAGGTAATGCGCCATAAAAGTGATGACAATGAGCTGGGGTGCGTCGCGTGTCAGACCCACGCCGAGTGACGTGGAAAATGGCATCGACGCAATGCCAAGAATTCCTGATGATTCGTCCCGTGCTTCGGGCTTGTCTTGCCCGAGGTAGTGCGCCATAAAAACGATGACAATGAGATGGGGTTTGTCGCGTGTGTGAGGTCCGACGTACTGACGATCACGTGGAGACAACGGCATCCGAGTGAGACGATTTGAAGGGGCCTCGGGGCTTGCCTTGGTGGATGCGGTGTGCCTTGCAAGGAAGGACGATGTGGTGGGGTTTGTCATATGTTGTTGGGTACGGTATGTATTGACAATGACCACCTAAAGATAATTCCTTTGAGGCGTGAGGACTCGCTCTGGACATGGGGCGCGTCTTCTCTGCGGTGATGGACGAGACGCGGGACGGATGCCATGACGTGTCGGCGGCCTTCATGTGCCTAAGGGGTCACGTCGGTGGCCCTTCCTATGGTTTCATAGCTCTTTTAGGGCAACCCGTGTTGTCTTTCATGCACTGCGGTGCCCTTAGGGTGGTCTAAACCCATCAGTATGTCTCCTCGTCACTGTTGATGTTTCCTGGTGGTATAGCTGGAAATGCATAAATGTCTCTTTAGGGGGGGAGTGGTCGGCGACCCCCCCTGGGCGTGGGTCTTGTCCTGCGTGCCTAGAGCCACCCACTGACATGCCGAGTGACATGGAAAATGGCATCGACGCAGTGCCATGAATTTCTGATGATTCGTCCCGTGCTTGGGGCTTGTCTTGCCCGAGGTAGTGCGCCCTAAAAACGATGACAATGAGATGGGGTTTGTCGCATGTGTGATCCTGCGGACTGACAGTCGTGTCCAGACAATGGCATCCGAGTGAGACGATTTGAAGGGGCCTCGAGGCCCGTCTTGGTGCGTGTGGCGTGCCTTGAAAGGAAGGACGTTGCGGTGGGGTTTGTCATCTGTTGTCGTGTCCCGTATGTAATGACAATGACCACCTAAAGAGAATTCATTTCATGCGTGAGGACCCTCTCTGGACATGGGGCCTGTCTTCTCGGCGGTGTTGGACGCTACCCGGGATGAATGCTACTACGTGTCGGCGGCCTTCATGTGCCTAAGGGGTCACATCGGTGGCTGTTCCTATGGTTTCATATATCTTTTAGGGCAACACGTGTTGTCTTTCATGCGCTGTGGTGCCCACAGGGTTGTCTAAACCCGTTAGTATGTCTCCTCGTCAGTGCTGATGTTTCCTGGTGGGACAGCTGAAAATGCATAAATGTCTCTTTAGGGGGGGAGTGGTCGGCGACCCCCCCTGGGCGTGGGTCTTGTCCTGCGTGCCCAGAGCCACCTAGTGACATGCCCACGGACATGGAAAAATGGCCTCCAGACAAATCCATGAAAGCTTGAGGATTCATACGGTGCTTGGGGCTTGTCTTGTCTGAGGTAATGCGCCATAAAAGTGATGACAATGAGCCGGGGTGCGTCGCGTGTCAGGTCCGACGTACTGACAATCACGTGGAGACAACGCCACCCGAGTGGGACGATTTGAAGGGGCATCGGGGCTTGCCTTGGAGGATGCGGTGTGCCTTGCAAGGAAGGACGACGTGGTGGGGTTTGTCATATGTTGTTGGGTACGGTATGTAATGACAATGACCGCCTCAAGATAATTCCTTTCATGCGTGAGGACCCGCTCTGGACATGGGGCGTGTCTTCTCTGCGGTGATGGACGAGACGCGGGACGGATGCCATGACGTGTCGGCGGCCTTCATGTGCCTAAGGGGTCACGTCGGTGGCCCTTCCTATGGTTTCATAGCTCTTTTAGGGCAACCCGTGTTGTCTTTCATGCACTGCGGTGCCCTTAGGGTGGTCTAAACCCATCAGTATGTCTCCTCGTCACTGTTGATGTTTCCTGGTGGAATAGCTGGAAATGCATAAATGTCTCTTTAGGGGGGGGAGTGGTCGGCGACCCCCCCTGGGCGTGGGTCTTGTCCTGCGTGCCTAGAGCCACCCGATGACGTGCCCAGTGACATGGAAAATGGCATGGACGCAATGCCATGAATTCTCGATGATTCGTCCCGTGCTTGGGGCTTGTCTTTCCCGAGGTAGTGCGCCCTAAAAACGATGACAACGAGATGGGGTTTGTCGCATGTGTGATCTTGCGGGCTGACAGTCGTTTCCAGACAATGGCATCCGAGTGAGACGATTTGAAGGGGCCTCGAGTCCCGTCTTGGTGCATGCGGCGTGCCTTGAAGGGAAGGACGTTGAGGTGGGGTCATACCTCAAACATTGCAGATGTGGTTGGTGATGCAACCTTGTTGATCCTTCCATTAGTCATATGCTTGTCTCAAAGATCAGGTTGTGCATGTACAATGGACAAACTAATCGAACGGAATTGAATGTTCGGGACGACGGTTTGGGCTTGTGTTGGGGTCTGAGTGGTGAGCTCAGTCATACCTCAAACAATGCAGATGTTGTTGGTGATTCTACATGTCTGATCCTTCCACTAGTCATATGCTTGTCTCAAAGATCAGGTCCTGCATGATCAGTTGTGTGGGTTGATGGTTGCGCTTATGCGATTGTGTGGGAGTGGTGGATGGTTGTCAAGATACCGCGGTCTCCCTTTTTTGGGAAGGGAACGTTGGTCTCGTTGGCTCTAGGGGGTTGGGTATATCAATCCTTCCCTTGTGTCATGCATAGCGGGCTTTCCCTGCCTTCATGTGCTGCATTGTGATGCCTCTCGGGTTGCATCCCTCGAGGCGTCACGATCAGCTGTGTGGGTTGATGGTTGTGCTTACGCGATTGTGTGGGAGTGGTGGATGGTTGTCAAGATACTGCGGTCTCCCTTTTTTGGGAAGGGAACGTTGGTCTCGTTGGCACCCTCATCCGTAAGTGGGGGTTTAATTTCTCCTCGCTTTCATTTGGTCCTTGTGCATGTTTCCATGTGAATGATGGAACACGGTTTGGCTTGGTTGGATATCCATTGAGAACACTAGTCATATGCTTGTCTCAAAGTTCAGTCTGTGCATGTACAGGGACAAACTAATCGAAGATGGTGATACTGTGAAGGGTCTCAGTAAATCAGGGACAAGTCTGACGTTCTCCTCGGTTTTACATCAAGCGAAGAATGTGTATCTATTGTTTCTGCAAGATACACGAGCGTCATGCAGAGGTGATGACTCATTAAGGTGAATCCTGTCGATTTGGGAAGATGATTTGGGCTTGTGTTGGGGTTTGAGTGGTCTGCTCAGTCATACCTCAAACATTGCAGATGTGGTTGGTGATGCTACCTGGCTGATCCTACCATTAGTCATATGCTTGTCTCAAAGATCAGGTTGTGCATTTACAAAGGATAAACTAATCGAACGGAATTGAATGTTCGGGATGATGGTTTGGGCTTGTGTTGGGGTCTGAGTGGTCTGCTCAGTTATACCACAAACAATGCAGATGTTGTTGGTAATGCTACATGGTTGATCCTTCCACTAGTCATATGCTTGTCTCAAAGATCAGTTAGTGCATGTACAGGGACAAACTAATCGAAAGATGGTGATACTGTGAAGGGTCTCATTAAATCAGTGACACGGCTGACTTTCTCCTCGGTTATACATCAAGCGAAGAATCCCCAGGTGGGTGAGCTCCACCTAGAAGATCCTCACTTGTCCCATCGGAGTTCTCCCTGTTGGTAGTGGAATTTTGTTAGTGCTGATATACGGGCCCTGTTTATATGCTTGGGTTGAATTCTCTCGCACAATTGCGGTTTTGAGCATCATGCAGAGGTGAAGACTCATTAATTGGGTTCCTGTCGATTTGGGAAGACGGTTTGGGATTGTGTTGGGGTCTGAGTGGTCTGCTCAGTCATACCTCAAACATTGCAGATGTTGTTGGTGGTGCAACCTGTCTGATCCTTCCATTAGTCATATGCTTGTCTCAAAAATCAGGTTGTGCATGTACAAAGGACAAACTAATCGAACGGAATTGAATGTTCGAGACGACGGTTTGGGCTTGTGTTGGGGTCTGAGTGGTGAGCTCAGTCATACCTCAAACAATGCAGATGTTGTTGGTGATGCTACATGGCTGATCCTTCCACTAGTCATATGCTTGTCTCAAAGGTCAGGTCCTGCATGATCAGTTGTGTGGGTTGATGGTTGCGCTTATGCGATTGTGTGGGAGTGGTGGATGGTTGTCAAGATACTGCGGTCTCCCTTTTTTGGGAAGGGAACGTTGGTCTCGTTGGCTCTAGGGGGTTGGGTATATCAATCCTTCCCTTGTGTCATGCATAGCGGGCTTTCCCTGCCTTCATGTGCTGCATTGTGATGTCTCTCGGGTTGCTTCCCTCGAGGCGTCACAGTCAGTTGTGTGGGTTGATGGTTGTGCTTACGCGATTGTGTGGGAGTGGTGGATGGTTGTCAAGATACTGCGGTCTCCCTTTTTTGGGAAGGGAACGTTGGTCTCCTTGGCTCTAGGGGGTTGGGTATATAAATCCTTCCCTTGTGTCATGCATAGCGGGCTTTCCCTGCCTTCATGTGCTGCATTGTGATGCCTCTGGGGTTGCTTCCCTTGAGGCGTCACGGTCAGTTGTGTGGGTTGATGGTTGTGCTTACGCGATTGTGTGGGAGTGGTGGATGGTTGTCAAGATACTGCGGTCTCCCTTTTTTGGGAAGGGAACGTTGGTCTCCTTGGCTCTAGGGGGTTGGGTATATAAATCCTTCCCTTGTGTCATGCATAGCGGGCTTTCCCTGCCTTCATGTGCTGCATTGTGATGTCTCTCGGGTTGCTTCCCTCGAGGCGTCACAGTCAGTTGTGTGGGTTGATGGTTGTGCTTACGCGATTGTGTGGGAGTGGTGGATGGTTGTCAAGATACTGCGGTCTCCCTTTTTTGGGAAGGGAACGTTGGTCTCCTTGGCTCTAGGGGGTTGGGTATATAAATCCTTCCCTTGTGTCATGCATAGCGGGCTTTCCCTGCCTTCATGTGCTGCATTGTGATGCCTCTCGGGTTGCTTCCCTTGAGGCGTCACGGTCAGTTGTGTGGGTTGATGGTTGTGCTTACGCGATTGTGTGGGAGTGGTGGATGGTTGTCAAGATACTGCGGTCTCCCTTTTTTGGGAAGGGAACGTTGGTCTCGTTGGCACCCTCATCCGTAAGTGGGGGATTAATTTCTCCTCGCTTTCATTTGGTCCTTGTGCATGTTTCCATGTGAATGATGGAACACGGTTTGGCTTGGTTGGATATCCGTTGAGAACACTAGTCAAATGCTTGTCTCAAAGATCAGTCTGTGCATGTACAGGGACAAACTAACCGAAAGATGGTGATATTGTGAAGGGTCTCATTAAATCAGTGACAAGTTTGACGTTCTCCTCGGTTATACATCAAGCGAAGAATGTGTATCTATTGTTTCGACAAGATACACGAGCGTCGTCACGCAGAGGTGATGACTCATTAAGGGGAATCCTGTCGATTTGGGAAGATGGTTTGGGCTTGTGTTGGGGTCTGAGTGGTTTGCTCAGTCATACCTCAAACATTGCAGATGTGGTTGGTGATGCTACCTGGCTGATCCTTCCATTAGTCATATGCTTGTCCCAAAGATCAGGTGGTGCATGTACAAAGGAAAAACTAATCGAATGGAATTGAATGTTCGGGACGACGGTTTGGGCTTGTGTTGGGGTCTGAGTGGTTAGCTCAGTCATACCTCAAACAATGCAGATGTTGTTGGTGATGCTACATGGCTGATCCTTCAACTAGTCATATGCTTGACTCAAAGATCAGGTCCCGCATGTACAAAGACAAACTAATCGAAAGATGGTGATACTGTGATGGGTCTCATTAAATTAGTGCCAGGGCTGACTTTCTCCTCAGTTATACATCAAGAGAAGAATCCCCAGGTGGGTGAGCTCCACCTAGAAGACCCTCACTTGTCCCTTCGGAGTTCTCCCTGTTGGTAGTGGAATTTTGTCAGTTATGATATACGGGCCCTGTTTATATGCTTGGGTTGAATTCTCTCGCACAATTGCGGTATTGAGCATCATGCAGAGGTGATGACTCATTAATTGGGTTCCTGTCGATTTGGAAAGACGGTTTGGGCTTGTGTTGGGGTCTGAGTGGTCTGCTCAGTCATACCTCAAACATTGCAGATGTGGTTGGTGATGCAACCTGGCTGATCCTTCCATTAGTCATATGCTTGTCCCAAAGATCAGGTTGTGCATGTACAAAGGACAAACTAATGGAACGGAATTGAATGTTCGGGATGATGGTTTGGGCTTGTGTTGGGGTCTGAGTGGTGAGCTCAGTCATACCTCAAACAATGCAGATGATGTTGGTGATGCTACATGGCTGATCCTTCTACTAGTCATATGCTTGTCTCAAAGATCAGGTTGTGCATGATCAGTTGTGTGGGTTGATGGTTGCCCTTATGCGATTGTGTGGAAGTGGTGGATGGTTGTCAAGATACTGCGGTCTCCCTTTTTTGGGAATGGAACGTTGGTCTCGTTGGCGCTAGGGGGTTGGGTATATCAATCCTTCCCTTGTGTCATGCATAGCGGGCTTTCCCTGCCTTCATGTGCTGCATTGTGATGCCTCTCGGGTTGCTTCCCTCGAGGCGTGACGGTCAGTTGTGTGGGTTGATGGTTGTGCTTACGCGATTGTGTGGGAGTGGTGGA
Organism: Viscum album; assembly: GCA_963277665.1. Lineage (NCBI taxonomy): Eukaryota > Viridiplantae > Streptophyta > Magnoliopsida > Santalales > Viscaceae > Viscum > Viscum album. The sequence continues at coordinate 60,366 of CAUJRU010000682.1, read as the reverse complement.
TGGTTGTCAAGATACTGCGGTCTCCCTTTTTTGGGAAGGGAACGTTGGTCTCGTTGGCACCCTCATCCGTAAGTGGGGGTTTAATTTCTCCTCGCTTTCATTTGGTCCTTGTACATGTTTCCATGTGAATGATGGAACACGGTTTGGCTTGGTTGGATATCCGATGAGAACACTAGTCATATGCTTGTCTCAAAGATCAGTCTGTGCATGTACAGGGACAAACTAACCGAAAGATGGTGATACTGTGAAGGGTCTCATTAAATCAGTGACAAGTTTGACGTTCTCCTCGGTTATACATCAAGCGAAGAATGTGTATCTATTGTTTTTGCAAGATACACGAGCGTCATGCAGAGGTGATGACTAATTAAGGGGAAACATGTCGATTTGGGAAGATGGTTTGGGCTTGTGTTGGGGTCTGAGTGGTTTGCTCAGTCATACCTCAAACATTGCAGATGTGGTTGGTGATGCTACCTGGCTGATCCTTCCATTAGTCATATGCTTGTATCAAAGATCAGGTTGTGCATGTACAAAGGACAAACTAATCGAATGGAATTGAATGCTCGGGACGACGGTTTAGGCTTGTGTTGGGGTCTGAGTGGTCTGCTCAGTCATACCTCAAACATTGCAGATGTGGTTAGTGACGCTACATGGGTGATCCTTCCACTAGTCATATGCGTGTCTCAAAGATCAGGTCCTGCATGTACAAGGACAAACTAATCGAAAGATGGTGATACTGTGAAGGGTCTCATTAAATCAGTGACACGGCTGACTTTCTCCTCGGTTATACATCAAGCGAAGAATCCCCAGGTGGGTGAGCTCCACCTAGAAGAACCTCACTTGTCCCTTTGGAGTTCTCCCTGTTGGTAGTGGAATTTTGTTGGTGCTGATGTAAGGGCCCCGTCTATATGCTTGGGTTGAATTCTCTCGCACAATTTTGGTTTCGGGTTCCAAGGGCTTGCTAAAAAGACGATGCGATACTAGACAGATATAACTTGGATGGGATGATGATAGATGAGCATGGTTGGTGTCCTGGTTCTTGGTTAAAAGTTTCGCAACGGTGGTTGAGTTCTTTTGAATGGTGGGATGTGGGGGGTGCGGCGGGACATAGGGCCTCCGTTCCTGTCATGACTCCTTTTCCTCAACGTCCCTGGAGCGTTGTGGGTTCGTCTGCTTAAAATCTGCCTCATGGCGGTTGAGTTCCTTCGGAAGGTGGGATGTGGGAGGCATGGCGGTGGGACGCTGTAATTCCTTTTCCTCACCGGTGGGATGTGGGGGGCATTGGAAAGAATGGGTTTTTGCCCAGTCTCATGCCGTGCCCGCCTTTTTCCTCACCTTTCATGGAGCGTTGCGGTTCGGGCTTGCTTAAAAGGCCACCTGTTGGTGGCGGAGTTCCTTGGATGGTGGGATGTGGGAGGCATGGTGGGTTGGTGTTCCTTTGTCGTCCCTCGACGCTCCTGCCCTTCCCTCGCCTTCTCTAGAGCAGTGCGGCTCTGCTTGCTTAAAAGCTGCCTCAGGGCGGTTGAGTTGCTGCGGATGGTGGGATGTGGGGGGCGCGGCGGGATTGGGTTTTTGCCCCGTCCCCTGACGTGCCTGCCTTTTCCTCCCCGTCTGTGGAGCATTGCGGGCTGGGTGCTTAAATACCGCCTCACGGTTTGTGGGATCCTGTGGATGGTGGGATGTGGGCGGCGCGGCGGGACATAGGACCCCCGTACCTACCATGACTCCTTTTCCTCGACGTCTCTTGAGCGTTGCTGGTTCGTCTGCTTAAAAGCTGCCTCATGGCGGTTGAGTTCCTACGGAATGTGAGATGTGGGAGGCACGGCGGGATGGGGGTTTCCCTCCTCATCCCCTGACGTTCCTACCTTTTTCCTCACTGGTGGGATGTGGGGGGTATGGGTGGGATTGGGTTGTTTCCCCGTCCTGTCGTACCCACCTTTTTCCTCACCTTTCATGGAGCGTTGCGGGTCGGGCTTTGCTTAAAATCCACTGATTGTGGTTGAGTTCTTGCAGATGTTGGGATGTGGGAGGCATGGTGGGATTGGGTTCCTTTGTCGTCCCTTGCTGTACCGCCTTTTCCTCACCTTCTCTGGAGCGTTGTGGAATTTTGGTAGTGGTTCAAGCGCGAAACTGTCGGTATCACCAGGATGCGAGAGCGTGCTCCTAAATTTCTCATTCAGTGATATTCCATGCGAACCATAGCAAGCTGCCTTGGGCAATGATTGGTGGGAGTGCTTTGCTCAACGCATTGTCGGGGCCACGTGCGAGTTATTTGGGTCCTAAGAAACTCACACCAACAGGGTAACGATTTCCATGGTTCATTATTGGACAAGTTGGGGTGCCTTCCTCCTCAGTCATGCCTTGGGTGATGATGTTCATAAGGGTGGCTTGAGAATGTGTATCTACTGTTTCTGCAAGATACACGAGCGTCATGCAGAGGTGATGACTAATTAAGGGGAAACATGTCGATTTGGGAAGAGATGGTTCGGGCTTGTGTTGGGGTCTGAGTGGTCTGCTCAGTCATACCTCAAACATTGCAGATGTGGTTGGTGATGGTACCCCGGTTGATCTTTCCATTAGTCATATGATTGTCTCAAAGATCAGGCTGTGCATGTACGAAGGACAAACTAATCGAATGGAATTGAATGCTCGGGACGACGGTTTGGGCTTGTGTTGGGGTCTGAGTGGTCTGCTCAGTCATACCTCAAACATTGCAGATGTGGTTGGTGATGCTACATGGTTGATCCTTCCACTAGTCATATGCCTGTCTCAAAGATCAGGTCCCGCATGTAAAGGACAAACTAATCGAAAGATGGTGATACTGTGACGGGTCTCATTAAATCAGTGCCAGGGCTGACTTTCTCCTCGGTTATACCTCAAGCGAAGAATCCCCAGGTGGGTGAGCTCCACCTTGAAGACCCTCACTTGTCCCTTTGGAGTTCTCCCTGTTGGTAGTGGAATTTTGTTGGTGCTGATGTACGGGCCCCGTCTATATGCTTGGGTTGAATTCTCTCGCACAATTTTGGTTTCGGGTTCCAAGGGCTTGCTAAAAAGACGATGCGATACTAGACAGATATAACTTGGATGGGATGATGATAGATGAGCATGGTTGGTGTCCTGGTTCTTGGTTAAAAGTTTCGCAACGGTGGTTGAGTTCTTTTGAATGGTGGGATGTGGGGGGTGCGGCGGGACATAGGGCCTCTGTTCCTGTCATGACTCCTTTTCCTCAACGTCCCTGGAGCGTTGTGGGTTCGTCTGCTTAAAATCTGCCTCACGGCGGTTGAGTTCCTTCGGAAGGTGGGATGTGGGAAGCATGGCGGTGGGACGCTGTAATTCCTTTTCCTCACCGGTGGGATGTGGGGGGCATTGGAAAGAATGGGTTTTTGCCCAGTCTCATGCCGTGCCCGCCTTTTTCCTCACCTTTCATGGAGCGTTGCGGTTCGGGCTTGCTTAAAAGGCCACCTGTTGGTGGCGGAGTTCCTTGGATGGTGGGATGTGGGAGGCATGGTGGGTTGGTGTTCCTTTGTCGTCCCTCGATGCTCCTGCCCTTCCCTCGCCTTCTCTAGAGCAGTGCGGCTTTGCTTGCTTAAAAGCTGCCTCAGGGTGGTTGAGTTGCTGCGGATGGTGGGATGTGGGGGGCGCGGCGGGATTGGGTTTTTGCCCCGTCCCCTGACGTGCCTGCCTTTTCCTCCCCGTCTGTGGAGCATTGCGGGCTGGGTGCTTAAATACCGCCTCACGGTTTGTGGGATCCTGTGGATGGTGGGATGTGGGCGGCGCGGCGGGACATAGGACCCCCGTACCTACCATGACTCCTTTTCCTCGACGTCTCTTGAGCGTTGCTGGTTCGTCTGCTTAAAAGCTGCCTCATGGCGGTTGAGTTCCTACGGAATGTGAGATGTGGGAGGCACGGCGGGATGGGGGTTTCCCTCCTCATCCCCTGACGTTCCTACCTTTTCCCTCACTGGTGGGATGTGGGGGGTATGGGCGGGATTGGGTTGTTTCCCTGTCCTGTCGTACCCACCTTTTTCCTCACCTTTCATGGAGCGTTGCGGGTCGGGCTTTGCTTAAAATCCACTGAGTGTGGTTGAGTTCTTGCAGATGTTGGGATGTGGGAGGCATGTTGGGATTGGGTTCCTTTGTCGTCCCTTGCTGTACCGCCTTTTCCTCACCTTCTCTGGAGCGTTGTGGAATTTTGGTAGTGGTTCAAGCGCGAAACTGTCGGTATCACCAGGATGCGAGAGCGTGCTCCTAAATTTCTCATTCAGCGATATTTCATGCGAACCATAGCAAGCTGCCTTGGGCAATGATTGGTGGGAGTGCTTTGCTCAACGCATTGTCGGGGCCACGTGCGAGTTATTTGGGTCCTAAGAAACTCTCACCAACAGGGTGACGATTTCCATGGTTCATTATTGGACAAGTTGGGGTGCCTTCCTCCTCAGCCATGCCTTGGGTGATGATGTTCATAAGGGTGGCTTGAGAATGTGTATCTACTGTTTCTGCAAGATACACGAGCGTCATGCGGAGGTGATGACTCATTAAGGGGAATCCTGTCGATTTGGGAAGATGGTTGGGGCTTGTGTTGGGGTCTGAGTGGTCTGCTCAGTCATACCTCAAACATTGCAGATGTGGTTGGTGATGCTACCTGGCTGATCCTTCCATTAGTCATATGCTTGTCTCAAAGATCAGGTTGTGCATGTACAAAGGACAAACTAATCGAACAGAATTGAATGTTCGGGACGACGGTTTGGGCTTGTGTTGGGGTCTGAGTGGTCAGCTCAGTCATACCCCAAACAATGCAGATGTTGTTGGTGATGCTACATGGCTGATCCTTCCACTAGTCATATGCCTGTCTCAAAGATCAGGTCCCGCATGTAAAGGACAAACTAATCGAAAGATGGTGATACTGTGACGGGTCTCATTAAATCAGTGCCAGGGGTGACTTTCTCCTCGGTTATATCTCAAGCGAAGAATCCCCAGGTGGGTGAGCTCCACCTAGATGACCCTCACTTGTCCCTTTGGAGTTCTCCCTGTTGGTAGTGGAATTTTTTTGGTGCTGATGTAGGGGCCCCGTCTATATGTTTGGGTTGAATTCTCTCGCACAATTGCGGTTCCGTCTTCCAAGGGCTTGCTAAAAATACGATGCGATACTAGACAGATATAACTTGGATGGGATGATGATAGATGAGCATGGTTGGTGTCCTGGTTCTTGGTTAAAAGTTTCTCAACGGTGGTTGAGTTCTTTTGAATGGTGGGATGTGGGGGGTGCAGCGGGACATAGGGCCTCCGTTCCTGTCATGACTCCTTTTCCTCAACGTCCCTGGAGCGTTGTGGGTTCGTCTGCTTAAAATCTGCCTCATGGCGGTTGAGTT
>CAUJRU010000682.1:17500-45000 GCA_963277665.1 Viscum album | reverse complement strand
TGCGCCATGAAAGCGATGACAATGAGCCGGGGTTCGTCACGTGTCAGGTCCTACGTACTGACAATCGCGTGGAGACAATGCCATCCGGGTGAGGCGATTTGAAGGGGCCTCGGGGCTTGTCTTGGTGGATGCGGTGTGCCTTAAAAGTAAAGACATGGAGGTGGTGGTTGGTGAAATGTTGTTGGGTCCTATATGTAACGACAATCACCACCTGATGAGAATTCATTTCATGCGTGAGGACCCGCTGTGGACATGGGGCATGTCTTCTCGGCGGTGATCGACGATACGCGGGACGGATGCCATGACGTGTCGGCGGCCTTCAAGTGCCTAAGGGGTCACGTCGGTGGTCGTTCCTATGGTTTCATAGCTCTTTTAGGGCAACACGTGTTGTCTTTCATGCGCTGCACTGACCTCTGGGATGTCTAAACCCCTCAGTATGTCTCCTCGTCACTGATGATGTTTCCTGGTGGGATAGCTGGAAATGCATAAATGTCTCTTTAGGGGGGGAGTGGTCGGCGACCCCCCCTGGGCGTGGGTCTTGTCCTGCGTGCCCAGAGCCACCCAATGACATGCCCACGGACATGGAAAAATGGCCTCTAGACAATCCCATGAATGCTTGATGATTCGTCCGGTGCTTGGGGCTTGTCTTGTCCGGGGTAGTGCGCCATCAAAGCTTTGAAAATGAGTCGGGGTTCGTCGCGTGTCAGGTCCTACGTACTGACAATCGCGTGGAGACAATTCCATCCGAGTGAGACGATTTGAAGGGGCATCGGGGCTTGCATTGGTGGATGCGGGGTGCCTTGAAAGGAAGGACGCCGAGCTGGGGTTTGCCATATCTTGTTGGGTCCGGTATGTAACGTCCATGACCACCTAAATAGAATTCGTTTCATGCGTGAGGACCCGCTCTGGACATGGGGTTGTCTTCTCGGCGGTGGTCGACGACACGCGGGACGGATGCCATGACGTGCCGGCGGCCTTCATGTGCCTAAGGGGTCACGTCGGTGGCCGTTCCTATGGTTTCATAGCTCTTTTAGGGCAACTCGCGTTGTCTTTCATGAGCTGGGGTGCCCTCTGGGTGGTCTAAACCACTCAGTATGTCTCCTCGTCAGTGCTGATGTTTCCTGGTGGGATAGCTGTAAATGCATAAATGTCTCTTTAGGGGGGGAGTGGTCGGCGACCCCCCCTGGGCGTGGGTCTTGTCCTGCGTGCCTCGAGCCACCCAGTGACATGCCCACGGACATGGAAAAATGGCCTCTAGACAATGCCATCAATGCGTGATGATTCGTCCGGTGCTTGGGGCTTGTCTTCTCCGGGGTAGTGCGCCTTAAAAGCTTTGACAATGAGCCGGGGTTCGTCGCGTGTGAGGTCCTACGTACCGACAATCGCGTGGAGACAATGCCATCCGAGTGAGACGATTTGAAGGGGCCTCGAGGCTTGTCTTGGTGGATGCGGGGTGCCTTGAAAGGAAGGACGCCGAGCTGGGGTTTGTCATATGTTGTTGGGTTCGGTATGTAACGACACCGACCACCTAAAGAGAATTCATTTCATGCGTGAGGACCCGCTCTGGACATGGGGTCTGTCTTCTCGGCGGTGGTCGACGATACGCGGGAAGGATGCCATGACGTGTCGGCGGCCTTCACGTGCCTAAGGGGTCACGTCGGTTGCCGTTCCTATGGTTTCATAGCTCTTTTAGGGCAACACGTGTTGTCTTTCATGCGCTGCGGTTCCCTCTGGGTGGTCTAAACCACTCAGTATGTCTCCTCGTCAGTGCTGATGTTTCCTGGTGGGAGAGCTGGAAATGCAGAAATGTCTCTTTAGGGGGGGAGTGGTCGGCGACCCCCCCTGGGCGTGGGTCTTGTCCTGCGTGCCCAGAGCCACCCAGTGACATGCCCACAGACATGGAAAAATGGCCTCTAGATGATTCCTCCTGTGCTTGGGGCTTGTCTTGCCCGCGGTAGTGCCCCATAAAAGCGATGACAATGAGACGGGGTTCGTCGCGTGTCAGGTCCGACGAACTGACAATCGCGTGGAGACAAAGCCATCCGAGTGAGACGATTTGAAGTGGCCTCGGGGCATGTCTTGGTGGATGCGACGTGCCTTGAAAGGAAGGACGTCGAGGTGGGGTTTTTCATATGTTGTTGGGTCCTGTATGTAATTACAATTACCACCTAAAGAGAATTCTTTTCATGAGTGAGGACCCGCTCTGGACATGGGGCGTGTCTTCTCGGCGGTGATCGACGATACGCGGGATGGATGCCATGACTTGTCGGTGGCCTTCATGTGCATAAGGGGTCACGTCGGTGGCCCTTCCTATGGTTTCATAGCTCTTTTAGGGCAACACGTGTTGTCTTTCATGCGCTGCGGTGCCCTCAGGGTGGTCTAAACCCATCAGTATGTCTCCTCGTCAGTGTTGATGTTTCCTGGTGGGATAGCTGGAAATGCATAAATGTCTCTTTAGGGGGGGAGTGGTCGGCGACCCCCCTGGGCGTGGGTCTTGTCCTGCGTGCCTAGAGCCACCCAATGACATGCCCAGTGACATGGAAAATGGCATCGACGCAATGCCCTGAATTCCTGATGATTCTTCCCGTGCTAGGGTCTTGTCTTGCCCGAGGTGGTGCGCCATAAAACCGATGACAATGAGATGGGTGGGGTTTGTCGCCTGTGAGATCCTACGGACTGACAATCGCGTCCAGACAATGGAATCCTAGTGAGGCGATTTGAAGGGGCCTCGGGGCCCGTCTTGGTGCGTGCGGCGTGCCTTGAAAGGAAGGACGTTGAGGTGGGGTTTGTCATATGTTGTTGTGTCCGGTATGTAAAGACAATGACCACCTAAAGAGAATTCATTTCATGCGTGAGGACCCGCTCTGGACATGGGTCCTGTCTCCTCGGCGGTGTTGGACGATACGCGGGACGGATGCCATGACGTGTCGGCGGCCTTCATGTGCCTTAGGGGCCACGTCGGTGTCCCTTCCTATGGTTTCATAGCCCTTTTAGGGCAACACGTGTTGCCTTTCATGCGCTGCGGTTCCCTCTGGGTGGTCTAAACCACTCAGTATGTCTCCTCGTCAGTGTTGATGTTTCCTGGTGGAATAGCTGGAAATGCATAAATGTCTCTTTAGGGGGGGAGTGGTCGGCGACCCCCCCTGGGCGTGGGTCTTGTCCTGCGTGCCGAGAGCCACCCACAGACATGCCCAGTGACATGGAAAATGGCATCGACGCAATGCCATGAATTCCTGATGATTCGTCCCGTGCTTGGGGTTTGTCTTGCCCGAGGTAGTGCGCCCTAAAAACGATGGCAATGAGACGGGGTTTGTCGCATGTGCGATCCTGCGGACTGACAGTCGCGTCCAGACAATGGCATCCGAGTGAGACGATTTGAAGGGGCCTCAGGGCCCGTCTTGGTGCATGCGGCGTGCCTTGAAAGGAAGGACGTCGAGGTGGGGTTTTTCATATGTTGTCGTGTCCCGTATGTAATGACAATGACCACCTAAAGAGAATTCATTTCATGCGCGAGGACCCGCTCTGGACATGGGGCCTGTCTTCTCGGCGGCGTTGGATGCTACCCGCGACGAATGCTACTACGTGTCGGCGGCCTTGATGTGCCTAAGGGGTCACATCAGTGGCTGTTCCTATGGTTTCATATCTCTTTTAGGGCAACACGTGTTGTCTTTCATGCGCTGTGGTGCCCACAGGGTTGTCTAAACCCATCAGTATGTCTCCTCGTCAGTGCTGATGTTTCCTGGTGGGACAGCTGGAAATGCATAAATGTCTCTTTAGGGGGGGAGTGGTCGGCGACCCCCCCTGGGCGTGGGTCTTGTCCTGCGTGCCCAGAGCCACCCAGTGACATGCCCACGGACATGGAAAAACAGCCTCCGGACAAAGCAAAGACAGCTTGATGATTCGTCCGGTGCTTGGGGCTTGTCTTGTTCGAGGTAGTGCGCCATAAAAGTGATGACAATGAGCCGGGTTTCGTCGCGTGTCAGGTCCTCCGTACTGACAATCAGGTGGAGACAACGCCATCCGGGTGAGAGGATTTGAAGGGGCCTCAGGGCTTGCCTTGGTGGATGCGGTGTGCCTTGAATGGAAGGACAATGAGGTGGGGTTTGTCATATGTTGTTGGGTCCGGTATGTAATGACAATGACCGCCTAAAGAGAATTCCTTTCATGCGTGGGGACCCGCTCTGGACATGGGGCGTGTCTTCGCTGTGGTGATGGACGATACGTGGGACGGATGCCATGACGTGTCGGCGGCCTTCATGTGCCTAAGGGGCCACGTCGGTGGCCCTTCCTATGGTTTCATAGCTCTTTTAGGGAAACACGTGTTGCCTTTCATGCGCTGCCCTGCCCTCAGGGTGGTCTAAACCCATCAGTATGTCTCCTCGTCGGTGTTGATGTTTCCTGGTGGAATAGCTGGAAATGCATAAATGTCTCTTTAGGGGGGGAGTGGTCGGCGACCCCCCCGGGCGTGGGTCTTGTCCTGCGTGCCTAGAGCCACCCAATGTGATGCCCATTGACATGCAAAATGACATCGACTTAATGCCATGAATGCCTGATGATTCGTCCCGTGCTTGGGGCTTGTCTTGCCCGAGGTAGTGCGCCATAAAAACGATGACAATGGGATGGTGTTTGTGGCCTTCGAGATCCTGCGGACTGACAGTCGCGTTCAGACAATGGCATCCGAGTGAGACGATTTGAAGGGGTCTCGGGGCCCGTCTTGGTGCATGCGGCGTTTCTTGAAAGGAAGGACGTCGAGGTGGGGTTTGTCACATGTTGTTGTGTTCGGAATGTAAAGACAATGACCGCCTAAAGATAATTCATTTCATGCGCGGGGACCCGCTCTGGACATGGGTCCTGTCTTCTCGGCGGTGTTGGATGATACCCGGGACGGATGCCATGACGTGTCGGCGGCCTTCATGTGCCTAAGGGGTCACTTTGGTGGCTGTTCGTATGGATTCGTAGCTCTTTTAGGGCAACACGTGCTGTCCTTCATGCGTTGTGGTGCCCATTGGGTTGTCTGAACCCATCAGTATGTGTCCTCGTCAGTGCTGATGTTTCCTGGTGGGACAGCTGGAAATGCATAAATGTCTCTTTAGGGGGGGAGTGGTCGGCGACCCCCCCTGGGCGTGGGTCTTGTCCTGCGTGCCCAGAGCCACCCAGTGACATGCCCACGAACATGGAAAAACGACCTCCAGACAAATCCATGAAAGCTTGATTATTCGTACGGTGCTTGGGGCTTGTCTTGTCTGAGGTAATGCGTCATAAAAGTGATGACAATGAGCCGGGGTGCGTCGCGTGTCAGGTCCGACGTACTGACAATCACGTGGAGACAACGCCATCCGAGTGGGACGATTTGAAGGGGCCTCGGGGCTTGCCTTGGTGGATGCGGTGTGCCTTGCAAGGAAGGACGACGTGGTGGGGTTTGTCATATGTTGTTGGGTACGGTATGTATTGACAATGACCGCCTAAAGATAATTCCTTTGAGGCGTGAGGACCAGCTCTGGACATGGGGCGTGTCTTCTCTGCGGTGATGGACGAGACGCGGGGCGGATGCCATGACGTGTCGGCGGCCTTCATGTGCCTAAGGGGTCACGTCGGTGGCCCTTCCTATGGTTTCATAGCTCTTTTAGGGCAACCCGTGTTGTCTTTCATGCACTGCGGTGCCCTTAGGGTGGTCTAAACCCATCAGTATGTCTCCTCGTCACTGTTGATGTTTCCTGGTGGTATAGCTGGAAATGCATAAATGTCTCTTTAGGGGGGGAGTGGTCGGCGACCCCCCCCTGGGCGTGGGTCTTGTCCTGCGTGCCTAGAGCCACCCAATGACATGCCGAGTGACATGGAAAATGGCATCGACGCAGTGCCATGAATTCCTGATGATTCGTCTCGTGCTTGGGGCTTGTCTTGCCCGAGGTAGTGCGCCCTAAAAACGATGACAATGAGATGGGGTTTGTCGCATGTGTGATCCTGCGGACTGACAGTCTTGTCCAGACAATGGCATCCGAGTGAGACGATTTGAAGGGGCCTCGAGGCCCGTCTTGGTGCGTGTGGCGTGCCTTGAAAGGAAGGACGTTGCGGTGGGGTTGGTCATCTGTTGTCGTGTCCCGTATGTAATGACAATGACCACCTAAAGAGAATTCATTTCATGCGTGAGGACCCTCTCTGGACATGGGGCCTGTCTTCTCGGCGGTGTTGGACGCTACCCGGGATGAATGCTACTACGTGTCGGCGGCCTTCATGTGCCTAAGGGGTCACATCGGTGGCTGTTCCTACGGTTTCATATATCTTTTAGGGCAACACGTGTTGACTTTCATGCGCTGTGGTGCCCACAGGGTTGTCTAAACCCTCCAGTATGTCTCCTCGTCAGTGCTGATGTTTCCTGGTGGGACAGCTGGAAAGGCATAAATGTCTCTTTAGGGGGGGAGTGGTCGGCGACCCCCCCTGGGCGTGGGTCTTGTCCTGCGTGCCCAGAGCCACCTAGTGACATGCCCACGGACATGGAAAAATGGCCTCCAGACAAATCCATGAAAGCTTGAGGATTCATACGGTGCTTGGGGCTTGTCTTGTATGAGGTAATGCGCCATAAAAGTGATGACAATGAGCCGGGGTGCGTCGCGTGTCAGGTCCGACGTACTGACAATCACGTGGAGACAACGCCACCCGAGTGGGACGATTTGAAGGGGCATCGGGGCTTGCCTTGGAGGATGCGGTGTGCCTTGCAAGGAAGGACGACGTGGTGGGGTTTGTCATATGTTGTTGGGTACGGTATGTAATGACAATGACCGCCTAAAGATAATTCATTTCATGCGTGAGGACCCGCTCTGGACATGGGGCGTGTCTTCTCTGCGGTGATGGACGAGACGCGGGACGGATGTCATGACGTGTCGGCGGCCTTCATGTGCCTAAGGGGTCACGTCGGTGGCCCTTCCTATGGTTTCATAGCTCTTTTAGGGCAACCCGTGTTGTCTTTCATGCACTGCGGTGCCCTTAGGGTGGTCTAAACCCCTCAGTATGTCTCCTCGTCACTTTTGATGTTTCCTGGTGGAATAGCTGGAAATGCATAAATGTCTCTTTAGGGGGGGAGTGGTCGGCGACCCCCCCTGGGCGTGGGTCTTGTCCTGCGTGCCTAGAGCCACCCAATGACATGCCCAGTGACATGGAAAATGGCATCGACGCAATGCCATGAATTCTTGATGATTCGTCCCGTGCTTGGGGCTTGTCTTTCCCGAGGTAGTGCGCCCTAAAAACGATGACAATGAGATGGGTTTTGTCGCATGTGTGATCTTGCGGGCTGACAGTCGTTTCCAGACAAAGGCATCCGAGTGAGACGATTTGAAGGGGCCTCGAGGCCCGTCTTGGTGCATGCGGTGTGCCTTGAAAGGAAGGACGTTGAGGTGTGGTTATTCATGTGTTTTCGTGTCCCGTATGTAATGATAATGACCACCTAAAGAGAATTCATTTCATGCGTGAGGACCCTCTCTGGACATGGGGCCTGTCTTCTCGGCGGTGTTGGACGCTACTCGGGATGGATGCTAGTACGTGATGGCGGCCTTGATGTGCCTAAGGGGTCACATTGGTGGCTATTCCTATGGTTTCATATCTCTTTTAGGGCAACACGTGTTGTCTTTCATGCGCTGTGGTGCCCACAGGGTTGTCTGAACCCATCAGTATGTCTCCTCGTCAGTGCTGATGTTTCCTGGTGGGACAGCTGGAAATGCATAAATGTCTCTTTAGGGGGGGAGTGGTCGGCGACCCCCCCTGGGCGTGGGTCTTGTCCTGTGTGCCCAGAGCCACCCAGTGACATGCCCACAGACATGGAAAAACGGCCTCCAGACGAATCCATGAAAGCCTGATGATTCGTACGGTGCTTGGGGCTTGTCTTTTCTGAGGTAATGCGCCATAAAAGTGATGACAATGAGCTGGGGTGCGTCGCGTGTCAGACCCACGCCGAGTGACGTGGAAAATGGCATCGACGCAATGCCAAGAATTCCTGATGATTCGTCCCGTGCTTCGGGCTTGTCTTGCCCGAGGTAGTGCGCCATAAAAACGATGACAATGAGATGGGGTTTGTCGCGTGTGTGAGGTCCGACGTACTGACGATCACGTGGAGACAACGGCATCCGAGTGAGACGATTTGAAGGGGCCTCGGGGCTTGCCTTGGTGGATGCGGTGTGCCTTGCAAGGAAGGACGATGTGGTGGGGTTTGTCATATGTTGTTGGGTACGGTATGTATTGACAATGACCACCTAAAGATAATTCCTTTGAGGCGTGAGGACTCGCTCTGGACATGGGGCGCGTCTTCTCTGCGGTGATGGACGAGACGCGGGACGGATGCCATGACGTGTCGGCGGCCTTCATGTGCCTAAGGGGTCACGTCGGTGGCCCTTCCTATGGTTTCATAGCTCTTTTAGGGCAACCCGTGTTGTCTTTCATGCACTGCGGTGCCCTTAGGGTGGTCTAAACCCATCAGTATGTCTCCTCGTCACTGTTGATGTTTCCTGGTGGTATAGCTGGAAATGCATAAATGTCTCTTTAGGGGGGGAGTGGTCGGCGACCCCCCCTGGGCGTGGGTCTTGTCCTGCGTGCCTAGAGCCACCCACTGACATGCCGAGTGACATGGAAAATGGCATCGACGCAGTGCCATGAATTTCTGATGATTTGTCCCGTGCTTGGGGCTTGTCTTGCCCGAGGTAGTGCGCCCTAAAAACGATGACAATGAGATGGGGTTTGTCGCATGTGTGATCCTGCGGACTGACAGTCGTGTCCAGACAATGGCATCCGAGTGAGACGATTTGAAGGGGCCTCGAGGCCCGTCTTGGTGCGTGTGGCGTGCCTTGAAAGGAAGGACGTTGCGGTGGGGTTTGTCATCTGTTGTCGTGTCCCGTATGTAATGACAATGACCACCTAAAGAGAATTCATTTCATGCGTGAGGACCCTCTCTGGACATGGGGCCTGTCTTCTCGGCGGTGTTGGACGCTACCCGGGATGAATGCTACTACGTGTCGGCGGCCTTCATGTGCCTAAGGGGTCACATCGGTGGCTGTTCCTAGGGTTTCATATATCTTTTAGGGCAACACGTGTTGTCTTTCATGCGCTGTGGTGCCCACAGGGTTGTCTAAACCCGTTAGTATGTCTCCTCGTCAGTGCTGATGTTTCCTGGTGGGACAGCTGAAAATGCATAAATGTCTCTTTAGGGGGGGAGTGGTCGGCGACCCCCCCTGGGCGTGGGTCTTGTCCTGCGTGCCCAGAGCCACCTAGTGACATGCCCACGGACATGGAAAAATGGCCTCCAGACAAATCCATGAAAGCTTGAGGATTCATACGGTGCTTGGGGCTTGTCTTGTCTGAGGTAATGCGCCATAAAAGTGATGACAATGAGCCGGGGTGCGTCGCGTGTCAGGTCCGACGTACTGACAATCACGTGGAGACAACGCCACCCGAGTGGGACGATTTGAAGGGGCATCGGGGCTTGCCTTGGAGGATGCGGTGTGCCTTGCAAGGAAGGACGACGTGGTGGGGTTTGTCATATGTTGTTGGGTACGGTATGTAATGACAATGACCGCCTCAAGATAATTCCTTTCATGCGTGAGGACCCGCTCTGGACATGGGGCGTGTCTTCTCTGCGGTGATGGACGAGACGCGGGACGGATGCCATGACGTGTCGGCGGCCTTCATGTGCCTAAGGGGTCACGTCGGTGGCCCTTCCTATGGTTTCATAGCTCTTTTAGGGCAACCCGTGTTGTCTTTCATGCACTGCGGTGCCCTTAGGGTGGTCTAAACCCATCAGTATGTCTCCTCGTCACTGTTGATGTTTCCTGGTGGAATAGCTGGAAATGCATAAATGTCTCTTTAGGGGGGGGAGTGGTCGGCGACCCCCCCTGGGCGTGGGTCTTGTCCTGCGTGCCTAGAGCCACCCGATGACGTGCCCAGTGACATGGAAAATGGCATGGACGCAATGCCATGAATTCTCGATGATTCGTCCCGTGCTTGGGGCTTGTCTTTCCCGAGGTAGTGCGCCCTAAAAACGATGACAATGAGATGGGTTTTGTCGCATGTGTGATCTTGCGGGCTGACAGTCGTTTCCAGACAAAGGCATCCGAGTGAGACGATTTGAAGGGGCCTCGAGGCCCGTCTTGGTGCATGCGGTGTGCCTTGAAAGGAAGGACGTTGAGGTGTGGTTATTCATGTGTTTTCGTGTCCCGTATGTAATGATAATGACCACCTAAAGAGAATTCATTTCATGCGTGAGGACCCTCTCTGGACATGGGGCCTGTCTTCTCGGCGGTGTTGGACGCTACCCGGGATGGATGCTAGTACGTGATGGCGGCCTTGATGTGCCTAAGGGGTCACATTGGTGGCTATTCCTATGGTTTCATATCTCTTTTAGGGCAACACGTGTTGTCTTTCATGCGCTGTGGTGCCCACAGGGTTGTCTGAACCCATCAGTATGTCTCCTCGTCAGTGCTGATGTTTCCTGGTGGGACAGCTGGAAATGCATAAATGTCTCTTTAGGGGGGGAGTGGTCGGCGACCCCCCCTGGGCGTGGGTCTTGTCCTGTGTGCCCAGAGCCACCCAGTGACATGCCCACAGACATGGAAAAACGGCCTCCAGACGAATCCATGAAAGCCTGATGATTCGTACGGTGCTTGGGGCTTGTCTTTTCTGAGGTAATGCGCCATAAAAGTGATGACAATGAGCTGGGGTGCGTCGCGTGTCAGACCCACGCCGAGTGACGTGGAAAATGGCATCGACGCAATGCCAAGAATTCCTGATGATTCGTCCCGTGCTTCGGGCTTGTCTTGCCCGAGGTAGTGCGCCATAAAAACGATGACAATGAGATGGGGTTTGTCGCGTGTGTGAGGTCCGACGTACTGACGATCACGTGGAGACAACGGCATCCGAGTGAGACGATTTGAAGGGGCCTCGGGGCTTGCCTTGGTGGATGCGGTGTGCCTTGCAAGGAAGGACGATGTGGTGGGGTTTGTCATATGTTGTTGGGTACGGTATGTATTGACAATGACCACCTAAAGATAATTCCTTTGAGGCGTGAGGACTCGCTCTGGACATGGGGCGCGTCTTCTCTGCGGTGATGGACGAGACGCGGGACGGATGCCATGACGTGTCGGCGGCCTTCATGTGCCTAAGGGGTCACGTCGGTGGCCCTTCCTATGGTTTCATAGCTCTTTTAGGGCAACCCGTGTTGTCTTTCATGCACTGCGGTGCCCTTAGGGTGGTCTAAACCCATCAGTATGTCTCCTCGTCACTGTTGATGTTTCCTGGTGGTATAGCTGGAAATGCATAAATGTCTCTTTAGGGGGGGAGTGGTCGGCGACCCCCCCTGGGCGTGGGTCTTGTCCTGCGTGCCTAGAGCCACCCACTGACATGCCGAGTGACATGGAAAATGGCATCGACGCAGTGCCATGAATTTCTGATGATTCGTCCCGTGCTTGGGGCTTGTCTTGCCCGAGGTAGTGCGCCCTAAAAACGATGACAATGAGATGGGGTTTGTCGCATGTGTGATCCTGCGGACTGACAGTCGTGTCCAGACAATGGCATCCGAGTGAGACGATTTGAAGGGGCCTCGAGGCCCGTCTTGGTGCGTGTGGCGTGCCTTGAAAGGAAGGACGTTGCGGTGGGGTTTGTCATCTGTTGTCGTGTCCCGTATGTAATGACAATGACCACCTAAAGAGAATTCATTTCATGCGTGAGGACCCTCTCTGGACATGGGGCCTGTCTTCTCGGCGGTGTTGGACGCTACCCGGGATGAATGCTACTACGTGTCGGCGGCCTTCATGTGCCTAAGGGGTCACATCGGTGGCTGTTCCTATGGTTTCATATATCTTTTAGGGCAACACGTGTTGTCTTTCATGCGCTGTGGTGCCCACAGGGTTGTCTAAACCCGTTAGTATGTCTCCTCGTCAGTGCTGATGTTTCCTGGTGGGACAGCTGAAAATGCATAAATGTCTCTTTAGGGGGGGAGTGGTCGGCGACCCCCCCTGGGCGTGGGTCTTGTCCTGCGTGCCCAGAGCCACCTAGTGACATGCCCACGGACATGGAAAAATGGCCTCCAGACAAATCCATGAAAGCTTGAGGATTCATACGGTGCTTGGGGCTTGTCTTGTCTGAGGTAATGCGCCATAAAAGTGATGACAATGAGCCGGGGTGCGTCGCGTGTCAGGTCCGACGTACTGACAATCACGTGGAGACAACGCCACCCGAGTGGGACGATTTGAAGGGGCATCGGGGCTTGCCTTGGAGGATGCGGTGTGCCTTGCAAGGAAGGACGACGTGGTGGGGTTTGTCATATGTTGTTGGGTACGGTATGTAATGACAATGACCGCCTCAAGATAATTCCTTTCATGCGTGAGGACCCGCTCTGGACATGGGGCGTGTCTTCTCTGCGGTGATGGACGAGACGCGGGACGGATGCCATGACGTGTCGGCGGCCTTCATGTGCCTAAGGGGTCACGTCGGTGGCCCTTCCTATGGTTTCATAGCTCTTTTAGGGCAACCCGTGTTGTCTTTCATGCACTGCGGTGCCCTTAGGGTGGTCTAAACCCATCAGTATGTCTCCTCGTCACTGTTGATGTTTCCTGGTGGAATAGCTGGAAATGCATAAATGTCTCTTTAGGGGGGGGAGTGGTCGGCGACCCCCCCTGGGCGTGGGTCTTGTCCTGCGTGCCTAGAGCCACCCGATGACGTGCCCAGTGACATGGAAAATGGCATGGACGCAATGCCATGAATTCTCGATGATTCGTCCCGTGCTTGGGGCTTGTCTTTCCCGAGGTAGTGCGCCCTAAAAACGATGACAACGAGATGGGGTTTGTCGCATGTGTGATCTTGCGGGCTGACAGTCGTTTCCAGACAATGGCATCCGAGTGAGACGATTTGAAGGGGCCTCGAGTCCCGTCTTGGTGCATGCGGCGTGCCTTGAAGGGAAGGACGTTGAGGTGGGGTCATACCTCAAACATTGCAGATGTGGTTGGTGATGCAACCTTGTTGATCCTTCCATTAGTCATATGCTTGTCTCAAAGATCAGGTTGTGCATGTACAATGGACAAACTAATCGAACGGAATTGAATGTTCGGGACGACGGTTTGGGCTTGTGTTGGGGTCTGAGTGGTGAGCTCAGTCATACCTCAAACAATGCAGATGTTGTTGGTGATTCTACATGTCTGATCCTTCCACTAGTCATATGCTTGTCTCAAAGATCAGGTCCTGCATGATCAGTTGTGTGGGTTGATGGTTGCGCTTATGCGATTGTGTGGGAGTGGTGGATGGTTGTCAAGATACCGCGGTCTCCCTTTTTTGGGAAGGGAACGTTGGTCTCGTTGGCTCTAGGGGGTTGGGTATATCAATCCTTCCCTTGTGTCATGCATAGCGGGCTTTCCCTGCCTTCATGTGCTGCATTGTGATGCCTCTCGGGTTGCATCCCTCGAGGCGTCACGATCAGCTGTGTGGGTTGATGGTTGTGCTTACGCGATTGTGTGGGAGTGGTGGATGGTTGTCAAGATACTGCGGTCTCCCTTTTTTGGGAAGGGAACGTTGGTCTCGTTGGCACCCTCATCCGTAAGTGGGGGTTTAATTTCTCCTCGCTTTCATTTGGTCCTTGTGCATGTTTCCATGTGAATGATGGAACACGGTTTGGCTTGGTTGGATATCCGTTGAGAACACTAGTCATATGCTTGTCTCAAAGTTCAGTCTGTGCATGTACAGGGACAAACTAATCGAAGATGGTGATACTGTGAAGGGTCTCAGTAAATCAGGGACAAGTCTGACGTTCTCCTCGGTTTTACATCAAGCGAAGAATGTGTATCTATTGTTTCTGCAAGATACACGAGCGTCATGCAGAGGTGATGACTCATTAAGGTGAATCCTGTCGATTTGGGAAGATGATTTGGGCTTGTGTTGGGGTTTGAGTGGTCTGCTCAGTCATACCTCAAACATTGCAGATGTGGTTGGTGATGCTACCTGGCTGATCCTACCATTAGTCATATGCTTGTCTCAAAGATCAGGTTGTGCATTTACAAAGGATAAACTAATCGAACGGAATTGAATGTTCGGGATGATGGTTTGGGCTTGTGTTGGGGTCTGAGTGGTCTGCTCAGTTATACCACAAACAATGCAGATGTTGTTGGTAATGCTACATGGTTGATCCTTCCACTAGTCATATGCTTGTCTCAAAGATCAGTTAGTGCATGTACAGGGACAAACTAATCGAAAGATGGTGATACTGTGAAGGGTCTCATTAAATCAGTGACACGGCTGACTTTCTCCTCGGTTATACATCAAGCGAAGAATCCCCAGGTGGGTGAGCTCCACCTAGAAGATCCTCACTTGTCCCATCGGAGTTCTCCCTGTTGGTAGTGGAATTTTGTTAGTGCTGATATACGGGCCCTGTTTATATGCTTGGGTTGAATTCTCTCGCACAATTGCGGTTTTGAGCATCATGCAGAGGTGAAGACTCATTAATTGGGTTCCTGTCGATTTGGGAAGACGGTTTGGGATTGTGTTGGGGTCTGAGTGGTCTGCTCAGTCATACCTCAAACATTGCAGATGTTGTTGGTGGTGCAACCTGTCTGATCCTTCCATTAGTCATATGCTTGTCTCAAAAATCAGGTTGTGCATGTACAAAGGACAAACTAATCGAACGGAATTGAATGTTCGAGACGACGGTTTGGGCTTGTGTTGGGGTCTGAGTGGTGAGCTCAGTCATACCTCAAACAATGCAGATGTTGTTGGTGATGCTACATGGCTGATCCTTCCACTAGTCATATGCTTGTCTCAAAGGTCAGGTCCTGCATGATCAGTTGTGTGGGTTGATGGTTGCGCTTATGCGATTGTGTGGGAGTGGTGGATGGTTGTCAAGATACTGCGGTCTCCCTTTTTTGGGAAGGGAACGTTGGTCTCGTTGGCTCTAGGGGGTTGGGTATATCAATCCTTCCCTTGTGTCATGCATAGCGGGCTTTCCCTGCCTTCATGTGCTGCATTGTGATGTCTCTCGGGTTGCTTCCCTCGAGGCGTCACAGTCAGTTGTGTGGGTTGATGGTTGTGCTTACGCGATTGTGTGGGAGTGGTGGATGGTTGTCAAGATACTGCGGTCTCCCTTTTTTGGGAAGGGAACGTTGGTCTCCTTGGCTCTAGGGGGTTGGGTATATAAATCCTTCCCTTGTGTCATGCATAGCGGGCTTTCCCTGCCTTCATGTGCTGCATTGTGATGCCTCTGGGGTTGCTTCCCTTGAGGCGTCACGGTCAGTTGTGTGGGTTGATGGTTGTGCTTACGCGATTGTGTGGGAGTGGTGGATGGTTGTCAAGATACTGCGGTCTCCCTTTTTTGGGAAGGGAACGTTGGTCTCCTTGGCTCTAGGGGGTTGGGTATATAAATCCTTCCCTTGTGTCATGCATAGCGGGCTTTCCCTGCCTTCATGTGCTGCATTGTGATGTCTCTCGGGTTGCTTCCCTCGAGGCGTCACAGTCAGTTGTGTGGGTTGATGGTTGTGCTTACGCGATTGTGTGGGAGTGGTGGATGGTTGTCAAGATACTGCGGTCTCCCTTTTTTGGGAAGGGAACGTTGGTCTCCTTGGCTCTAGGGGGTTGGGTATATAAATCCTTCCCTTGTGTCATGCATAGCGGGCTTTCCCTGCCTTCATGTGCTGCATTGTGATGCCTCTCGGGTTGCTTCCCTTGAGGCGTCACGGTCAGTTGTGTGGGTTGATGGTTGTGCTTACGCGATTGTGTGGGAGTGGTGGATGGTTGTCAAGATACTGCGGTCTCCCTTTTTTGGGAAGGGAACGTTGGTCTCGTTGGCACCCTCATCCGTAAGTGGGGGATTAATTTCTCCTCGCTTTCATTTGGTCCTTGTGCATGTTTCCATGTGAATGATGGAACACGGTTTGGCTTGGTTGGATATCCGTTGAGAACACTAGTCAAATGCTTGTCTCAAAGATCAGTCTGTGCATGTACAGGGACAAACTAACCGAAAGATGGTGATATTGTGAAGGGTCTCATTAAATCAGTGACAAGTTTGACGTTCTCCTCGGTTATACATCAAGCGAAGAATGTGTATCTATTGTTTCGACAAGATACACGAGCGTCGTCACGCAGAGGTGATGACTCATTAAGGGGAATCCTGTCGATTTGGGAAGATGGTTTGGGCTTGTGTTGGGGTCTGAGTGGTTTGCTCAGTCATACCTCAAACATTGCAGATGTGGTTGGTGATGCTACCTGGCTGATCCTTCCATTAGTCATATGCTTGTCCCAAAGATCAGGTGGTGCATGTACAAAGGAAAAACTAATCGAATGGAATTGAATGTTCGGGACGACGGTTTGGGCTTGTGTTGGGGTCTGAGTGGTTAGCTCAGTCATACCTCAAACAATGCAGATGTTGTTGGTGATGCTACATGGCTGATCCTTCAACTAGTCATATGCTTGACTCAAAGATCAGGTCCCGCATGTACAAAGACAAACTAATCGAAAGATGGTGATACTGTGATGGGTCTCATTAAATTAGTGCCAGGGCTGACTTTCTCCTCAGTTATACATCAAGAGAAGAATCCCCAGGTGGGTGAGCTCCACCTAGAAGACCCTCACTTGTCCCTTCGGAGTTCTCCCTGTTGGTAGTGGAATTTTGTCAGTTATGATATACGGGCCCTGTTTATATGCTTGGGTTGAATTCTCTCGCACAATTGCGGTATTGAGCATCATGCAGAGGTGATGACTCATTAATTGGGTTCCTGTCGATTTGGAAAGACGGTTTGGGCTTGTGTTGGGGTCTGAGTGGTCTGCTCAGTCATACCTCAAACATTGCAGATGTGGTTGGTGATGCAACCTGGCTGATCCTTCCATTAGTCATATGCTTGTCCCAAAGATCAGGTTGTGCATGTACAAAGGACAAACTAATGGAACGGAATTGAATGTTCGGGATGATGGTTTGGGCTTGTGTTGGGGTCTGAGTGGTGAGCTCAGTCATACCTCAAACAATGCAGATGATGTTGGTGATGCTACATGGCTGATCCTTCTACTAGTCATATGCTTGTCTCAAAGATCAGGTTGTGCATGATCAGTTGTGTGGGTTGATGGTTGCCCTTATGCGATTGTGTGGAAGTGGTGGATGGTTGTCAAGATACTGCGGTCTCCCTTTTTTGGGAATGGAACGTTGGTCTCGTTGGCGCTAGGGGGTTGGGTATATCAATCCTTCCCTTGTGTCATGCATAGCGGGCTTTCCCTGCCTTCATGTGCTGCATTGTGATGCCTCTCGGGTTGCTTCCCTCGAGGCGTGACGGTCAGTTGTGTGGGTTGATGGTTGTGCTTACGCGATTGTGTGGGAGTGGTGGATGGTTGTCAAGATACTGCGGTCTCCCTTTTTTGGGAAGGGAACGTTGGTCTCGTTGGCACCCTCATCCGTAAGTGGGGGTTTAATTTCTCCTCGCTTTCATTTGGTCCTTGTACATGTTTCCATGTGAATGATGGAACACGGTTTGGCTTGGTTGGATATCCGATGAGAACACTAGTCATATGCTTGTCTCAAAGATCAGTCTGTGCATGTACAGGGACAAACTAACCGAAAGATGGTGATACTGTGAAGGGTCTCATTAAATCAGTGACAAGTTTGACGTTCTCCTCGGTTATACATCAAGCGAAGAATGTGTATCTATTGTTTTTGCAAGATACACGAGCGTCATGCAGAGGTGATGACTAATTAAGGGGAAACATGTCGATTTGGGAAGATGGTTTGGGCTTGTGTTGGGGTCTGAGTGGTTTGCTCAGTCATACCTCAAACATTGCAGATGTGGTTGGTGATGCTACCTGGCTGATCCTTCCATTAGTCATATGCTTGTATCAAAGATCAGGTTGTGCATGTACAAAGGACAAACTAATCGAATGGAATTGAATGCTCGGGACGACGGTTTAGGCTTGTGTTGGGGTCTGAGTGGTCTGCTCAGTCATACCTCAAACATTGCAGATGTGGTTAGTGACGCTACATGGGTGATCCTTCCACTAGTCATATGCGTGTCTCAAAGATCAGGTCCTGCATGTACAAGGACAAACTAATCGAAAGATGGTGATACTGTGAAGGGTCTCATTAAATCAGTGACACGGCTGACTTTCTCCTCGGTTATACATCAAGCGAAGAATCCCCAGGTGGGTGAGCTCCACCTAGAAGAACCTCACTTGTCCCTTTGGAGTTCTCCCTGTTGGTAGTGGAATTTTGTTGGTGCTGATGTAAGGGCCCCGTCTATATGCTTGGGTTGAATTCTCTCGCACAATTTTGGTTTCGGGTTCCAAGGGCTTGCTAAAAAGACGATGCGATACTAGACAGATATAACTTGGATGGGATGATGATAGATGAGCATGGTTGGTGTCCTGGTTCTTGGTTAAAAGTTTCGCAACGGTGGTTGAGTTTTTTTGAATGGTGGGATGTGGGGGGTGCGGCGGGACATAGGGCCTCCGTTCCTGTCATGACTCCTTTTCCTCAACGTCCCTGGAGCGTTGTGGGTTCGTCTGCTTAAAATCTGCCTCATGGCGGTTGAGTTCCTTCGGAAGGTGGGATGTGGGAGGCATGGCGGTGGGACGCTGTAATTCCTTTTCCTCACCGGTGGGATGTGGGGGGCATTGGAAAGAATGGGTTTTTGCCCAGTCTCATGCCGTGCCCGCCTTTTTCCTCACCTTTCATGGAGCGTTGCGGTTCGGGCTTGCTTAAAAGGCCACCTGTTGGTGGCGGAGTTCCTTGGATGGTGGGATGTGGGAGGCATGGTGGGTTGGTGTTCCTTTGTCGTCCCTCGACGCTCCTGCCCTTCCCTCGCCTTCTCTAGAGCAGTGCGGCTCTGCTTGCTTAAAAGCTGCCTCAGGGCGGTTGAGTTGCTGCGGATGGTGGGATGTGGGGGGCGCGGCGGGATTGGGTTTTTGCCCCGTCCCCTGACGTGCCTGCCTTTTCCTCCCCGTCTGTGGAGCATTGCGGGCTGGGTGCTTAAATACCGCCTCACGGTTTGTGGGATCCTGTGGATGGTGGGATGTGGGCGGCGCGGCGGGACATAGGACCCCCGTACCTACCATGACTCCTTTTCCTCGACGTCTCTTGAGCGTTGCTGGTTCGTCTGCTTAAAAGCTGCCTCATGGCGGTTGAGTTCCTACGGAATGTGAGATGTGGGAGGCACGGCGGGATGGGGGTTTCCCTCCTCATCCCCTGACGTTCCTACCTTTTTCCTCACTGGTGGGATGTGGGGGGTATGGGTGGGATTGGGTTGTTTCCCCGTCCTGTCGTACCCACCTTTTTCCTCACCTTTCATGGAGCGTTGCGGGTCGGGCTTTGCTTAAAATCCACTGATTGTGGTTGAGTTCTTGCAGATGTTGGGATGTGGGAGGCATGGTGGGATTGGGTTCCTTTGTCGTCCCTTGCTGTACCGCCTTTTCCTCACCTTCTCTGGAGCGTTGTGGAATTTTGGTAGTGGTTCAAGCGCGAAACTGTCGGTATCACCAGGATGCGAGAGCGTGCTCCTAAATTTCTCATTCAGTGATATTCCATGCGAACCATAGCAAGCTGCCTTGGGCAATGATTGGTGGGAGTGCTTTGCTCAACGCATTGTCGGGGCCACGTGCGAGTTATTTGGGTCCTAAGAAACTCACACCAACAGGGTAACGATTTCCATGGTTCATTATTGGACAAGTTGGGGTGCCTTCCTCCTCAGTCATGCCTTGGGTGATGATGTTCATAAGGGTGGCTTGAGAATGTGTATCTACTGTTTCTGCAAGATACACGAGCGTCATGCAGAGGTGATGACTAATTAAGGGGAAACATGTCGATTTGGGAAGAGATGGTTCGGGCTTGTGTTGGGGTCTGAGTGGTCTGCTCAGTCATACCTCAAACATTGCAGATGTGGTTGGTGATGGTACCCGGTTGATCTTTCCATTAGTCATATGATTGTCTCAAAGATCAGGCTGTGCATGTACGAAGGACAAACTAATCGAATGGAATTGAATGCTCGGGACGACGGTTTGGGCTTGTGTTGGGGTCTGAGTGGTCTGCTCAGTCATACCTCAAACATTGCAGATGTGGTTGGTGATGCTACATGGTTGATCCTTCCACTAGTCATATGCCTGTCTCAAAGATCAGGTCCCGCATGTAAAGGACAAACTAATCGAAAGATGGTGATACTGTGACGGGTCTCATTAAATCAGTGCCAGGGCTGACTTTCTCCTCGGTTATACCTCAAGCGAAGAATCCCCAGGTGGGTGAGCTCCACCTTGAAGACCCTCACTTGTCCCTTTGGAGTTCTCCCTGTTGGTAGTGGAATTTTGTTGGTGCTGATGTACGGGCCCCGTCTATATGCTTGGGTTGAATTCTCTCGCACAATTTTGGTTTCGGGTTCCAAGGGCTTGCTAAAAAGACGATGCGATACTAGACAGATATAACTTGGATGGGATGATGATAGATGAACTTGGTTGGTGTCCTGGTTCTTGGTTAAAAGTTTCGCAACGGTGGTTGAGTTCTTTTGAATGGTGGGATGTGGGGGGTGCGGCGGGACATAGGGCCTCTGTTCCTGTCATGACTCCTTTTCCTCAACGTCCCTGGAGCGTTGTGGGTTCGTCTGCTTAAAATCTGCCTCACGGCGGTTGAGTTCCTTCGGAAGGTGGGATGTGGGAAGCATGGCGGTGGGACGCTGTAATTCCTTTTCCTCACCGGTGGGATGTGGGGGGCATTGGAAAGAATGGGTTTTTGCCCAGTCTCATGCCGTGCCCGCCTTTTTCCTCACCTTTCATGGAGCGTTGCGGTTCGGGCTTGCTTAAAAGGCCACCTGTTGGTGGCGGAGTTCCTTGGATGGTGGGATGTGGGAGGCATGGTGGGTTGGTGTTCCTTTGTCGTCCCTCGACGCTCCTGCCCTTCCCTCGCCTTCTCTAGAGCAGTGCGGCTTTGCTTGCTTAAAAGCTGCCTCAGGGTGGTTGAGTTGCTGCGGATGGTGGGATGTGGGGGGCGCGGCGGGATTGGGTTTTTGCCCCGTCCCCTGACGTGCCTGCCTTTTCCTCCCCGTCTGTGGAGCATTGCGGGCTGGGTGCTTAAATACCGCCTCACGGTTTGTGGGATCCTGTGGATGGTGGGATGTGGGCGGCGCGGCGGGACATAGGACCCCCGTACCTACCATGACTCCTTTTCCTCGACGTCTCTTGAGCGTTGCTGGTTCGTCTGCTTAAAAGCTGCCTCATGGCGGTTGAGTTCCTACGGAATGTGAGATGTGGGAGGCACGGCGGGATGGGGGTTTCCCTCCTCATCCCCTGACGTTCCTACCTTTTCCCTCACTGGTGGGATGTGGGGGGTATGGGCGGGATTGGGTTGTTTCCCCGTCCTGTCGTACCCACCTTTTTCCTCACCTTTCATGGAGCGTTGCGGGTCGGGCTTTGCTTAAAATCCACTGAGTGTGGTTGAGTTCTTGCAGATGTTGGGATGTGGGAGGCATGTTGGGATTGGGTTCCTTTGTCGTCCCTTGCTGTACCGCCTTTTCCTCACCTTCTCTGGAGCGTTGTGGAATTTTGGTAGTGGTTCAAGCGCGAAACTGTCGGTATCACCAGGATGCGAGAGCGTGCTCCTAAATTTCTCATTCAGCGATATTCCATGCGAACCATAGCAAGCTGCCTTGGGCAATGATTGGTGGGAGTGCTTTGCTCAACGCATTGTCGGGGCCACGTGCGAGTTATTTGTGTCCTAAGAAACTCACACCAACAGGGTAACGATTTCCATGGTTCATTATTGGACAAGTTGGGGTGCCTTCCTCCTCAGTCATGCCTTGGGTGATGATGTTCATAAGGGTGGCTTGAGAATGTGTATCTACTGTTTCTGCAAGATACACGAGCGTCATGCGGAGGTGATGACTCATTAAGGGGAATCCTGTCGATTTGGGAAGATGGTTGGGGCTTGTGTTGGGGTCTGAGTGGTCTGCTCAGTCATACCTCAAACATTGCAGATGTGGTTGGTGATGCTACCTGGCTGATCCTTCCATTAGTCATATGCTTGTCTCAAAGATCAGGTTGTGCATGTACAAAGGACAAACTAATCGAACAGAATTGAATGTTCGGGACGACGGTTTGGGCTTGTGTTGGGGTCTGAGTGGTCAGCTCAGTCATACCCCAAACAATGCAGATGTTGTTGGTGATGCTACATGGCTGATCCTTCCACTAGTCATATGCCTGTCTCAAAGATCAGGTCCCGCATGTAAAGGACAAACTAATCGAAAGATGGTGATACTGTGACGGGTCTCATTAAATCAGTGCCAGGGGTGACTTTCTCCTCGGTTATATCTCAAGCGAAGAATCCCCAGGTGGGTGAGCTCCACCTAGAAGACCCTCACTTGTCCCTTTGGAGTTCTCCCTGTTGGTAGTGGAATTTTTTTGGTGCTGATGTAGGGGCCCCGTCTATATGCTTGGGTTGAATTCTCTCGCACAATTGCGGTTCCGTCTTCCAAGGGCTTGCTAAAAATACGATGCGATACTAGACAGATATAACTTGGATGGGATGATGATAGATGAGCATGGTTGGTGTCCTGGTTCTTGGTTAAAAGTTTCGCAACGGTGGTTGAGTTCTTTTGAATGGTGGGATGTGGGGGGTGCGGCGGGACATAGGGCCTCCGTTCCTGTCATGACTCCTTTTCCTCAACGTCCCTGGAGCGTTGTGGGTTCGTCTGCTTAAAATCTGCCTCATGGCGGTTGAGTTCCTTCGGAAGGTGGGATGTGGGAGGTATGGCGGTGGGACGCTGTAATTCCTTTTCCTCACCGGTGGGATGTGGGGGGCATTGGAAAGAATGGGTTTTTGCCCAGTCTCATGCCGTGCCCGCCTTTTTCCTCACCTTTCATGGAGCGTTGCGGTTCGGGCTTGCTTAAAAGGCCACCTGTCGGTGGCGGAGTTCCTTGGATGGTGGGATGTGGGAGGCATGGTGGGTTGGTGTTCCTTTGTCGTCCCTCGACGCTCCTGCCCTTCCCTCGCCTTCTCTAGAGCAGTGCGGCTTGGCTTGCTTAAAAGCCGCCTCAGGGTGGTTGAGTTGCTGCGGATGGTGGGATGTGGGAGGCGCGGCGGGATTGGGTTTTTGCCCCGTCCCCTGACGTGCCTGCCTTTTCCTCCCCGTCTGTGGAGCATTGCGGGCTGGGTGCTTAAATACCGCCTCACGGTTTGTGGGATCCTGTGGATGGTGGGATGTGGGCGGCGCGGCGGGACATAGGACCCCCGTACCTACCCTGACTCCTTTTCCTTGACGTCTCTTGAGCGTTGCTGGTTCGTCTGCTTAAAAGCTGCCTCATGGCGGTTGAGTTCCTACGGAATGTGAGATGTGGGAGGCACGGCGGGATGGGGGTTTCCCTCCTCATCCCCTGACGTTCCTACCTTTTTCCTCACTGGTGGGATGTGGGGGGTATGGGCGGGATTGGGTTGTTTCCCCGTCCTGTCGTACCCACCTTTTTCCTCACCTTTCATGGAGCGTTGCGGGTCGGGTTATGCTTAAAAGCCACCGAGTGTGGTTGAGTTCTTGCAGATGTTGGGATGTGGGAGGCATGGTGGGATTGGGTTCCTTTGTCGTCCCTTGCTGTACCGCCTTTTCCTCACCTTCTCTGGAGCGTTGTGGAATTTTGGTAGTGGTTCAAGCGCGAAACTGTCGGTATCACCAGGATGCGAGAGCGTGCTCCTAAATTTCTCATTCAGCGATATTTCATGCGAACCATAGCAAGCTGCCTTGGGCAATGATTGGTGGGAGTGCTTTGCTCAACGCATTGTCGGGGCCACGTGCGAGTTATTTGGGTCCTAAGAAACTCTCACCAACAGGGTGACGATTTCCATGGTTCATTATTGGACAAGTTGGGGTGCCTTCCTCCTCAGCCATGCCTTGGGTGATGATGTTCATAAGGGTGGCTTGAGAATGTGTATCTACTGTTTCTGCAAGATACACGGGCGTCATGCGGAGGTGATGACTCATTAAGGGGAATCCTGTCGATTTGGGAAGATGGTTGGGGCTTGTGTTGGGGTCTGAGTGGTCTGCTCAGTCATACCTCAAACATTGCAGATGTGGTTGGTGATGCTACCTGGCTGATCCTTCCATTAGTCATATGCTTGTCTCAAAGATCAGGTTGTGCATGTACAAAGGACAAACTAATTGAACAGAATTGAATGTTCGGGACGACGGTTTGGGCTTGTGTTGGGGTCTGAGTGGTCAGCTCAGTCATACCCCAAACAATGCAGATGTTGTTGGTGATGCTACATGGCTGATCCTTCCACTAGTCATATGCCTGTCTCAAAGATCAGGTCCCGCATGTAAAGGACAAACTAATCGAAAGATGGTGATACTGTGACGGGTCTCATTAAATCAGTGCCAGGGGTGACTTTCTCCTCGGTTATATCTCAAGCGAAGAATCCCCAGGTGGGTGAGCTCCACCTAGATGACCCTCACTTGTCCCTTTGGAGTTCTCCCTGTTGGTAGTGGAATTTTTTTGGTGCTGATGTAGGGGCCCCGTCTATATGCTTGGGTTGAATTCTCTCGCACAATTGCGGTTCCGTCTTCCAAGGGCTTGCTAAAAAGACGATGCGATACTAGACAGATATAACTTGGATGGGATGATGATAGATGAGCATGGTTGGTGTCCTGGTTCTTGGTTAAAAGTTTCTCAACGGTGGTTGAGTTCTTTTGAATGGTGGGATGTGGGGGGTGCGGCGGGACATAGGGCCTCCGTTCCTGTCATGACTCCTTTTCCTCAACGTCCCTGGAGCGTTGTGGGTTCGTCTGCTTAAAATCTGCCTCATGGCGGTTGAGTTCCTTCGGAAGGTGGGATGTGGGAGGCATGGCGGTGGGACGCTGTAATTCCTTTTCCTCACCGGTGGGATGTGGGGGGCATTGGAAAGAATGGGTTTTTGCCCAGTCTCATGCCGTGCCCGCCTTTTTCCTCACCTTTCATGGAGCGTTGCGGTTCGGGCTTGCTTAAAAGGCCACCTGTCGGTGGCGGAGTTCCTTGGATGGTGGGATGTGGGAGGCATGGTGGGTTGGTGTTCCTTTGTCGTCCCTCGACGCTCCTGCCCTTCCCTCGCCTTCTCTAGAGCAGTGCGGCTTGGCTTGCTTAAAAGCCGCCTCAGGGTGGTTGAGTTGCTGCGGATGGTGGGATGTGGGAGGCGCGGCGGGATTGGGTTTTTGCCCCGTCCCCTGACGTGCCTGCCTTTTCCTCCCCGTCTGTGGAGCATTGCGGGCTGGGTGCTTAAATACCGCCTCACGGTTTGTGGGATCCTGTGGATGGTGGGATGTGGGCGGCGCGGCGGGACATAGGACCCCCGTACCTACCCTGACTCCTTTTCCTTGACGTCTCTTGAGCGTTGCTGGTTCGTCTGCTTAAAAGCTGCCTCATGGCGGTTGAGTTCCTACGGAATGTGAGATGTGGGAGGCACGGCGGGATGGGGGTTTCCCTCCTCATCCCCTGACGTTCCTACCTTTTCCCTCACTGGTGGGATGTGGGGGGTATGGGCGGGATTGGGTTGTTTCCCCGTCCTGTCGTACCCACCTTTTTCCTCACCTTTCATGGAGCGTTGCGGGTCGGGCTTTGCTTAAAATCCACTGAGTGTGGTTGAGTTCTTGCAGATGTTGGGATGTGGGAGGCATGTTGGGATTGGGTTCCTTTGTCGTCCCTTGCTGTACCGCCTTTTCCTCACCTTCTCTGGAGCGTTGTGGAATTTTGGTAGTGGTTCAAGCGCGAAACTGTCGGTATCACCAGGATGCGAGAGCGTGCTCCTAAATTTCTCATTCAGCGATATTTCATGCGAACCATAGCAAGCTGCCTTGGGCAATGATTGGTGGGAGTGCTTTGCTCAACGCATTGTCGGGGCCACGTGCGAGTTATTTGGGTCCTAAGAAACTCTCACCAACAGGGTGACGATTTCCATGGTTCATTATTGGACAAGTTGGGGTGCCTTCCTCCTCAGCCATGCCTTGGGTGATGATGTTCATAAGGGTGGCTTGAGAATGTGTATCTACTGTTTCTGCAAGATACACGAGCGTCATGCGGAGGTGATGACTCATTAAGGGGAATCCTGTCGATTTGGGAAGATGGTTGGGGCTTGTGTTGGGGTCTGAGTGGTCTGCTCAGTCATACCTCAAACATTGCAGATGTGGTTGGTGATGCTACCTGGCTGATCCTTCCATTAGTCATATGCTTGTCTCAAAGATCAGGTTGTGCATGTACAAAGGACAAACTAATCGAACAGAATTGAATGTTCGGGACGACGGTTTGGGCTTGTGTTGGGGTCTGAGTGGTCAGCTCAGTCATACCCCAAACAATGCAGATGTTGTTGGTGATGCTACATGGCTGATCCTTCCACTAGTCATATGCCTGTCTCAAAGATCAGGTCCCGCATGTAAAGGACAAACTAATCGAAAGATGGTGATACTGTGACGGGTCTCATTAAATCAGTGCCAGGGGTGACTTTCTCCTCGGTTATATCTCAAGCGAAGAATCCCCAGGTGGGTGAGCTCCACCTAGATGACCCTCACTTGTCCCTTTGGAGTTCTCCCTGTTGGTAGTGGAATTTTTTTGGTGCTGATGTAGGGGCCCCGTCTATATGCTTGGGTTGAATTCTCTCGCACAATTGCGGTTCCGTCTTCCAAGGGCTTGCTAAAAAGACGATGCGATACTAGACAGATATAACTTGGATGGGATGATGATAGATGAGCATGGTTGGTGTCCTGGTTCTTGGTTAAAAGTTTCTCAACGGTGGTTGAGTTCTTTTGAATGGTGGGATGTGGGGGGTGCGGCGGGACATAGGGCCTCCGTTCCTGTCATGACTCCTTTTCCTCAACGTCCCTGGAGCGTTGTGGGTTCGTCTGCTTAAAATCTGCCTCATGGCGGTTGAGTTCCTTCGGAAGGTGGGATGTGGGAGGCATGGCGGTGGGACGCTGTAATTCCTTTTCCTCACCGGTGGGATGTGGGGGGCATTGGAAAGAATGGGTTTTTGCCCAGTCTCATGCCGTGCCCGCCTTTTTCCTCACCTTTCATGGAGCGTTGCGGTTCGGGCTTGCTTAAAAGGCCACCTGTCGGTGGCGGAGTTCCTTGGATGGTGGGATGTGGGAGGCATGGTGGGTTGGTGTTCCTTTGTCGTCCCTCGACGCTCCTGCCCTTCCCTCGCCTTCTCTAGAGCAGTGCGGCTTGGCTTGCTTAAAAGCCGCCTCAGGGTGGTTGAGTTGCTGCGGATGGTGGGATGTGGGAGGCGCGGCGGGATTGGGTTTTTGCCCCGTCCCCTGACGTGCCTGCCTTTTCCTCCCCGTCTGTGGAGCATTGCGGGCTGGGTGCTTAAATACCGCCTCACGGTTTGTGGGATCCTGTGGATGGTGGGATGTGGGCGGCGCGGCGGGACATAGGACCCCCGTACCTACCATGACTCCTTTTCCTCGACGTCTCTTGAGCGTTGCTGGTTCGTCTGCTTAAAAGCTGCCTCATGGCGGTTGAGTTCCTACGGAATGTGAGATGTGGGAGGCACGGCGGGATGGGGGTTTCCCTCC
>CAUJRU010000682.1:0-7500 GCA_963277665.1 Viscum album | reverse complement strand
TCTTGTCCGGGGTAGTGCGCCATCAAAGCTTTGAAAATGAGTCGGGGTTCGTCGCGTGTCAGGTCCTACGTACTGACAATCGCGTGGAGACAATTCCATCCGAGTGAGACGATTTGAAGGGGCATCGGGGCTTGCATTGGTGGATGCGGGGTGCCTTGAAAGGAAGGACGCCGAGCTGGGGTTTGCCATATCTTGTTGGGTCCGGTATGTAACGTCCATGACCACCTAAATAGAATTCGTTTCATGCGTGAGGACCCGCTCTGGACATGGGGTTGTCTTCTCGGCGGTGGTCGACGACACGCGGGACGGATGCCATGACGTGCCGGCGGCCTTCATGTGCCTAAGGGGTCACGTCGGTGGCCGTTCCTATGGTTTCATAGCTCTTTTAGGGCAACTCGCGTTGTCTTTCATGAGCTGGGGTGCCCTCTGGGTGGTCTAAACCACTCAGTATGTCTCCTCGTCAGTGCTGATGTTTCCTGGTGGGATAGCTGTAAATGCATAAATGTCTCTTTAGGGGGGGAGTGGTCGGCGACCCCCCCTGGGCGTGGGTCTTGTCCTGCGTGCCTCGAGCCACCCAGTGACATGCCCACGGACATGGAAAAATGGCCTCTAGACAATGCCATCAATGCGTGATGATTCGTCCGGTGCTTGGGGCTTGTCTTCTCCGGGGTAGTGCGCCTTAAAAGCTTTGACAATGAGCCGGGGTTCGTCGCGTGTGAGGTCCTACGTACCGACAATCGCGTGGAGACAATGCCATCCGAGTGAGACGATTTGAAGGGGCCTCGAGGCTTGTCTTGGTGGATGCGGGGTGCCTTGAAAGGAAGGACGCCGAGCTGGGGTTTGTCATATGTTGTTGGGTTCGGTATGTAACGACACCGACCACCTAAAGAGAATTCATTTCATGCGTGAGGACCCGCTCTGGACATGGGGTCTGTCTTCTCGGCGGTGGTCGACGATACGCGGGAAGGATGCCATGACGTGTCGGCGGCCTTCACGTGCCTAAGGGGTCACGTCGGTTGCCGTTCCTATGGTTTCATAGCTCTTTTAGGGCAACACGTGTTGTCTTTCATGCGCTGCGGTTCCCTCTGGGTGGTCTAAACCACTCAGTATGTCTCCTCGTCAGTGCTGATGTTTCCTGGTGGGAGAGCTGGAAATGCAGAAATGTCTCTTTAGGGGGGGAGTGGTCGGCGACCCCCCCTGGGCGTGGGTCTTGTCCTGCGTGCCCAGAGCCACCCAGTGACATGCCCACAGACATGGAAAAATGGCCTCTAGATGATTCCTCCTGTGCTTGGGGCTTGTCTTGCCCGCGGTAGTGCCCCATAAAAGCGATGACAATGAGACGGGGTTCGTCGCGTGTCAGGTCCGACGAACTGACAATCGCGTGGAGACAAAGCCATCCGAGTGAGACGATTTGAAGTGGCCTCGGGGCATGTCTTGGTGGATGCGACGTGCCTTGAAAGGAAGGACGTCGAGGTGGGGTTTTTCATATGTTGTTGGGTCCTGTATGTAATTACAATTACCACCTAAAGAGAATTCTTTTCATGAGTGAGGACCCGCTCTGGACATGGGGCGTGTCTTCTCGGCGGTGATCGACGATACGCGGGATGGATGCCATGACTTGTCGGTGGCCTTCATGTGCATAAGGGGTCACGTCGGTGGCCCTTCCTATGGTTTCATAGCTCTTTTAGGGCAACACGTGTTGTCTTTCATGCGCTGCGGTGCCCTCAGGGTGGTCTAAACCCATCAGTATGTCTCCTCGTCAGTGTTGATGTTTCCTGGTGGGATAGCTGGAAATGCATAAATGTCTCTTTAGGGGGGGAGTGGTCGGCGACCCCCCTGGGCGTGGGTCTTGTCCTGCGTGCCTAGAGCCACCCAATGACATGCCCAGTGACATGGAAAATGGCATCGACGCAATGCCCTGAATTCCTGATGATTCTTCCCGTGCTAGGGTCTTGTCTTGCCCGAGGTGGTGCGCCATAAAACCGATGACAATGAGATGGGTGGGGTTTGTCGCCTGTGAGATCCTACGGACTGACAATCGCGTCCAGACAATGGAATCCTAGTGAGGCGATTTGAAGGGGCCTCGGGGCCCGTCTTGGTGCGTGCGGCGTGCCTTGAAAGGAAGGACGTTGAGGTGGGGTTTGTCATATGTTGTTGTGTCCGGTATGTAAAGACAATGACCACCTAAAGAGAATTCATTTCATGCGTGAGGACCCGCTCTGGACATGGGTCCTGTCTCCTCGGCGGTGTTGGACGATACGCGGGACGGATGCCATGACGTGTCGGCGGCCTTCATGTGCCTTAGGGGCCACGTCGGTGTCCCTTCCTATGGTTTCATAGCCCTTTTAGGGCAACACGTGTTGCCTTTCATGCGCTGCGGTTCCCTCTGGGTGGTCTAAACCACTCAGTATGTCTCCTCGTCAGTGTTGATGTTTCCTGGTGGAATAGCTGGAAATGCATAAATGTCTCTTTAGGGGGGGAGTGGTCGGCGACCCCCCCTGGGCGTGGGTCTTGTCCTGCGTGCCGAGAGCCACCCACAGACATGCCCAGTGACATGGAAAATGGCATCGACGCAATGCCATGAATTCCTGATGATTCGTCCCGTGCTTGGGGTTTGTCTTGCCCGAGGTAGTGCGCCCTAAAAACGATGGCAATGAGACGGGGTTTGTCGCATGTGCGATCCTGCGGACTGACAGTCGCGTCCAGACAATGGCATCCGAGTGAGACGATTTGAAGGGGCCTCAGGGCCCGTCTTGGTGCATGCGGCGTGCCTTGAAAGGAAGGACGTCGAGGTGGGGTTTTTCATATGTTGTCGTGTCCCGTATGTAATGACAATGACCACCTAAAGAGAATTCATTTCATGCGCGAGGACCCGCTCTGGACATGGGGCCTGTCTTCTCGGCGGCGTTGGATGCTACCCGCGACGAATGCTACTACGTGTCGGCGGCCTTGATGTGCCTAAGGGGTCACATCAGTGGCTGTTCCTATGGTTTCATATCTCTTTTAGGGCAACACGTGTTGTCTTTCATGCGCTGTGGTGCCCACAGGGTTGTCTAAACCCATCAGTATGTCTCCTCGTCAGTGCTGATGTTTCCTGGTGGGACAGCTGGAAATGCATAAATGTCTCTTTAGGGGGGGAGTGGTCGGCGACCCCCCCTGGGCGTGGGTCTTGTCCTGCGTGCCCAGAGCCACCCAGTGACATGCCCACGGACATGGAAAAACAGCCTCCGGACAAAGCAAAGACAGCTTGATGATTCGTCCGGTGCTTGGGGCTTGTCTTGTTCGAGGTAGTGCGCCATAAAAGTGATGACAATGAGCCGGGTTTCGTCGCGTGTCAGGTCCTCCGTACTGACAATCAGGTGGAGACAACGCCATCCGGGTGAGAGGATTTGAAGGGGCCTCAGGGCTTGCCTTGGTGGATGCGGTGTGCCTTGAATGGAAGGACAATGAGGTGGGGTTTGTCATATGTTGTTGGGTCCGGTATGTAATGACAATGACCGCCTAAAGAGAATTCCTTTCATGCGTGGGGACCCGCTCTGGACATGGGGCGTGTCTTCGCTGTGGTGATGGACGATACGTGGGACGGATGCCATGACGTGTCGGCGGCCTTCATGTGCCTAAGGGGCCACGTCGGTGGCCCTTCCTATGGTTTCATAGCTCTTTTAGGGAAACACGTGTTGCCTTTCATGCGCTGCCCTGCCCTCAGGGTGGTCTAAACCCATCAGTATGTCTCCTCGTCGGTGTTGATGTTTCCTGGTGGAATAGCTGGAAATGCATAAATGTCTCTTTAGGGGGGAGTGGTCGGCGACCCCCCCGGGCGTGGGTCTTGTCCTGCGTGCCTAGAGCCCCACCCAATGTGATGCCCATTGACATGCAAAATGACATCGACTTAATGCCATGAATGCCTGATGATTCGTCCCGTGCTTGGGGCTTGTCTTGCCCGAGGTAGTGCGCCATAAAAACGATGACAATGGGATGGTGTTTGTGGCCTTCGAGATCCTGCGGACTGACAGTCGCGTTCAGACAATGGCATCCGAGTGAGACGATTTGAAGGGGTCTCGGGGCCCGTCTTGGTGCATGCGGCGTTTCTTGAAAGGAAGGACGTCGAGGTGGGGTTTGTCACATGTTGTTGTGTTCGGAATGTAAAGACAATGACCGCCTAAAGATAATTCATTTCATGCGCGGGGACCCGCTCTGGACATGGGTCCTGTCTTCTCGGCGGTGTTGGATGATACCCGGGACGGATGCCATGACGTGTCGGCGGCCTTCATGTGCCTAAGGGGTCACTTTGGTGGCTGTTCGTATGGATTCGTAGCTCTTTTAGGGCAACACGTGCTGTCCTTCATGCGTTGTGGTGCCCATTGGGTTGTCTGAACCCATCAGTATGTGTCCTCGTCAGTGCTGATGTTTCCTGGTGGGACAGCTGGAAATGCATAAATGTCTCTTTAGGGGGGGAGTGGTCGGCGACCCCCCCCTGGGGCGTGGGTCTTGTCCTGCGTGCCCAGAGCCACCCAGTGACATGCCCACGAACATGGAAAAACGACCTCCAGACAAATCCATGAAAGCTTGATTATTCGTACGGTGCTTGGGGCTTGTCTTGTCTGAGGTAATGCGTCATAAAAGTGATGACAATGAGCCGGGGTGCGTCGCGTGTCAGGTCCGACGTACTGACAATCACGTGGAGACAACGCCATCCGAGTGGGACGATTTGAAGGGGCCTCGGGGCTTGCCTTGGTGGATGCGGTGTGCCTTGCAAGGAAGGACGACGTGGTGGGGTTTGTCATATGTTGTTGGGTACGGTATGTATTGACAATGACCGCCTAAAGATAATTCCTTTGAGGCGTGAGGACCAGCTCTGGACATGGGGCGTGTCTTCTCTGCGGTGATGGACGAGACGCGGGGCGGATGCCATGACGTGTCGGCGGCCTTCATGTGCCTAAGGGGTCACGTCGGTGGCCCTTCCTATGGTTTCATAGCTCTTTTAGGGCAACCCGTGTTGTCTTTCATGCACTGCGGTGCCCTTAGGGTGGTCTAAACCCATCAGTATGTCTCCTCGTCACTGTTGATGTTTCCTGGTGGTATAGCTGGAAATGCATAAATGTCTCTTTAGGGGGGGAGTGGTCGGCGACCCCCCCTGGGCGTGGGTCTTGTCCTGCGTGCCTAGAGCCACCCAATGACATGCCGAGTGACATGGAAAATGGCATCGACGCAGTGCCATGAATTCCTGATGATTCGTCTCGTGCTTGGGGCTTGTCTTGCCCGAGGTAGTGCGCCCTAAAAACGATGACAATGAGATGGGGTTTGTCGCATGTGTGATCCTGCGGACTGACAGTCTTGTCCAGACAATGGCATCCGAGTGAGACGATTTGAAGGGGCCTCGAGGCCCGTCTTGGTGCGTGTGGCGTGCCTTGAAAGGAAGGACGTTGCGGTGGGGTTGGTCATCTGTTGTCGTGTCCCGTATGTAATGACAATGACCACCTAAAGAGAATTCATTTCATGCGTGAGGACCCTCTCTGGACATGGGGCCTGTCTTCTCGGCGGTGTTGGACGCTACCCGGGATGAATGCTACTACGTGTCGGCGGCCTTCATGTGCCTAAGGGGTCACATCGGTGGCTGTTCCTACGGTTTCATATATCTTTTAGGGCAACACGTGTTGACTTTCATGCGCTGTGGTGCCCACAGGGTTGTCTAAACCCTCCAGTATGTCTCCTCGTCAGTGCTGATGTTTCCTGGTGGGACAGCTGGAAAGGCATAAATGTCTCTTTAGGGGGGGAGTGGTCGGCGACCCCCCTGGGCGTGGGTCTTGTCCTGCGTGCCCAGAGCCACCTAGTGACATGCCCACGGACATGGAAAAATGGCCTCCAGACAAATCCATGAAAGCTTGAGGATTCATACGGTGCTTGGGGCTTGTCTTGTATGAGGTAATGCGCCATAAAAGTGATGACAATGAGCCGGGGTGCGTCGCGTGTCAGGTCCGACGTACTGACAATCACGTGGAGACAACGCCACCCGAGTGGGACGATTTGAAGGGGCATCGGGGCTTGCCTTGGAGGATGCGGTGTGCCTTGCAAGGAAGGACGACGTGGTGGGGTTTGTCATATGTTGTTGGGTACGGTATGTAATGACAATGACCGCCTAAAGATAATTCATTTCATGCGTGAGGACCCGCTCTGGACATGGGGCGTGTCTTCTCTGCGGTGATGGACGAGACGCGGGACGGATGTCATGACGTGTCGGCGGCCTTCATGTGCCTAAGGGGTCACGTCGGTGGCCCTTCCTATGGTTTCATAGCTCTTTTAGGGCAACCCGTGTTGTCTTTCATGCACTGCGGTGCCCTTAGGGTGGTCTAAACCCCTCAGTATGTCTCCTCGTCACTTTTGATGTTTCCTGGTGGAATAGCTGGAAATGCATAAATGTCTCTTTAGGGGGGGAGTGGTCGGCGACCCCCCCTGGGCGTGGGTCTTGTCCTGCGTGCCTAGAGCCACCCAATGACATGCCCAGTGACATGGAAAATGGCATCGACGCAATGCCATGAATTCTTGATGATTCGTCCCGTGCTTGGGGCTTGTCTTTCCCGAGGTAGTGCGCCCTAAAAACGATGACAATGAGATGGGTTTTGTCGCATGTGTGATCTTGCGGGCTGACAGTCGTTTCCAGACAAAGGCATCCGAGTGAGACGATTTGAAGGGGCCTCGAGGCCCGTCTTGGTGCATGCGGTGTGCCTTGAAAGGAAGGACGTTGAGGTGTGGTTATTCATGTGTTTTCGTGTCCCGTATGTAATGATAATGACCACCTAAAGAGAATTCATTTCATGCGTGAGGAC
This sequence comes from Viscum album, assembly GCA_963277665.1. NCBI lineage: Eukaryota > Viridiplantae > Streptophyta > Magnoliopsida > Santalales > Viscaceae > Viscum > Viscum album. The sequence goes on along the minus strand of CAUJRU010000682.1, from coordinate 676 downwards.
CCTCTCTGGACATGGGGCCCTGTCTTCTCGGCGGTGTTGGACGCTACCCGGGATGGATGCTAGTACGTGATGGCGGCCTTGATGTGCCTAAGGGGTCACATTGGTGGCTATTCCTATGGTTTCATATCTCTTTTAGGGCAACACGTGTTGTCTTTCATGCGCTGTGGTGCCCACAGGGTTGTCTGAACCCATCAGTATGTCTCCTCGTCAGTGCTGATGTTTCCTGGTGGGGACAGCTGGAAATGCATAAATGTCTCTTTAGGGGGGGAGTGGTCGGCGACCCCCCCTGGGCGTGGGTCTTGTCCTGTGTGCCCAGAGCCACCCAGTGACATGCCCACGGACATGGAAAAACGGCCTCCAGACGAATCCATGAAAGCCTGATGATTCGTACGGTGCTTGGGGCTTGTCTTTTCTGAGGTAATGCGCCATAAAAGTGATGACAATGAGCTGGGGTGCGTCGCGTGTCAGACCCACGCCGAGTGACGTGGAAAATGGCATCGACGCAATGCCAAGAATTCCTGATGATTCGTCCCGTGCTTCGGGCTTGTCTTGCCCGAGGTAGTGCGCCATAAAAACGATGACAATGAGATGGGGTTTGTCGCGTGTGTGAGGTCCGACGTACTGACGATCACGTGGAGACAACGGCATCCGAGTGAGACGATTTGAAGGGGCCTCG
>CAUJRU010000681.1:0-380272 GCA_963277665.1 Viscum album | reverse complement strand
ACTTCGCACAGCCAGGCATCAGATCATGATGGTTGTCCTCATCACTCTAATAATGGAGGTCCTCCCCATAGAGATATCAAGCAACGAGAAGGACCTCACCTCGTTGCGGTACATTTTTGAGTCCCTCCCCAGGGTGTACCTCGTAGACATTCTCCCTGTGGTAGCTGTGATGGTAGTCCTCACCACCACAACCACCATTGTGAAGTTCCTCCCCGTGATGGCCCCATGCAACAAGAAGGTCCTCCCCTTGTCGCAGTTTATCTTGAAGGTACTCCCCAGGATACACATCGAACGTCAAACCATGATGGTCATCCTCACCATGATAGCAATTGTTGCAGAGGCCCTCCCTATAACAACACTACATAGCCATAAGGTCCTCCCCTTACTACGTCACGCCTTGGAGGTCCTCCCTAGGGTATGCACTACAAAAGTCCTCTACGCAGTGAGGCGTCCAGCTGTAATGGTAGTCCTCTCCATTACGACATGGATAGCAGAGGCCCTCCCAGCCTATACGCTAATCAACTAGATGGCCCTCCCCTCATTGCGGTACATTCTGAAGGCCCTCCCCAGGGTATACCCCACAGGTTCCCTCCCTGCGGCAGCTGTGATGGTAGCCCTTGCCATCACGGCCGCCATTGCAAAGTTCCTCCCCACTGTGACATATCATATCGATAGGAAGGTCCTCCCCCTGCTAAATCAAGCACCGAAAAGTCCTCATATTCCAAGGCACTCATAAGGACAAGATCAAGCATGTCGGATTCATAGCTAGTCTCCAACGACACCCTTCTTCAATCAAGAGACAGTCTGGAGCCATTTTTATCATCTAAACCACCTCAAAATCGACCGCATGATAATTCAACACCTACTAGCCCCACTGCCTCCGACCACACTATTGGTGGGCGTCTCAGTTGGACCAACCAGGTAGAGGAATCACTAGCGGAGGAGTATGTCGACATGTTTCACCTGAGGAAACGACTGGCCAGAGATGATATCCCAGTTATTTTTTGGCCCACGACCACCTCTTAATTCAACACACCCAGAAAGTTGTTAGAAGAATGTGTACACGAAATCTGCTCCAATATATGGACAACCCTCCACCAGCTAAAATCAATCTTCCTGCCCTACGATGGGTATGTTGACAATGTCAAGACAATAGGAGACCTCCTACGTCACGTTGACCAGGAAGCTCTTCCTCAGGCGTGGAAACCGCGACCTGAGAGTCGTAAAGGAAACATGGAGTTAGCCTGCCTTCATGAACTGCACCAGTTGCGCCGCCTCATTGGCGACGCTCCGATGGGAGTCCATATCAGAGGATGGGGAGAACATGGAGCTATGCATTTCACTATGATCCCCGCCTAGAAGAACCAGTTCAGCGTAATGTCTTGCAATTTCATCACAACAAGACAACGATCGAGTGGCCTCCCAGTTTGGGAAAGGAGACACACCCAGTAGAGACATGCCGTGGGTAAGTCCTAGAAGCGTCAGGCCTGACGAGAACATGCCATTCAAGAGCTCTTGATTTAGGCCACCAAAAGCACACAACAGGCCTCTCGCCTAAGAGAGTCCAATCAACAATAATTTCTTGCCTCCCAAGAGGGGATTGATTCACAATTGAACTCAGCATTAGATCCATTTCACCCCCGAATGGGGGTACGCAATATAACGCAGGTAGCGATAGCAACAGTCACCGTCGTAATCCAGGGTCAACCCTAGCCTGTAGGGCTAGGGGCATTTTTAATGACATATTCCCCCATAAGACCAATAAATATGGGAAAAGTCTCAACGTCTAGAGAATGGAGCCAGCCCCAGCCCTCAGGGCTGGGGGCATTTTTACCACCTCAAAAACAGCCTCACCCATGAAAATCAGTATTTTCTTGTCTAGGGAGGAAAATCAGAAGAGGAGGTTCTTGCCCTATCCCGTACATTGAATCACTATCCCATTCAAGAGGGAGGTGTACTGTAAGGTCACATCAAGGAACTCTCCGCGTTACCCTTCGCCATGGAGTCCGAAAGCAATCTAGGGACAGGAAGGAGAGGACTAGTAAAAGGTGTGTGGGTCGTCTTACTATTCGAAACCTGACATCTCATCCACCCCGCGATACGCATCCATCAAAACCATAGAGGATAACCCCATGGGTGACACTGGAGATGATGCAAATCCAAATGGATCGGGAGACGATGGTTCCAGTCAGGCTGTGACTCACAATGAACCATCAGGTGTGCACACCAGGAACCAAAGGGCTGCCATAAATATGGAATCTCTTCTAGCTAACCCTCCTCCACTTACCCTGCGAGCTTCCAATAAGGATAATAATAATGGACCTGTTACTCTTAACCCGCCTCCTTCTCTTGATAAAAACGAACAACTTACGCTCGAAGAGAGGTTTCCTCGACAGGAGGAGGAAATGAAAGAATTGAGGTGTATTAACGCCGAGCTACTCTGAAGGAACCGTCTTATTGAAAGTGCTTAAAAATTAGAGCCACACCTTGCGCTCCCAGCAAGTGCACCTCAAGGATCAAGGTTTTCCCCGGCATACGAAGCACGGTTAGGGCCACCGCCAAATGAGGCGCTCGGTCCATCCAACTACCTAAACATGGATTCGGGTGAATACCAAGACATCCTTCCACTCAAGAAGCAACCGGAGCGAGTATATATAAACCCTCTAAAGGTGTCACAAATTGAATATGCACCCTTTGTTCCGACCAAGACAAATCCTTATGAAATGCCTCGGGCTACTCCTGCCCAAGACAAGGCCCAACAGCATGTTAACCAGGGACTCGCCCACACCATCGAGGCACTGACAGCTCTATTGGAAGCAATAGAAGGTTGACGCGCTCCGATACAGCCAGACCGAAAGCCCTACCTAAATTGGGTGACCAACACGCCTCCTCCATCCAATTTTTGGAGCCTTTTATTCCTTATTTTTAATGGATCAGGTGATCCAGAACAACATTTGATGCACTACTCATCTTTTTACGACCCTATGATGGGAACTCCAGAACAATAAGAAGCAGTGAAACTCAGATTCTTCGTACGGACCTTGCAAGGATATGCCTTCATTTGGTATATGAATCTACCATCTCAGTCAATAAAAAGATGTTAATACCTTCGATAGTAGTGATTGTTGCACTTCATCTCAATGCTGCCAAAGACAACGGTCAGCGACCTCATGAATTGCAAATGGAGCGAGAATGAGAGGGTCTCATATTTCATTGTTAGATGGAAGGGTCTGACCTACTCTCTGAATAGGCCAATTCCCCATGATGAGATATTGGCCATATTCATTGATAACCTTCGAGATGAGCTGCGAACACCACTCATACCAGTGGAGTGCACCAATGGATTCCGCAATCTCTCTGCCACTGCCCAGATAATTGAAGGCTCCCTACAGTGGACCAATATGAAGTCCCGGATATCCTAACAAGCTCCTGCAAAGAGAATAGTTAGAGCTGAAGCATCCTCTGTCATGCTATAGCGAACCCTAGTGCCTTCTCCACTTCTTGGGCCTCCACCAAATCGTCAAGGGCCCCCTGTATATTAGCGGCTACCTCCACCAAGGATGGATGATCAGAGAGGATCGAAGCGGAACCAGTTCGAGGAACGAAGACACAAAGTAAACTCGTTCCGAGAGGACCATGTCCGTGGTAATTTCATCGACGTCGTGAATTGCAACTTGCTCCGCCTCCCATAGCCAAGGATTCCCTAAGAAATTATCCACAATGATAGGCCATACTACTATCCCTACCATCGAATGTTAGGGAACAATATCTAGGAATTCTTCATCTTCAAAGACCTCCTACAATGGATGGTAGACTCTAGGAAGGTCGAACTGGGAACACCCCCAGCACATGTGATGTATATTTCTACCACTAACTCCGACTAAGGGGAAGAGTGGCAGGAAGTCACCCGAAATAAGGGGTATAAATTTTATGATTGGATGACTCAGAAGGCTATCAACCGAGCTCAGGGTATACTCCGAGCTCAATTACAGCAGTCGGTGTTACTGCCTACGAACCCTAATGCCTCACGACCGACAATATAGGCTTCACAAGACTCCATGAGCTGGTCATCTAGGTGTAATCGTAAAGGTAGGAGACAAGTTTGAGAGGCGAAGTCCACAATGAGGCTGAGGTTCGCCCCGACACTGTCGGATTTTATGCCCTCAAACTTGGTGCCACGGGCACCGACCCACAAAATAGTACCATCAGGGACAACTGACCTGGTTGACCTGTCACAGGATGAGGAGCTAATATTTGGTTCCATCAACTTCATCCATCTAATGGAATCATTCCCTGAAGAAGGGTATAGCTAGTAACCCAAGTTCCCAACGCAAGGGGTTGGGAGGAGGAATTGTAGAAGCAGGGGATACCAGGGGAGACGCAGTCATGGCCGAAACCAACCCTATGGTTTTACCCCAGCCCAAACAGTTAATATCATGGAGACTCGTGGAATAACCCTTCAATGGACTAAACAGGAGAAAGAATATCTCTCCACCTCCACAAGTGGCCACTCTGGCCCTATCATTCTGCGGTACCCATCAGAGGAGGAACAAGTGTCTAGCTGCCTAGTGCACACAAACAGACCGGTCGGGCCAAGTCCCCAAAATGTGGGAACACCGTCAACCTCAAACCCTGTGGTCGGTCCTTACTCATCACATCCTCCAGCTCCCAAGATGCCTGCTAAATCTCTCTACCCAGTAGAGAAGCATCGGCTGTTGGAGAAAAAATATGATATCCTTAAGTAGCTGGCATAAGTACCAGCAAAGCTGTCAATCCTGGATGCCCTGAGTTTGTCAACAGATCTTAGGGAGGCACTTATTGAAGCCTTGATCTTCCACCAAGAGTTTCAAGTTGAGGTAGCTGCCACCGACATTTACCGGACAGAGACTGGCCCAGCTGAATTCAATAATGTGATTTCCTTCACCGATCAGGATGAAGATACCATCATGCAAGTACATATAAAACAACTATATGTGTCTGGAACACTAAATGATGTTGAGATCTGAAAAGTCTTTATTGACAATGGCTCTGGAGTTAACCTCCTTCCCCTATGAAAAATCCACAAGTTGGGCTACAATGAGGATGACCTAATCCCCTCAGACACAACCCTGTTGGGTTACGACAAGAGTGAATAGAAGCCAATGGGACTAATCAATCTATGAACCCATTTTGGCGACCTTGTTGCCTACTTGAAATTCCTGGTGGTCTGGAAGAACACAACATTCAATGCCCTGCTTGGAAGGCCATGGCTCTATAAGCACATGGCCGTTCCTTCATCCTACCACTAGTGTATCAAGTATTGCGTCAATGGAAAAAGTGGGACATTTCATTCCGACAAGGACCCTTTTGATCTCTCTGAGTCACACTACATTGACGCTGTGTTTTATAAGCAAAAGAAAAAGAAGGCTTTGCTCGATGGTATTGAGTGGATCCTCACTCCAAATGGTCTGGAAATGGTTCCTGGTGACCCCCTCAGGCATCTTGGCAGAGAGTACCTACTACCCATCATCCATGTTGAGTGCAGGGGTTCAAGACCAGACACACACTAAACTATCCTCATGACTTCATCTATAACGGCCAAGCGTGACGATGTGGAAACGACTGCTTCCCTTCAATTTAGGGGAATATACTTGAGTGAGGATGCCCACAATGCCTCACCTCTGGACTCCCAAGATCTCAATTCGATAACTCTCCCTCAGTCGAATCAAGATGATGAGAATGTGGGGTAAGAGGAGGAGGAATAACTTAGGGATGCACCTAACGCATTTGAGGAAGGAATATCCACCACTGTGGACGAGCTTAGGGAAATAAACCTGGGTATTGAGGAAGACCTGAGGCCTACCCTCATTAGTACATCCATGTCTCCCAAAGAGCACGAGGTATATACCTCTCTCTTGAAGCAACACCGGGATGTTTTTGCCTGCAATTACACGGAAATTCCAGGACTCGATCCTGAAGTGGCGACACACCACTTAGGTCTGCTAGAAGACCACCTGGGCTATAAAAAAGTCGCCAAAAGAACGCACCCCTCACATTCTGGATAAACAGAGGCTGAAGTTGATAATATTATTAAAGAATGCTTCATTCGGGAGGTCCAGTACCCCATCTGGTTGGCCAACATTGTCTCCATCAAGAAAAAGAATGGACAAATCCGAGTCTGCATGGATTTCAGAGTTCTCAATCGGCATTGTCCAAAAAATGATTTCCTAGTCCCGATTATGGAATTATTAATCGACACAACGGTGGGGTATGAGGATCCCTTCTTCATAGATGGTTATTCCAGGTATAATCAAATTAGGATGGCCCAAGAAAATGAAGAATCCACTGCCTTCAGAGGCCCTCAAGAAATATTTTGTTACAGGTTCATGCCCTTTGGTCTCAAGAACACTGGCTCCACATATCTACATGCCATGCATTGTATCTTTAAACCATTCTTGGGGAGATTCTTTGAATGCAATGAGGATGACATGGTTTTCAAATCAAGACAGTGCTCAGATCACCTGTCAGACCTTGAAACTATCTTCAACAAACTTTGACAACATAACCTAAAGATGAATCCCTTGAAATGAACCTTCGGGGTTACCTCAGGGAAATTCCTTGGCTTCTTTGTACGCCATCGTGGCATTGAAGTCGACCTAGAAAAGACAAAGGCTATCCATGGAGTGCCACCTCCCCGAAATCTCAGTATGTTGAGAGGATTCCAAGGACACCTAGCCGACATTAGGCAGTTCATAGCCAACCTGGCTGGAAAATGTCTACCCTTTGCCAGGTTAATGAAAAAGGGGGTTACGTACCAATGGACGGATGATTTCCAAGAGCCATTCGACAGCCTAAATAAGTACCTCTTGAGCTCACCAGTTCTCATGCCCCTAGTTGAAGGAAGACCTCTCATCCTATACGTGACGACCCTAGAGCGGTCACTCGGAGCCTTCCTCGTGCAGAAAAAAGATGCGACAGTGAAAAAAATGTCTATTACCTCAGTCGAACCATGATCGATGCTGAAACTCGATACTCAAACATCGAGAAGAGTTGATTGGACTTGGTCTTCACAGTTCAAAAATTGCGACATTATCTGCAGCATCATGAAGTCCATTTGGTCTCGTGTAGTAACCCACTCAAGTACATCCTCTGCTGCCCAATGCTAACCGGGCGCCTATCCCGATGGGCAGTCATCCGGCAAAAGTTTTACATCCGGTTTGTGCCTCATAAATCCATCAACATCCAGGCATTAACAGATTTTTTGACAGACACCCCTCGACAGGGACCACCGTACTGGACGTCGAGTTACCTGATGGAGACATTTTCTCGGTTCACGAGGAGTTCAAAACATGGGAAATGTACATCGATGGAGCATCCCAAAGCCTGACAAGGAAAATGATGGAGGATCCCAAATTTAACAATGTGGGTTTGGGGATAACACTCATTTTCCCAGAAAAGACAGTCTTTCCATATTCATTCCTCCTGTCAGAATGATGTACGAATAATGATGTGGAGTATCAAGCCCTCATTGTAGGCCTGGAGCTCGCACTCCAGGCACAAGTACAGCACCATAAGGTAAATGGTGACTCAAAACTGGTCATCATGAAAGTCAATGGTGACTATGCTATAAAAAATAGGATTTGATTCCCCTATTTGACCATGTCTGAGGGTTAATGGCGGAATTCCCTATAGAACCAACATTGACATATATTCCCCATTCTCAGAATGCCTAGGCCGATGCATTAGCTAATGCATCCATAGCCCTAACTGAACCAGACCGGGATGAAACAATTAACAGTATTGCGCATCGTTGAGTGGTCTTGCCGTTTGTTCAGACTAAGACAGAAGAAATCAACAAAGTTAGTCTGGTCCCTGAGCCATATTATCCTACCACCGACTGGATGACCCCCATTTAAAACTACCTTCAAAGGGGAGAACTCCCATCAGACAGGGCTGAACGAGAGAGAATACGGAGAAGGGAGATCAAATTTTTCCTATACGGTGGCACGGGTCAGGAAGAGGTCCTCTATAAATGAGGCCTTGATAGAGTCCTCCTCAGATGACTTGATTGAGAAGAAACCACTGCCATCATGATTTAATTGCATGCTGAAGTATGTGGAGCACATCAGTCATGGCCTAAAATTTCCCATCAGGTTCAAAGGTTTTGGTACTATTGGCCCACTGTGGCACGAGATTACGAGCACTTAACTGCAAAATGCCACTCATGCCAAATTCATGCCAACGTCATACACCAACCCCCAGAGTTACTTCATCAGGCTAAGTACTCCTGGCCATTTTCCATCTGGGGAATGGATGTCATAGGACCATATCCTCCCACCACGACCAAACAACTGAAATATATCCTCACAGTAACCGACTTCTTTTCCAAATGGGAAAAAGCTGTATCCATCAAGGAAGTCAGAGCAAGGAACATTGTCAGCTTTGTGAAAACAAATATCATCACCAGATTTGTAATCCCTCATACCATACTGACAGATAACGGCCCCAATTTCTACTCTGTTGAATCGGAGAAATTATACCAAGAATATGGTATCAAGGCTAACCACTCATCCTGCTACCATGGAGCGGAAACAGACAGATAGAGGATTCCAACAAGACCCTATCCAACATTCTCCATAAGATGGTGTATAAAGACAACAAATCATGTCCGGATAAACATCTTCATGCATTGTGGGCTTATCGAACCACAATCTGCACCACTAATCGGGCTACTCAGTACTTATTAGTATATGGAACAGAAGCAGTCCTTCCCATTGTGCTCCAATTTCCCTCACTTCGTTTTTCCATTTGTAATCAGAAATCCAATAATGAGAAATCAAAAAAACGGTTAAGTGAATTGGAATAGCTAGATGAGAAGCGTTTGCACACTTTGTACCCTCTGGAAGTATATCAGAACTGGATCTCATGATCCTTCAATAAAAAGGTTCATATTCGGTATTTCTTGGGAAGTGAATTGGTGTTGGTCCTCCAGACCCCAATGATACCGAGAAAGATGCCCCCAAAGCTAGAGCACATGTGGGAGGGACCATATGTTATACACAATGTCTACTCCAATGGAGCGTATGCCCTGATCTCCATGGATGGGCAGTTCACTACTGCTCCTACAAATGCGAGATTTCTGAAGAAGTAATTCGCATATTCAAAAGCAATTTTCGTCCAAGCTACAGGACATTAAACTGCCAAGTGCCAATAGTCTAAACTCTATGACCCTAAACTAAGAGTACTTCATCCTCACCACATGATGTTAAACTGCACAGATTTTCAGAGAACTATGTACAACTTGATTTTTGTCCTTGCAGGATATGTAGTGACGCCAGGATCCCCCATCTTGGACAAGCCACCCATAAATAAAGTTAAAAATGCCATTTTCCCCTGTGTATGGACCAACCCTACATGGGGGGTATTCCTCGTCCTTACTGCACGACGTTAAACTGCATGGATAAGAAGGATTAAAAAATTCACTCTCCCCCCCCCCGTGTACGGACCAACACTACATGAGGTGTATTATCTTCTAGAGAACTACGTACAGCTTGATTCCTTCCCTCGCAACATATGTAGTGACACCAGAATACCCCATCCTAGCTAATCCAGCCCCAAATGAAGTTAAAAATACCCTCCTCTCCCAGTTGTAAGGACCAGACCTGCACGGTGTGTGTTCCTCGTCCTTGACGCAAGATGTTAAAACTGCACGGATAAGAAAAGTAAATATTCCCCCTTCCCCCCGTGTAAGGACCAGACCTGCATGGGGTGTACTCCAAAAAGGACTACGTGTGGATTGATTCCTTCCCTTGCAGGATACGTAGCGATGCTGGGATCTAATCTCCTAGCCTAGTCGTCGATAAAAGAAAACACAGGTATATATACCTCTTGTCCTTACCACATGATGTTAAATTGCACGGAATCCCCTTTTTCACGTCAGTTCACCTCTGTCCTCACCGCACGACATTAAACTGAACGAACATCATCCTCACCACATGAAATTAAAATGCACGGACTTCATCCTCACCACACGACGTTAAACTCCACGGACTTCATCCTCATCGCACGACGTTAAAATGCACGGACTTCGTCCTCACCGCCCGACATTAAATAGAACAGACGTCATCCTCACCGCACGATGTTAAACTGCACAGACTTCATCGTAACTGCACGATGTTAAACTGAACGGACTTCATCCACACCGCACGACGTTAAACTGCAGGGAATTCTTCCTCACCATAGGATGTTAAACTGCACGAACTTCGTCCTCACCACACGATGTTAAACTGCACAGACTTTTTCCTCACCGTATGATGTTAAAACTACATAGACTTCATCACGACCCACCCACGATATATGGAGAAATGAGATGGGAATACTCTTTTAGAAACCCAAAATCCCAAAATGACCCTAAAAAACCTAAGACCTCATAAAAACCCTAAAATCATAAAATAAAACATGAAAAACCCATAAAATCCATTAAAACCCTAAAACCATTAAACACCATCAAAAAACTAAAAACCTCAAAAAATCCATGAGAATTTAAAAAAACCTATATATCTTGAAAACCCCCTAAATACCATAAAAATTTATAAAAACATAAAACACTAGAAAACAACTAAAAACTATAAAACACTTAAAATAATTAAAAAAATTAATATCTCTAAAAGCACTTCCCCTAAAAAACTCAAAAAACTATAAAAAACCCAAAAGACCCTAAAACCCAAAAAAAAATAAAAAACCCAAAATATCCCTAAAACCCATCAAAATCCCTAAAATCCCTACAAACAATAAAAACCATAAATTTCCCAAAATATCTAATAAATTAAAAACCCTAAACCAATGAAAATCCATAAAACCATAAAAAACCCTAAAAACCGTAAAACTCTAAAAACCCCAAAATTCATAAAAACTCTAAAAACCCATTAAACCTTAAAAATGAAAAAAAACTAAAAACCATCAAAACCCCTAAGAACATTAGGAAAGGATGGCAGCGCACTCCCTTAGTTCTCCCTCTCTATGTGGCCTCTAGGGTTTCCTATGGATTCTCTTGGTGACTTCAGCTTCAGATCCTCTCCCCTTAACACTTACGCTTGTGGTGGGTGATCTCAATGGTGGGGGGAATTAGAAGATTTCATTGGATCGAGAAAATAGGTGTTCTTCAGGGGAATCCTGTTTTCCTAGCGACAGTGTTTCTTGGTCGTTCAGAACTGGACCCCTCTGTGGCCTGAAGTTTTTGGTGGAGAGACATGACATCCGTGGTTCTGTAAGCTTCACAGAGAGTCATGGATTTAGTTCGGTCTCGATCATTATATCTCTTGTGAAGTGGTCTTCTCAATTCAGATGAGTTAGTTTTCCTCATTTATGGAAGTGCGGTCTGGCCTCTGCTTTGCGAGGTTTGGTCTTGGTTGGATTACGTAGTGATGGGGATGTGGAATTGGTTCCTTGATCATTCATGGCGCTATGTAATTGGAAGGAGCCTCTTTGGATTTGGTTCCTGTTTCGGGTGGCCTCCACTGTGACTACTCGTGTTGCGGCTTGGCCTCTTTGGGTGTCACCGTTTGGTCGTCTTTTAGGTACATTCTTGTTGTTTTTGGACAGGTTTTGCAGCGAATGGCTCTAGTTAGTTGTCTCTCCATGGATGAGTCATGCGGTATTGAAAAATGTATTTCATTGATTGTTGGATAAAAATTTATGGAATGATTTGGACCTGGAGGGGTTCAATTGTGGTGGATTTTTTCTTTAGAATTTTGATTTCGGATCTAGATTTCGGCATAAGTGGGGCTCTTTTAAAATAATGTCTATGTTGTCTTCTGTGCTTTTATCAGTTTTTTATTGGGAGATGATGGGTGAAATTTGATGGATAATGGGTCTGGACTGGCTTGATGGTGATGTATGATAGATAGTGAACTGATGGTTGTCAGTTGATGCTTATAGAGGATGTTCTGAAGGTGTTGTTGATGCATTGATTGAGTGTTGGTTGGGGGGGTGTGGTTGGAGTGGTTGTGAATCGATGTTGGTGCTTGATGATGGAGATCATGCGAGGTGTTGGGAGATATACGGTAATTGAAGGAGGTACTGGTTGTGGGAAATGATTTGATAGATACTTCTTTGTTTTTGGATGGGTTGTGATGAAGCTGTTGTTTATGCTTTTTTGTTCTGGTAGTTCGTTGTTTCAGGCGGTGAAGTTACTTAGTGAGGAGGCACTGGATGCTATAAATTGTGTTGCTAGATGCTGGTTGTTGCATGTTTCTGAGGTGGTTAATGTCATGTCTTTGAGTTGATGAGATTTCTAATTTTTTTCCCTTTTGAGTTTTGGGGGGTTTCTGGGGGTTTTTTGGGGTATCCTAGATTTTTGGGTGTGGGTCGATTGACTCCACCCCTCACTTGTATGTTGTGATTTTTTTCTAATAAACGGGGGGGGGGGGGGGGTCATGAAATGCCTGACCCTATGCCTTCATTTCCCTAAGAACATTATAATACTACAAAAAACCTTAAAAACCCTGAAAACATAAAAAACACAAGAGACCACAAAAACCCATGAAAAAACATGAAAACCCCCAAACCCCCTAAAAATCTCAAAAACCTCAAAATCCCTAAAAACTATAAAACCCCATCAATCATTAAAATGAAATAAAAATGAATGAAATCGTAAAAAAACCTAAAACCATTAAAAACAAAAAAAACCATAAAACCCCTAAAAACAAAAAAAACCCTAAAAACCCAAAAAACCATAAAACACCTAAAACCCCTGAAACCCATAAAACTCTTCAAAAACCATAAACCAATGAAAAACATTAAAATCCCTAAAAACTATAAGACAATAACACTGATAAAAACTGTAAAACCCTGAAACACCTTAAATTTTTTTAAAAACCTCTAAAAACCATAAAACCTATAAATAACTCAGAAAACCCTAAATACAAAAAATAACTAAAAACCCTAAAAATCCTAAAAACCCATAACCCCCCTCAAAATCCCTAAAAACCCAAAAAACACTAAAAACAATAAAAATATAGAAGAATTCCTAAAAATACCTAAAAACATAAAAATACTTAAAGACAATAAAAACCCATGAAAACCATAGAAAAATCTATGAACTATAAAAAACCTAAAACCCATAAAACTTCTAAAAGCACTAAAATCCATTTATATCATTAAAAATAATAAAAACGTTAAAGAGGTATAAAAAACATAAAAACCAATAATAAATTTTATAAAATAAAAACTAAAAATGACAAAAAAACCCCTAAAACCATAAAATACGATTAAACACAAAAAAACCAAAAAATATGCCATATCTATAAAACCCAAAAAAACCAAAAACTATAGAAATTCATGAAAATCCCAAAAGATCCCTGGAAACCTAAAAACCCATAAAAACATGGAAAACACCTAAACACATAAACCCCCTAAAAATTAAAAAAATGAAACACATAAAAATCCTAACAACCTCTAAAAACTCAAAAATCTATTAAAACCCCTGGAAATGTTAAAAATATCATAATACCCTAAACCCCCTAAAAATAAATAAACCAAAATACCAAAAAATTGCATAAATCCCAAAAACCAATAAACCCTAAAATTCCCTAAAATATCTAAAAATCCCTAAAACCCCCTAAAAACCTAAAAATCCCTGAAGAAAAATAAAAATAAAAAAAAGAAACTAATAATAACTGAAAATGTAAATAACCATTAAAACATGAAAATACCCTTAAAATGATAAAACCCCTAAAAAACCTCAAAACCCTATAAAGGACTAAAACCCCTAAAACCCACCAAAAACATTATATACCATTAAAACCCCCTTAAAAGGTAAAAAATGTTAAAATTCCTAAAAAAACTTTAAAAAACTCTAAAAAACCACTAAAACCCAAAAGTCTTTAAAACCCCAAATAAAACCTTACAGTCCTAAAAAACTCTGAAAATACCAAAAAATCTTCATAACCCATAAAAAACTCAAAAACAAATAGAAATCTTGAAAACCCATAAAAATACTTAAAAACAAAATAAAATTCTAAAAAACTGGAGATACCACTAAAAACCATACAAACCCCCCAAAAAACTTAATAGCCCCAAAAACCCCAAAAACCACTAAAATTTCTAAAATACTATAGACCTAAAATTGTTAAAGAATATTAAACAATAAATATCCAAAAAAAACCTAAAAAAATACCTAAAAACTAAAAAAGAACCCAACAAACCTTGAAAACCCCCAAAAACCTAAAAAACCATGAAAATCCCCAAATATCGTCAAAATCCATAAAAACCCAAAAACCCATAAAACCATAAAAACATAAAAATTATTTAGACCACCATAAAAATTCCAAAAATCCTAAAAACCATGAAAAACATCTAAAACCATAAAAAACTATAAAACCCCAAAACCCATATAAAATTCTTAAAACCATACTAATAACTTTTAATGATTTTTAAAACCACTTAAAAATTAAAAATTGATAAAAACTATAAAAACCCTTAATGACCCTAAAAACTTAAAAAAACCTATGAATGAAAAGGAATATAAACCAATAAAACCCTAAAACGCCAAATAAACATTGAAAATCCAATAAAATCCCCTAAAACATTCAAATTCTGCAAAAATCCCAAAAAACCCTACAAACCATAAAATTCCAAAAAGGCACTATAAATCCCAAAAAATATAAAAAATACCAAAACATCCTGAAACCCAAAAAACCATAAACCCTAAAAAATAAGAAACACATAAAAATCATAAAAACATTGAAAAATCTAGAAACTATTAGAACCCCTAAAATTGAAAAAAACATTAAAAAACCATAAAAACCTAAAAATATCGAGAAAAACCCCTAAAACCCAAAAGACCATAAACCTGAAATCCTATAAAACCCCTAAAACCCCTAAAATCTAATCAGAACTCTCAAAATCCATAAAAACTAAAAAACTCCTAAAAACCTCAAAAAAAATCCTTAAAAATACCTAAAAACATAAAAGGCCTTAAAACCTTGAAAATACATGAAAGCCATAAAACCCCTATAAACCATAATACCCCCTAAAAACCAATGAAAACAATAAAAACCAAAAAAAATAAAACCCCAAAATTCTCCTAAAATTGTTAAAATACAATTAAAAACAATAAAAAAACATACAACCCCATGAAACAAAAAAAACGTTAAAACCCAAAAGATCATAAATATCCTTTAAAACCCTAAAACCCATTAACACCCATAAAACCCCTCAAAATCCATAAAATCCTTAAATATACCTTAAAACAATGAAAATCCAAAAAAGTCACTAAAAATACATGAAAATGTAAAAAAACCCTAAAACCATGAAAAACTGCTGAAAAACATAAAACCAATAAAAACATTAAAAATACTTAAAACCCATATAAACCCTAAGAACTACTAAAAACATTAAATACCATTAAAACACATAAAAATATGAAACACTATAAAAATACCTTGTTCCAATAAAAAAATGAAAAAACACTAAAAACCCTAAAACCCATTAAAAACATAAAACCCCTCCAAATCCTCAAAATACCAAAACCCTAAAAACCACTAAAAACAAAAAAAACTCCTAAAAAATCCTGAAAATAACTAAAATTTAAAAACACTAAAAACATTGAAAGTCAGGAAAACCATAAAACACCAAAACCCGATAAAACCCCTAAAACCCCTTTGAAACCACTAAAACTCTAAAACCCGAAAAACCAAAAAGGTCCTAAAACAATCAAATCCCAAAAAACCTAAAAACCAAAAGTAATAAATATCCTAAATAATAAATTAAATACCTAAAATGTAAAACTCCTAAAAACCCATAGTAACCAATAAAAAATCTAAAACCCATAAAACTGATACAAGGATAAAAACAATGAAAACATTAAAAACATAAAAACATAAAAACCCATAAATATATAAAAGTATCTAAAACACTATTAATCCCTAAATCCCCAAAAAACATAAAATTAATAAAACCCCTCAAAATACCTAAAAACCTAAAAAAACATTAAAACCAAAAAAATTATAAAAATATCTAAAAATCCATGAAATCCTAAAAAATCATAAAACCATGAAACCCATGAAAACCATAAAACACCTAAAAACCATAAAAAATACCTCAATATACATAAAAATCTAAAACCCAAATAAAACCTCTAAAACCCCTTAAAACCCCTAAAATGGTTAATAAACACTACAAATCTCAACCACACTAAAAAACTAAAATAACCTTAAAATAAAAAAGTCTCAAAAACCCTTGAAACGCCTAAAAACTCTAAAAAAATCTTGAAAAACCCCTAAACCTAGAAAATCCCTAAAAAGCCTATAAACTCTCAATATCCATATAAACCCACAAAAATAATAAAAACCACAAAAAAAATACCCTAAAGTCCTTAAATTTTTTAAAAAACAGTAAAATCCGTTAAAATTATAAAAACCTCTCAATCCCTTAAAAGTCCTAACAACTCACAGAAACCCTAAAAACCACCAAAACATCATAAAAACTAGAAAATATTTATAAAAAATTTAAAAACTCTGAAAACTCAAAAAACCTACAAATCCCCAAAGCCACAAAAGTCCATTAAACACCATAAAACCAAAAAACCTTGGAAATCCCTACAATTAAAAAAAATACCTAAATACATTGAAAATTGTAAAAACCATAAAAATCATAAAAAGTTTATAAAAAAACCTAAAATTTTTAGTAACCCTAGAAACCCTAAAAACAACTGAAAGGCCTAAAAACCCTAAAACCCATAAAAACATAAAACTGAAACAAAATTCCATTAAAACCCCTTAAAACATGTGAAAGCACTAAATACCTTTAATTTCCTAAGAACTCAAAAAATAATAAAAAATCCAAAAGACATTGAAACCCCAAAAATTCATAAGAAACCATGAGAAACCATAAAACCCTCAAAAATACATAAAATTTTTTAAAAACCCTAAAAACTATAAAAATACTTAAAATATCCCTAAAAATACTAGAAAACATAAAATAACCCCTTAAACACTAAAAAGCCCCTAAAAAATAAAAACCTCTAAAATCATTAAAAAACTAAATAACTATAAAATACTAAAAATCAATAATATAAAATAAGAACTCTTAAACCCCCTAAAATTTTAAAAAAACCTCTAAAATCCTTTATAATCCCTAAAAAACTAACAAATTTCCATTAAACCGCTAATGAAGCTAAAAATAATGCAAATTTTGGAAACACTTGAAACCCAAAAAACCCTTATAATCACTAAAAACTATAAAAAACCAAAAAAAATCATAAATATCCAAAAAAATCCATTAAAATCTGTGAAAATGTAAAAGCCCTAAAATCCCTGAAAAACCCTTGAAAACTAATAGAAAACACTATAAAACATAAAAAATCTAAAACAATGTAAAAATCATAAGAAAAACTAAATTTTTTAAAACCCCTTCAAACCACTAAAAATAATAAAAACGTTAAAAATCACTAAAATCGATAAAAATTAAAAAAAATCAAAAACCCTAAAAATTAAAAAAGACCCTAAAACATAGAAATACCTATAAAATAAAATAATTAAAAACCCTCTGAATACAAAAAAATCCAAAAAACCTATTTAAAAGATAAAAATCCTCAAAATCTCTAAAAAAATTTAATTTTGTAAAAAACACTAAAACCCCGAAAAAATTGAAAAGCATAGACAGCACTAAAAACCATGAATACACATAAAACCCATAAAAACCTTAATAAACCACTAATGACTCTAAAACCCTTAAAACCATAAAAAGAATTTAAACCCCATTAAAAAATGATAAATACCACAAAAAATCAAATAACACCCAAAAAAATCCAAAATGACCCTCAAAACACAAAAAATCACGAAAAACACAAATGACCCCCAAACCCTGAAATACACAAAAAAACCTTAGAAATCCTTAAAACCACAAATTTTTTAAAATCCCAAAAAAAAAATAAAATACTAGGAACCATAAAAATCCTAGAAAAGTGAAAAACCTTAAAAACACAAAAAATCACCTGAAAAAAATAACACTCCTAAAAAAATTAAAAAAAGTAAAAAAACCCCATAAACCCCCAAACCCACTAAAAACTAATAAAACTTTAAAATCGCCTAAAATCATTAAAAAAATTGAAAAAATTCCTGAAAACACTAGAAACATAAAAAAACCCAAAAAACCAAAAAGGTCCTAAAACCTAAAAAAGCGCTAAAAACCTTAAAAATACCTAAGAAAGCAAAAAAAATTAAATCCATAAGAACTCTTAAAGAACTAAAAGGAATAAAAATCCTAAAAAACCCTAAAAATCCCTCAAAACATAAAAATCTCAAAAAACCATAAATACCCTAAAACATATGAAAGACCCAAAAAATCATTAAAACCCTAAAGTCACTAAAAACTCTTAAAACCCTTCAAACTCCTTAAAACGTTAAAAACATAATAAAACATAAAACCCCCAATGAACTCAAAAAACACAAAAAAACTAAAAAGACACTAAAAATTATGACAACCCCTGTAATCCCTAAAAAACAACGAAACCCTAAACCCCTGAAAATCCATAAAAATTATAATTACCCCTAATACCCATAAAATCCTTAAAAATCACTCAATGTTCCTAAAAACTCAAATGACCATAAGAATCGTAAAAAAACCCATGAAAACCTCAAGAAAACCAAAAAAATATAAAAAACTTAAAAATATTTTAAACCAATAAAAACTCACAAAACCCATAAAACCCCTAAAACCATAAAAAACATAGAAACCCCAAAAAAAACAAAAAAACTAATCATAAAAAACAGATAAACCATGAAACCCCTAAAACCCATAAAAGAACATGAAACCCCCCAAATAATCACTAGAATACCTAAAACCCCTAAAACCCCTTAGATTCTCTAAAACTCCAAAAAACTGCCAACCATAAAAATACATAAACGGTCCGAAAAATACATAAAAATGGAATAAACCCAAAAACATTTAAAAACCAACTTAAACCCATATAAATCGATAAAAACATAAAATCCCCATAAAACCCTAAACCACAAGAACTATAAAAACCATTACACCCCTTAAAAATTTAAAAAAACAAAATGAAACCATAAAACCCAAAAAACTCAAAAAAACCATAAAACCCCAAAATACCCTAAAAACCAAGAAAACATTAAAAACCCTTAAAATCTGTGAACACCCCTAAACAGACTAAATATCTATTAAATGAACAAAAAAACAAAAAAATATTAAAACCATAAAAAAATTTAAATATACATGGAAATATAAAAACCCTAAAACCTATAAAAACTCTTAATCTCAATAAAAACACTAAAATCTAAATAAAAACATCATATTTCATAGAATCCCATAAAACATTAAAAAAAATTTAAAATCACTAAAAATCCTAAAAACCTAAAAAATTCTTAAATCCCTAAAACCCCTAAAACCCTCAAAATCCATAAAAACATGAAAAAAACCTTCATATCCATTAAAATCATAAAATTCCTAAAAATCCTTAAAAACAAAAAAAACCCTAAATCCATGAAAACCAACTAAAAATTATAAAAACCCCTAAAATCGTAAAAACATTAAAAATCCATAAAAACCATAAAACTCGCTAAATTTTTTAAAACACCTTAAAACATCTAAAATTGGTAAAAACTATAAAACCTCATAAAACCACTAAAAATTCAAAAATATCCCTAAAAACCATTAAAATAATAAATACCTGAAAACCCCCAAAAAACCTTCAAATCTGAAAAAGTGATAAAAACCCTATAACCCGTAAAAATACAAAAATTCTCTAAAAACCCTTAAAACATAAAAAACCAATTTTTTTTGAAAACAAATGAAAACAATAAAAATCATTAAATACCATAAAAACCCAAAAAAACGCTTAAAACCACTAAAAAATCTAAACCCCATAAAACTGCTAAAACATTAAAAACATTAAAAACATTAAAAAACTAAAAATACCATAAAACCCAAAACCCCCCTAAAAACCCTATAAAACTCTAAAACACTAATAACCCATGAAAACCATACAAAAATATAGAATCCAAAAAAACCCTAAAAATGTAAAAACCATACAAATCATAAAAAGCCTTAAATATCCATGAAAATGAAAAAATTATAAAAAAATTAAAACCCATAAAAATAATAAAAATCCCTAAAAACATAAAAAATCTAAAAACACAAAAAAAATCCCTAAAAATAATAAAAACTCTAAAAAAACTAAAAACCTCAAAAAACATTAAAAACTCTAAATATAAGAAAAACACTCAAAAACCCCCCTAAAACCCAAAAATACCCAACAACCCCTGAAATCCCTAAAAACACTTAAAAATCATAAAATCTCTTAAAATCCTGGAAAAGCCCAAAAAACCCCAAAACACCTAATCACCATAAAATTACAAAAAATGAATTGAAAAAAAATAAAAATAAAAAACCCCAAAAACCCAGAAAACCTCAAATAACCATAAAACCCAGAAAACACGTAAAAACAATTAAACCCATAAAAATAAATAACCATACTATAAACATTATAAACCCTTAAAACCCATAAAAACATTAAAAAGGTTAAAACATCTCTCAAAAACATTAAAACCCAAAAAAACAAAAAAACCTAAACCTCCAAATTGTTCCTAAAAACCATTAAGACCTCAAAAAATCATAAAATATACTAAAAACTCTCAAAATACATATAAACCATAAAATCTAAAAAAACCCCATAAAAATCCTAAAGAGTCCATAAAATAATTAAAAACATAAAACCTTTAAAAACCCAAAAGACTATAAAAATCACCAAAAAACCTTAACCATCTTAAAAACCCATAAAAACCTAATACAATTGAACACTAAAAAAACCTATAAGATCCCTAATAGCATTAAATACACTAAACACTATAAAACCTCTAAAAAAACTCAAAAAACCCCTAAAATCCTAGAAATTAACTAGAAACCATAAAAAACATTAAAATTTCCTAAAAATATATTAAAATAAAGGAAACCCTAAAAACCATAAAACCACATTAAAAATCATTAAAACCCATAAAATATTTATAAACACTAAAAACAATAAAAACTTCTAAAAATTATAATAAAATTTAAAGTTGTTAAAAACACTAAAAACCATTAAATCTCATAAAAAATAAAAATATCATAAAAATGAAAAAAAGACTATAAAAAATCTTGAAACCCCCAAAAAAATTCTAAAAGTCCATGAAAAACCATAAAACCCAAAAAAAACCTTAAAAAACATAAAAACCGTCAAATCATAAAAATCCAAAAAATTCCCATAAAATCTATGAAAACATAAAAACCCTATAACCCATAAAAAAACCCCAAAACCTTAAAAACCCTTAAAACCATAAAAAAAACCCAAAACACTAAAAACATAAAAAAACTAAAAACCCTTAAAACCAACAATTTTTTAAAAAAACACTGAAATTGATTGAACCCTAAAAATTAAATAACCCTTAAAAACTAAGACCGTAAAAACACTAAAAACTATAAAAACTAAAAAATCTAGAAACTCATAAAACCCTCAAAAGAAATAGTTTCCCAAAAAACCATATAAACTATAAAAATAACAAAAAAACACCTAAAAATGTTGAAAAAGTAAAAACCCTAGAAAACCCTCTAAAACCAATAAAATACTAAAGACATTATAAACCATGGAACCCAATAAACCATAAAAACAAATATATAATTTAAAAACCCTTCAATCAAAAAAAATGTGAAAAAAATAAAAAATCAAATAACCCCTAAAACCAAAAAAAGGTACCCAAATCCCAAAAATCACAAAAATCCCTAAAAACCACAAAAACCATTAAAACAATCAAAATCACTAAAACACTAAAAATCCCTTAAAATCG
The DNA here is from genome assembly GCA_963277665.1 of Viscum album. Taxonomy (NCBI): domain Eukaryota; kingdom Viridiplantae; phylum Streptophyta; class Magnoliopsida; order Santalales; family Viscaceae; genus Viscum; species Viscum album. The sequence continues at coordinate 358,454 of CAUJRU010000681.1, read as the reverse complement.
ATGATGATATAAAAAACCATAAAATCTCTGAAAATCCCTAGATAACCATACAAACCACTAAAAACCGTTAAAACACTAAAAAACCCAAAAAACCCTAACAACCCACTTAAAATTTTAAGAACCCATAAAACCCCTAAAAATATTAAAAATCCTTAAAACCCGAAAACCGTAAAAAACATCAAAAACCACTAAAACACAAAAGAACCCTAAAAACAGAAAAACCCACATAAAAACACAGAATAAACTAAAACCCCAAAAATATCCAAAACCCCAAAAACCCTAAACCCACAAAAATCCATCAAAATACTAAAAAACCGTAAAAACTATAAAAATCATTGAAAACATAAAAATTCATGATAACATAAAAATCCATAAAACCCCAAAAATCCCAAGAATACCATAAAACCCCTAAAATGTGTAAAAACCCAAAACACTATTAATACCCTAGAGAAACCACTAAAAATAGGAAAAACATTCAGATCCCATGAATATATTAAAAAACTCAAAAAATCATAAAAACTTTAGAAAACTCAAATAAGATCATCAAAACCCATAAACCCCTCAAAATTTTCTATGTACTCGAAAACTTTGAAATCAATATAAATCCCTAAATGTCCATAAAAACATAGAAACCCCTAAAACATTAAAAGAAACCCAAAAACCCATGAAAGATCCTAAAAAAACACCCCAAAACCCCTAAGAACCCTATAAGCTAACAAAAACAGTTAAAATCCCTTAAAATTACCAAAAAACAATAAAAAAATATAAAAAACCTTAAAAACCAAAAAAACTGAAAACCCCTAAAATCCCTAAAAAAGACCATACACCCCCCCCCCCCCCCAAATAAAAATCTGTAATACATGAAAAAAACCTAAAACCCCCCAGAATCATTAAAAAAACTAAATATCTATAATAAACATTAAAAACTGTAAAGAATTATAAAAATTTCTGAAAATTTAAAAAACAGTAAAACCAAAAAAACCACTAAAAAGCATAAAAATAATTCAAAACCATAAAACCCTAAAAACCCACAAAACCAAAAAAACTTATAAAAATCTTAAACCCTTAATACTATTTTAAAACACTAAAAACCATGAAAAAACAATTAAAATGAAAAATTCACAAATATCCAAATAGACCAAAAAAGCCTTGAAAACCCCTAAAATTGCTAAAAGACCATTAAAACTCCCAAATAACACTCAAAATCCTTAAAACCCCCAAAAAATATAAAAAAAATCTAAAAAAACACTAAAAATTAGTAAAACCCTGTAAAACCCCTAAAACCCCACTGAAAACCGAGAAAACCCTTAAAACACTAAAAAAAATTAATGAAATCTAAAAATACTTCAAAACATAAAAAACTAGAAAAACAATATAAACCGAAAGGCCCTAAAACACCAGAATACCCTAAAAACTATAAAAAAATTAAAACCATGAATACCCCTAAAATTCCTAAACATCACGAAAAGCCATAAAAATTACTAAAAAACAAAAAAAACTGCAAAAACTCTAGGAATCTATAAAAATGTAAAAACAATAAAATCATACCCCCCTATAAAACCATAAAAATAGCTAAAACCCATAAATCCCTAAAAACCATAAAAACCACTGGAACTATAAAAACACTCAAACGCCCTAAAAACTTCTGAGAACTATAAAAAACATTAAAACCAAAAAAAATAAAAAAAATCATCTAAACCAAAAAAATTCCCGAAAAACCCAGAAATCAGAAAAAATCCCTAAAACCTAGAAAACCAATAGAAACCCCTAAAATACCTAAAAAACCTAAAAACCATAAAAACAAAAATAATACCAAAAAATGTTAAAATCCCTCAACAACCTAAAAACCAAAAAAAATAGTACAAACCTTAAAAAATGATGAAAAACTCTAAAAACCTTGAAAACCCATAAAACTCAAAAAAGAAGTAAAACTCCTAAAAACTAAAAAAATCCCTAAAAAAAAATTGACCATAAAAACCATGAAACCCCCTAAAAAACTAAAAAACCTGAAATCCACTAAACCTTTTAAAATCACTAAAAACCAAAATAACCATAAAACCATAAAATCCTAAAAAATCCTTAAAAATCTCAAAACATTAAAAACAATAAAACCCATGGAAAAACCCTGAATAGAATAAAATCCCTTAAAAACATTAAAAACCCATAAAAACCCCAAAACCAGTAAAAATTATAAAAACCCTCAAAACCACTAAATACATTAATAATACTAAAACCCTTTAAACACTAAAAAAATAAAAAAAACCCTTAAAAACCAAGAAGACCGAAAACCCCCCTGAAAACCCTAAAACCCTATAAAACCACAGAAAACCCTATTACCCACAAATTTATAAACACCCCTAAAAACCCTAAAAACTCAAAAAATCATAAATAATCCCAAAAAAGTATCTAAATACAAAAAAACAAAAAAAACAAAATAAATCCCTAAAAACCATAAAAACCCCTAAAACCATAAAACCCATAAAAAACTTAAACCACTAAAAACTCTAAAACACATTAACAACCCTAAAAAATTTAAAACCTCTAAGAAACATTAAAACCTAAAAAATCCCAAAAAAAAACACAAAAAACCCAAAAAACCCCAAAACCCCCTAAAAACCATAAACACCCTAAAAACCCTAAAAACCCTTAAAAACCCTCAAAATCCCAAAAGATGTAAAAATTATAATATCATTTAAAACCTCAAAATACCTAAAAATATAGAAAATGTAAACACCACTAAAATCCATGAAAAACTCATAAAAACCATAAAACCCCCACAAACCCCTAAAATCTTGAATCATAAAAACCCAAAAAACAACTAAAACTCTACAATTATTTAAACCCTTAAAAGGATAAAACTCTAAAATACCCTAAAAATTATAATGAACTCAAGAAAACAATAAAATCCAAAAAAACATATTTAAAAATCCTTCCAAACCCCTAAATCCCTAAAAATCCCTAGAAACCATAAAACCCCTAAAAAAATAAAACAACTAAAAAATTTCTAAAAATCCTTTAAATATAAATAATCCCAAAAACATAGAACACCATAGAGGACTAAAAAAACATAAACAGTAAAAAACATAAAACCCATAAAAACCAAAAAATACCACCAAAAACAAAAAAAACCCTCATAAAAAACCTAAAAATAATAAAAAAATCTAAAAACTAAAAACCAATAAAAACTAACCAAACCCAAAATGTCCCAAAAAACCATAAAAACCATGTAGACCCTAAAATACCATTAAAATTAATAAAACCCTAAAACACCTAAAACACATAAAAATTGTAAAAATTCAATAAAAAACCCTGAAAACATAAAAACACCTTGAAACCCTGAAAACCATAAAATCCCCAAAACCCTTAAAAACCCTAAAACCCCATAAAAAACATAAAACCCACTAACAACTCAAAATAACATAAAACCCATAAAATTGGTAATAAAATATAAAAGACCTTTTAAACACTAAAAACAAAAAAAATAAAATCCTATAAAAACCCTAATGAACCCTAAAAACCTTAAAAACCCTAAAATTGATAAAAAGCATAGAAATACAAAAAACCCTAAAAATCCTTGTAAAAATAAAAACCTATAAAAACCATGAAAACCCTGAATACCCATAGAACCTCATAAAACCCTTAAAACCGATAAAAACAGAAAAACACTAAAAACTAAAAAAACAATTTAAACACCAAAAGAAATTAAACCCCCCCCCCCTTAAAACATAAAACAAATTATAAAAAACAAATACTCCTAAAATTCCAAAAGACAGTAAACCCCTGAAAACCACTATAAAACATAATTTTTTGAAAAAACCCAAATAACTCTCAAAATATCTACAAACCGTAAAATCACAAAGAAAATTAAATTCCAAAAAGCCCATAAAATTCCATGAAAACATAAAAAAGCCTAAAAACCCTGAAAACTCATGAAAATTATAAAGAAAACTAAAATATTTAAAAACCCTAAAAACAAATAAAAATAAGAAACCCACTAAAACTATAAAAACAATTAGAACCGTTAAAAACTAAAAAAATCTAAAAATCCTTAAAATGCTAAAAACCAAGGAATCCCTAAAAATGATAAAAGTTCAGAAAACACATAAAAATCCTAGAAAAAATATAAAAAACCCTAAAATCCCTGAAAACCCCCTGAAATACATAAAAGGCCTTAAAACCCCTAAAATGTTAAAAAACTCTAAAAATATTAAAAATGTTAATTTTTTTTAAAAACCCTAAACACTAAATGTCCATAAAAACCCTGAAAACCAACCAATCCATTAAAAATGGAAAACATAAAAATCTCTCAAATTCCCTAAAAACACTAAACACCCTATAAACCAAATAAATCCTAAAAATCCTTCAAAATCCCTAAAAATATAAAATCCCTAAAAACCATTAAACCCCCCACCCCTCAAACATAAAACGCATAAAACCATAAAACCCTAAAACCACATAAAAACTCTAAAAACCACTAAAAACTCTAAAAACCATATAAAATGATTAAAAGGATAAAAATATAAAAAACATGAAACACCTAAAAAACTAAACAACCCATAGATCCCCTAAAAGACACTGAAACCCCACAAAAATACCAAGAAAAACCCCTAAACCCCCTCTTAGGACCTTCTGAAATTAAACCCCTAAATCCATAAAAACCTATGAAATACCTAACCATGAAATCGTAAAAACTCATAAACCCCCCCCCCCCCCCGAAAACCCCTAAGTACCCTAAAACCTCTAAAAAAATAAATTTCACTAAAACACCCTAGTATCTGTAAAACCACTAAATACCCAAAAAACTCCTAAAAATGATAAAAATATCTGTAAAACCATAAAACCGCTATGAACTAAAATAAAACCCTCAAACCCCAAAAAAACCCTAAAAACCATAATAACCCTAAGAACCCCATAAACCGATCCAAATCCCTAAAAACCATAAAACCCATAATCCCATAATAATAATTCAAATGCATTTAGTACCTCTAAAACCCATAAAAATCCTAAAACCCTAAAAATGTAAAAAAATACCTAAAAAACCTAAAAATATTAAAATCCCACAAAAACCACAAAACCCATAAAAACCAATAAAACGACAAAAACTCTAAAACCCATTTAAATCATAAAAAACGTTAAAAACTCTAAAAACCATAATAGCCCTAAAAACTCAAAAAAACCCAATGAAACCCCAAAAGACACTAAAAACCTTGAAAGCCCAAAAAAACCATGAAAAAACACTAAATCCAAAAAAAACTTAAAACCTAAAAATCCAAAAAATCCATTAAAATAATTGGAAATTTAAAAACTCCAAAAAACCCTAAAAGCCAGCTGAAAACTATAAAAACCCCAAAAAACCATAAAAACCCTAAAAATCACTAAAACCAAAAAAACCTTTAAATCCCTGAAAATGTTAAAAAAATAAAAAAAAACATAAAAATAATAAAAACATTAAAAAAACCCTAAAATGCAAAAAGGCCATAAATACTCGAAAAAACCTAAAAAACCTAAAAACCCTGAAAACTCATAAACAGCTCCAAATCCATAGAAACCCTAAACGACCTAAAATCCATAAAATCATAATAAAATCCCATGAAATCTATGAAAACATAAAAAATCCATAAAACCAAGAAAATGCCAAAAACAATTAAAACCTCTTAACACCATCAAAAATCAATAAATCCCTAAAAACCCTAAAATAACCAAAAAATTATGAAAAACCCTTAAAAAACTAAAAATAGTAAAAAACTATAAAAACCCTTTTGAACCCCAAAAAACACAAAAACCCTATAAAATAAAAAAGTACACAAATACAATAAAAACCTAAACAGCTTATAAAACACTCAAAAATTAGTAAAATTCATAATAACCCTAATTAAAATATAAAACTCGAAAAACCAAAAAATTATTAAAAATAATTAAAAATCCCTAAAAATTAGAAATCCCCAAAAACCATGAAAATCGTGAGAAAACCATAATAACCCTAAAATCCTAAAACACTGCTAAAAACTCAAAAACCTTTAAACCCCTAAAAATATTGAAAAATTTAAAACATAAAAAAACAATAAAACCCCAAAAGATGCTAAAACCCTGAAAGAACTCCTAAAACAATGATAACACCTGAAACCCTTAAATAACGATAAAATCCCACAAACACCTAAAAAACATAAAAATGATATAATTCCTTCAAAATCCCTAAAACCCCTAAAAATGAAAAAATCAATGAAAACTCTGAAAACCCACACAAAACCGGATAAACTCATAATTCCTTAAAAACCAAAAATCCCCATAAAAAACCATAACACACTAAAAACTCTAAAATCCCATAAAACCCATAAAAATATAAAAATCTATAAAAACCTTAAAAACCTAGAAAATTAATCAATAAACCCAAAAACCCTCAAAATCCCTAAAAACACTAAAAACTGTAAAAAACATAGAAATCTAAAAAAATCCCAAAAAATCCTTAAAAATGTATAAAACCATAATAACTCAATAAAACACAAACAACCCATAAACCCTTAAAAATGATAAACCCCATATAAACCCAAAAAACAAAAAAAACACTAAAACCCCTGAAACCCCCTAAAAAGTAAAAACATTACTAATCATAAAACCTTAAAAACTCAAAAAACCTAAAATCAATAAAAAAACTTGAAAAATCTCCAGATCACTCAAAATACATAAAGACCATATAACCCTTAAAAACCATAAAATTCGAAAACCTCCTTAGAAACCCTCATAAAATGTAAAAAAAGAATAAAAAAATTGATAAAATCTTGAAAACCATAAAACCCTAAAAACCTTAAAAACCATAAAATTTCTAAATACCACTGAAAACTATAAAAAACCATTAAAATCACTAAAAACATTTAAAATCTCTAAAAACCATTAAGACCCTCAAAAAACTAAAAAACCCCAAAATATTAAAAGACCCAAAACCCCCTTAAAACCCTTAAAACCCTAAAAACCAATAAAACCACTAAAACCAATCAAAATCTCTAAAAGCAATAAAAAATATAAAACAATAAAATTCCTAAAAAATACCTAAAATTCCATGAAAATATAAAAACCCCCCAAAACCATGAAAACTCTCTAAACCCCCAAAACCCCCCAAAACCCATAAAAATACAAATAAACAAAAAAACCATAAAACCACTAAATACTCAAAAACCACTTAAAAATAACAGAACCTTAAATACTCTAAAATACATTAAAATACTAAAAACCTAAACAAAACCCTAAAACCCATAAGACCCAAAAACTGCTAAAATTTCTAAACTTCTTAAAAACCCTTGGAAACTCTAAAAACAAAAAAAATCACAAAAAACCAAAAAAACCCAAAAAAAAACTATAAAAATCCTAAAAATCCCCAAAAATCATTGAAATAATTAAAAACCCAAAAAAATAGGGAATCCCTAGAAAATCATAAAAATCTTTGAGCCCTTATAAAACTTTAAAAACATATACAAAACAATGTAAACCATTAAAAACTATAAAAACAATAAAACCCATAAAAATGTTAAAAACAATAAAAATTTTAAAAACCCTAAAAAGTAAAAATAACATAAAAACTATGAAAACCCATAAACACCATAAAACCCATGAAAACACACAAAATTAATAAATACTAGAAAACCCATAAATAACCTATAACCCCAATAAAAACTCTAAAACCCCATTAAACCCCCAAAAAGGTTAAAAACACGAGAAACATTAAAAACCTTACAAACTCAAAAAACCATAAATCCCAAGAGGAACTATAAAACCAAAAGAATCTGTAAAAAACATAAAAATCCATGAAAACCCCTGAAACCCCAAAAAAACTCTAAAGACCCTAAAAACCTAAAAACCATAAAAACCCTTAAAAATCCCAAAAAATCCATGAAAAAATAAAAAACTCTAAAAACCCAAAAGGACCCTGGAAAACTATAAAAACCCCTAATACCAAAAAAACCCAAAAAATCATTAAAAACCCTAAAAACAAACTCAAAACTCTAAAAACAGTTAAAAACCCAAAAAAATGTTAGAAACATCAAAAAAGCCATAAAAACCATAAACAAAATTCAAAACCCCTAAAAGTCCAAAAAAAGACCCTAAAACCCCTAAAACACCTAAATATTCATGCAACCACTTTAAAACCTCAAAAACCATAAAATCGTATAAGACTCTAAAAACCCAAAAAATCCAAAAGGAGCCATAAAAATCTCTGAAAATTTTAAAAGACCCCAAAATCACTAAAATCCCAAAAATATGTAAAACCCCTAAAAACTATAAAAACCAAAAATTTCAATAGTAACCCTAAAAATAAATAGACATGATAAATACCCTTTAAACCCCTAAAAAAACACAAATAATCTTTAAAAACAAAAAAATCCCTAAAGACCCTAAATACCTTAAAAACCCCTAAAAACCCTAAAAACCCCAAAAACCCCTAAGAACCCCAAAAACCCCTAAAAACCCATTTAACCCATGAAAATCTCTAAAATCCCTAAAAAACTAAAAACTATAAAAATAATAAAAGCCCAAAAATTCCATATAAACATAAAAAACCATGAAAAAAACCAAAAAAAATCATGAAACCCCCAAAATCCTTAAAACCCCTTTTAAACAGTAAATCCCCTAAAACACTAAAAACACTAAAACCACTTAAAACCCGTAAAACGTCAAAAAAATGTTATAAAACCTTAAAAACTATAAAAACTCAAAAAATCATAAAATGCCGAAAAAACCATAAAAACCTTAAATCCCCTAAAAACAATAAAAATCCCTTAAAACCATAAAAACCCTTAATTCAAAAAAAATCCCAAAAATCCCTAAAAATCCTTAAAAACAAAAAATAAACTAGAGAACCTAAAATTCACATTAAATCAATAAAAACCATGAACCACTAAAAACTAGAAAACTCCACTAAAAAAACTAATAACCAATGAAAACACTAAAACCCATAAAATGATAAAAAAAACTCTAAAAACTGTGAAAACATTAAAAACACTAACACCCAAAAAGACCCTAAACACCCTAAAAACACTAAAAACTGAGAAAACCCTCAAATCATTAATCACACAATAAACCCGAAACACTTTAAAAATCCTAAAAACCCATAAAAAACCCTGAAAATGTAAAAGACACCAAAAAAACTAAAAACCCTTTAGACCAATAAAAACCCCCAAGAACCATTAAAAACCAATAAACCAAATAATAACCCACTAAAAACTCTAAAAACACTTAAAAATCCAAAGAGCATTAAAATTTTAAAAAAAAATTAGAGAACCTAAGAAACATAAAAATACCCTAAAAACATAAAAAGACCCTAAAAACACAGGAAACCCCAACACCCAAGAAAACCCAAAATAATTCAAAATACTTAAAAGTATAAAAAACCTAGAAACCCATTTGAATAAAAAAATAACTAAAAATTCCAGGAAACATAAAAAACCCTAAAAACACGGAACAACCCATATAATCAACAAAAATTCCTAAAAACCTTTAAATCCGTAGAAACCCATAAAACCCCAATTCTACTAAAAATTCTAAAAACACTTAAAACCCCTAAAAATTTAAAAAATATAAAAACCTTAAAACCTAAAAAAACACAAACAAACTCTAAAAACCAAAAAACCTACAAAAAAATTAAAACTTAAAATCCATAAAAAACCAAAAAAAGCATAAAACCCTAAAAATCCTTAAACCCCAAAATAACATAAAATTTCTAAGTAATCCATAAAAAACTCAAAAAATGAAGAAACCCTAAAACCATGAAAAACACCTGAAAACCATAAAACACCCTTAAATACTTAAAAATCTCTTAAAATAAAGAAAATCCCTAAAACCACTAAAAACTCTAAAACCCATTAAAACCCCTAAAATGTTAAAAAGATCAATACAATCTTAAAAACCATATAAAATTCAAAATACCCCATAAAATACCAAAAGTCTCTAAAATCCTTAATAAACCAAAAAACATTACAAAACCAACAAAATATTCAAAATAAATAAAACCATAAAAATCAAAAAATTCCTAAAACCACCTAAAACTTATAAAACAACTTTCAAACTATTAAAACCCTTAAAACACATAAAAATTCGTAAAACCCTTTAATACACATAAAAATACAATAAAAACTAAAAATTCTAAAATAACCAACACCCATAAAATACCCTGAAAAAATCTTCAAACCCCTAAACTCTTGAAACCCCCTAAAAGACCACAAAATACTGAAAACCCATAAAAATTCTAAATCCTTTAAAAATTTAAAAAACCCCTAAAATCCTTAAAAACATATAAATACCTAAAACACTTGAAAACCATAATACACTAAGAAACCAAAAAACACTAAAAATCATTAGAAACCCTAAAACCATTAAAAACATTAAAAACCCTCAAAACCACTAAATATGATAAAAACATTTAATAATATAGAAACCCTAAAAAATAAAAAATAAAAACTAAATAACCCAAAAAATATATATAAACCATAAAACCCATAAAAACCCTTGAAAATCCCTAAACACCCTGAATATTTAAAAAAACCCTAAAAACCCATAAGACCATAAAATCCTAAAAAAGACCTAAAAATACATGATACATAAAAAACCCCAAAAATCGTGAAAACCCAATAAAAACAATAAAACCCCTAAAATCATTAAAATCCCTAAAACCCCATAAAACCATAAAACCCACTAAAAAAACTAAAACACCATAAATTCCTAAAAATGTTATGAAACTATAAAAACCATAAAACCCCCAAAAAAACTCAGAAAAATAAAAAAAATGAAAAGACTATAAAAACCCATAAAAACACTAAAAACTCAGAAAAACCCTAAACCCATCAAATTCCCTAAAAATACTAAAAACACTAGAAACAATAAAAATTCAAAACAATACCTAAAAATCCATGAAAACATAAAAATCGAAAAGAACCTAAAAATCCATGAATACCATAAAACCCCCTAAAACTATTAAAATCTGTAAACCCCAAAAAACCCAAGAAAAACTAAAAACAAAAATCATTTAAAACCCTTAAAAATGTTTAAAAAATTAATGATCTTTAAAAACCATAAAATCCTAAAAACACAAAAAAAAAATAAAAAAGGCCATAAAAACATTGAAAGATTTAAAACCCCATAAAAACCCAAAAAACCATCCATTTCCAAATAACCAAAAAAACTCTAAAACCGTAAAACTTCTAGAAGGGAAAAAATATTTGAAAACATAAAAAACCCAAAAATCATGAAAAAAACCTGAAAACCATACAACCCCCCCCCCCCCCCACAAAACCATAAAAACCCTAAATCTAAAAAAACTCTAGAAAATATTTAATCCCCTATAAACATTAAAAACTCAAAATACATGAAAACCCCTAAAAACTAAAAAAACCCTAAAACCCATAAAAACCGTAAAAACCATAAATACTATAAACCCCTAAAACCCTATAAATTCACTAAAATTAAAAACATAGAACCCTAAAAATCCCCTTAAACCCATAAAACCACTAAAAACTTTAACAAATCCAAAAAATGAATAAAAACCATATAAAACCACTAAAATCTCTACAAACCATTTAATACTATAAAAAATTAAAACTAGTCTAAAAAACATTAAGAATACCCAAAAAATATAACCCACAAAAACCATAAAATACTCTAAAAATCATTGAAACACTAGAAACCCTAAAAACCACAAAAAAAACCTCAAAACCCTATAGATAATAAACACCTCTAAAACCCATAAAATTCATAAAAATTCCTAAAAATACCGAAGAACATAAAATATACATAACCTGAGAAAGCTCTGAACAACATAAAAACCACTAGAAACATTAATAACCCCACAAAAACCATAAAACCATAAAAAAAACTAAAAACCAATAAAAACTAAAAATGTTAATGAAGGTTAAATAAACCTAAAACCCCTAAAAAATAAAAAACCCTCAATATCCCTTAAAATTCGGTAAACCATAAAATACATTAAATCCTAAAAAATACCTAAAATCCCTAAAAATGAAAAAAACCCTAAAAACCCCATGAATCTCATAAAATACATAAAATCGCAAAAACACTTAAAAAACTAAAACCCTAATAAAAACATTTAAACCCCTAAATACATCTATAAATGTTAAAAATGATAAAAACACTAAAATTCCTTAAAATACTAAAAATCACAAAAAATACTAAAACAAAAAAAGACTATTAAAAACCCGAAAACCCCTGAAAATCCTAAATAGATTTAAAAACCACTAAAAACGTGAAAATTATAAAAACCCTATAATGCAAAAAAAAATCATAAAAAGGATGTAAAAATACCTTAAAACATAAAACCCCAAAAAACGTAAAAACCCAATAAAAACTATAAAAATCATTGAAACCTAATAAAATCCATAAAAACACTAAAAACAATAAAAATATAAAAAAACCTTTATATCCCTAAAAACATTAAAAACCTTTACAAAAATTAAACATGTAAAAAAACACTAAAAACCCATTAGTCCCTAAAAACCCTGAAAACCCCTAAAAACCCTACGAAAACCCTGAAAATCCTTAAAACCCTGAAAATCCCTTAAAACAATGAAATTACTAAATAATTTATAAAAATACATGAAAACATAAGAAACTCTAAATCCTTGAAAACTTTTAAAAAACTCTTGATTGCCATAAAACCGTTGAAACCAAAAACTACCTAAAAACCAATAAAAAAACATTTAAATCCCAATAAAATCTATAGAAACCCTTAAATCAACGAACACTTTTAAAACGTTCAAAAATTATAAAAAACAAAAAAACCCAAAAAAACTTGAAAAATACCATAAAACCCAAAACCCCCTAAAAGCCCTGAAAACCATGAAACCCCGAAAAAACCTCAAAAATACATAAAAATCCTAAAAATGCCTTAAAATTCATTAAAATGAAAAAATACATTAAAATACATGAAAATGTAAATAATCATAAAACATGGAAGACCCCTGAAAAACCATAAAACCCCCAAAACCTAAAAAACATTTTAAACCCCTAAAATCCCTAAAACCCACTAAAAACTCTAAAACACCTAAAACCCTTAAATTTTTTAAAAATATAAAATCTCTTAAAACATCTAAAACATTCAAAAAAACCCATAAAACCCTAAAACACATGAAATCCCTAATAAATCCTCAAAATCCCCAAAATCCCTAACAACCAAAAAAACCTTTAAAATCATAAACAATCCCAAAAAATCCCTAAACACATAAAAAAACCTAAAAATATTGAAAAAATAGGAAAACCCCAAAAACCCATAAAATCCATAAAAACTCCTAAAAACCCCTAGAAACCACTAACAACTCTAAAATCCAAAAAACCCCTAAAAATAAAAAAACTCTAAAAACATTAAAACATAAAAACTAAAAAAACACCAAAAAGAGAAAAGAATATAAAAACCTTGTAAAACCATAAAACCCTCAAAAATCTTAAAAAACCAAAAAATATAAAAACTAAAAAGTTTTCAAAACCCTTACAAATCCAAGAAAATGCTAAAAAAAATAGAAACCCAGAAACACCTAAAAACTATAAAAACCATAAAAACCCATAAAAACCAGAAAACCCCTAAAGTCCCATTAAAAATTTATAAACACGTAAATACCCTACGAATGTTAAACAACTCTAAAAATATTAAAACCCCTATGTACTAAAAAACCTAAAATCCCAAAAATACAAAAAAAAACCATTACACCCCCTAGAAATTGTAATAAATATTAAGATAATCTAAAACCCCTCAAAATTCTTTAATACCCTATAAATAAAAATACTAAACCCTAAAACCCTTAAAAACCCTAAAACCCCATAATATCCCTAAAACCCTATAATGCCTAAAAACCGCAAAATTCCCCAAAAATTATTAAAAATGTAAAAAACACTAATAACAATGGAAACCACTAAAAAAACACCTAAAAGTCTTAAAAATCAAAAAACCAAAAAACCCTAAAAAATACTTAAAACAATAAAAACCAATAAAACCCCTGAAAACATTAAAAACATTAAAAAACTATTAAAACCACTAAAAACTCAATAAACCAAAAAAAAGTCCCTAAATACCTAGAAACCCCATAGAATCCGAAAATCCTAGAAAAATAAAATACCCAAAAATCCCTAAATAAATATAGAAAAACCTAAAATCCATAAAACATCTAAAAAACTAAAAAACAATAAAATTTCTAAAAAATCCCTAATAATCATTGAAAATGTTAAAAAACCCGTAAAACCTGGGAAAATCCTAGAAAAACATAGAAACCTCTAGATCCATAAAAACCCCTAAAAACACAAAAAACCCTAAAAAGAAAATAAGTACTCTAAAAACCCTTAGAACCTAAAAAATGTGAAAACATTAAAATCCCTTAAATCTCTCAAAAAACCCATTAAAACCCAAAAATACCCACAGAACAACTAAAACAAAAAAAACCTATGAAAACCCTAAAAATCAACTAAAATCCCTAAACCCCCTAAAAAGAATAAAAATCCAATAAATTCCTTAAATATCCTTGAAAACATAAAATCCCTAAAAACAAAGAAATCCCCCTAAAATCTATAAAAACACTAAAAACCATAAAAACCTAACAAACCATAAAAATCCAAAAAATTCTATTTTTTAATCCCTTAAAACCCCTAAAAATGTTAAATACGTTAAATAATTCTAAAAAACCTAAAAACTAGAAAAAAAATCAAAAACCCCCTAAAAATAAAAAAAACACTAAAATCCATTAAAATCCTTAAATACCGTGAAAACCTATAAAACCATAAAAATACCTAAAAACCCTATAAAACCAAAAAAATAACACATTTTCCCGTGGGGAACGAGTGAGTTGTTTAATGGTGGTGGAATCCTAACCCTAATGTTTCGATTTTGAGTTCCACAATAGGAAATGTGCACTATATGCCAAAAACCTCTCGTGAGACCCTCTACCATGATGGGAACTAGCCTAAGCCCAAGGGTTTCCCACATTAGGCCTCACTGGAAATGTGTGATGCATAAGTGGGGAGGCCACACCAATACATTGTTACTCATCAACATGTTTCACCTGTGGGGAACAACTGATTTCATTAAATGTGGTGGGGTCCTGACCGTGAGGTTTTGGGTTCGAGTTACTCATAAGGCAACCCAAAATCTATGCTACCAAACCTCTCATGGGACCCTCTACACCATTGGGAACTAGATTAATCCCAAGTGTTGACCACCTTGGGCCTCACTAGGGACATGCGACATGCAGGTGGAGAGGCCAGCCCAATACCTCATTACCCATCAACATGTTTAAGAATATGGGGAACAAGTTAGTTGGTTAATGACAGCAGCATCCTGACCCTGAGGTTCTGGGTTTGATTTCATTGTAAGGAAATACACATAGTATGCTAACAAACCTCTCCTGGGCCCCTATACACCATTAGGAACCGGCCTAATCCCAAAGGTTGGCCACATCATGCCTCTCTGGGGATGTGTGGCATGCAAGTGGGGAGGCCACCCCAATACCACATTACCCATCAACTTGGTTCGACCTCTTGAATAAGCGATCTCCTAAGGATGCCTTGATGGCGCCAATCACTATGTCCCTTCCTCCCTATTGTGGGGGAGGGATCTTTTTCTGATGGTTCTTAGGATTTTGTCTTTTCCACACCTTGGTGCTTGAACTTCTTCCACCTTTCCCTCAAATTGAGCTTCAACCAAAGGTTACTGACTTATATGATGGCTACCCACAATTTCCTATATCAACTTCAGAGTTTCAGGTGGCTTCTCCACTTCCCAATAAGACATTGTATGCCCAGTTTGTGAATCATTGACCCTCGGTAGACTCTTTTGACAAATTCATCATTGGATATTGGGATCTACATAACTAAGTGACGATAGGATTTCATGATGGTCACCACATCATGATTTGGTTTTCAAAAGAGGAATATTTGATTTTTTCTTAGTCCTCGGCCCCTTAAAGCTTCAACGGTGATAGATTCTTTCTCTTCAGGTGAATATTCGACCTTCACATGAACCGAGACTCACCGATGAATTCTTTATGGGTTAGGCTTACAGAATTCCCTCTTCCATTCCAAAATCCATCTATAATCTGTATTCCTAGGATTCTCATGGGTCATTTTTTGTTGTTAGATAGGAGGACTCAGGAAATTTACCATTCTGTTGCTCCAAGGGTTTGTGTCGAGGTGGATGCATCCAAGGTGCTGGTTGATTTTATCTGGATTTTAGTTGGTAAAGAATTTTGGTATATAAAACCGGTCATCTTTTAGTTTTTAGTGGTTTTTCGTTCTACCAACATTAAAATATGTGACCTAAATATATAATGTAGGCATGGGTTCATGAGAAGAGGATCTGTGGGGGTGGTTCATGGAGCGGCAGGTGCAGGTAAGATGGCAAGTGCAGACTGATGTGCCTCAAGATGAGGAACATGCTGCTGTAGTGGTTGATGAACATGCCACTGTAGTGGTTGATGATAATGCTACTGTGGCATCTGGAGATGTTCTACTGAAGATCACTCAGCAACCACCCCCTTAACCAAGGGGCTCTACTATGATTGAAAGACTAAAACGGGACCTAGGAATTGTGTTTGATTGGGGGATATGGATAATAAAGAAGGGTGAAATAGTATCAGGATAGTGGAGATGCAAGATGAAGAGAGAAATGGTAGTTTAAATCATGCCAATTCCCCTTTGTGCAATCGATTTTATGGTTTGGATTCTAGGGAGATAGATCACATACAGCATGATGTGAAACAGAAGCTAGCTGGGGATAGTGGTGTTGGGATTGAGGTAAGGTATTTGAAGAAAGATGTTGGCTGGTGGAGTGATGCTTGTGATGGATGTTTTGAAAAACAACATGGGAATGTCACTTAATTTGGGCTTAAGGGTGATGTGTGTGAAGAGAAGGATAATGGATTGCAGGTTCCCTTGATATATGGCGATGTTGTGTGGGTTGCTGTAGGGGATTTGAGTGAATCTGTTAATGTGGATTATACTGTTATGCATGATGACAATGTTTCTAAATATGGTTATTCTATCAATATTTCTATGTACAATGCAATTATGAAGGTGATTTTGTCTAGCGGTTATGGTTATGAGAAGATTGATGTGGAGGACCTGCATTCGATTCATGCCTATAGTGGTTGTGCTGGGAATGAGTAACGTCATAAGCTTGGTGACGACTCACAGACCCTTATCTGTGATGTTCTGGAAGAGGTGTCGGTCATCCGGGATTGAAATTATTATGCAAGTCATGAGGAGGATCTAGACCAGACTATTGTGAAAGAGGAAGTACATGCTGCTCAGCTTTCTTATGATGAGGAGGTGGTTGCACATTTGGGTGATGAACCTCTGACTCAAATTTTGGACTAGAGAAAAATAGAACCGAGTTCTTGTTTTGAGAAAAAACAGGACCTTCATTCATTTATGCTGTGGAATAACGTTTTTCAGTTGTGAATTCTAAATGTCTAATATTGAGGGACATGGTTTTAGAGGACATTAATTTGATGCAGATACCGGTGCAGAAAGGTCTATTTCAGGAGGGGTTGAACTCACTCGTTTTTTATCATTGGAGGGGGGGGGGGGTACTAATGATGAGAGCTGGATGAAATCAAAAATGGCTTAGATAATGTGGTAAAAGGCATTGATTGTGGATGCATGTCCATATCGGAAAGAGAATATTTCTACCGGGTTCATCCAGACTCCACCGAAGTGAAATCAAAGGAAGGACTACACAAATCTGAAAAAGGTTGTGTCTATCAGAGCCTCCTCAAAGGCTCCACGGATCCCTGATAAGCATGGGATGCCTGAAAAACACTCCTCTAAGGTGCATCTAAATGTGGTGTAGTAAAGGCTCAATGATATGTACACTAGACACTTCAAGCAGTATGAATCTAAGTGGGAGTCGGTAGATGCTGATACATCCTCTGGATATGGTGTCGAGGGTAATCCATAAGGTCCTACTTCTTACTTCTGACTTTGTCGATGGTTGGGATGATACTCCCTTTGACATTTAACTCTTTTTGGTTGTGGGTCATTTGATTCCTCCGATCTCTTGTTTGTTATATGTTATTTCTAAAAACTGATTTTGGGGTGAGGGAATCTGGAATAGCCTGTCCCTACACCTTCTTTTCCCATGAAGAACATAGAAATCACTAAAAATCATAAAATCCCTAAAACCCATAAAACCCATAGAAAAACAATAAAAATAACAAAAACTTATTAAAACTTATAAAAAAAATAAAAAAACCTAGAAACTATAAAAATCCTAAAAAACTCATATAATCCAAAAACCCAAAATGCTCCAAAAAACCCTTGAAACTCCGTAAAAACACAAAAACTCTTGAAACCATTCAAAATATATAGAAACCCCAAAAACCCAGAATACTAATAAATTTATTAAATGTGCATAAAAATCCCAAAAATGAAAAGGATCCAAAAAACACAGAAAAAATGCTGAAAATAAAAAAACCCTGAAAACCATAAAACTCTTAAAAACCCATTGAAAGCCAAAAAACCCACTAGAAAATATAAAACCCCTAAAGTTTAAAAAAAATAAAAAAAACCTTGAAAACAAAAAATATATCCCTTAAAATAAAAAAACCCCCTAAAGACCATAAAAACCTAAAAACCCTAAAAACCTAAAAACCCAAAACCCCCTTAAAATCCATTAAAACCTAAAAAACCATAAAATCAAAAAAAAACCCTAAAAATTCCATAAAAATCCTAGAAAATATAAAAAACACTAATGAAACCCTGAAATCCATAAAAACAACTAAAACCATAAAAACCATAGAAACCAATAAAACCCCAGAGAATATTAATATCTATAAAAACCATTTATAACACTAAAAATGTTAAAATACTCTAAAAATAGTTAAAAACCCAAAAAACTCAGAAAACCCTAAAAATCCAAAAAGGCCCTAAAACCATGAAATCTTCGAAAAAACAAAATAACCTTGAAAACCCCTAAAGCCTCTCTAAATCCATAAAACCCCAAATAGATCCTAAAAATAATAAAAAATTTAAAACAACCAAAAATTCCTAAAAATATAAAAAACCTAAAACCCTAAAAAACCCATGAAAACCGTTAAAACCCCTAAAACAATATAAAACATAAATCCCCATAAAACTACAAAAATTCACTAAAACATTAAGAAAACATTAAAACTCCTAAAAAACTATAATAAAACTAAAAACCCTAAAAAATCTCAAGAAAACACTAAAAACCTCAAATTTACCCAAACCCCCCTTAAACCATAAAGAGTCATAAATTCCTCTAAACACTCAAATTCCATAAAACCATAAAACCCTAAAAACCATAAAAATATGAATGATCCCTAAAAATCACTGATAACGTAAAAACCCCTTAAAAATATGAATACCCCTATATAAGATAAAACCCCTTAAAAACCATTAAAAACAAAAAAACCCATAAAACCCAAAAAAACACTAAAACCCCAAGAAACCCCTAAATTTTTTAAAATCTCCAAAAAACCATTAAACCTCTAAAAACCCAAAAACCATAGAAAAACCATAAAAACCCAAAAAATCATAAATAAATCTGAAAACCCCCCCAAAAAAACTCAAAATCCCAAAAACCGAACCCCTCCAAATCATAAAATCCATAAAAATTACTTAAACATCTGAAAATGTAAAAAACCATAAAACCCTAAAAACCCAATAAAACCATAAAAACCATAAAAAACTATTAAACCCAAAAAACCTTATAAAACACCCAAAACCCATTGAAAACACTAAATACTCATAAAACTAATAAACTGTTTTTTAAAAAATCTAAATAATAAAAAACCGTAATGTAACACGAAAACCCCATTAAAACACCACAGAGGCAAAAGAAAAACACTAAAATCCCAAAAACAAAATTTAAAAACCCTAAAAATCCTAAAAATTCACTAAAATCGTAAAAAATCTATAAAACCAAAAAAAACTAAAAATAACTTAAAAAATGAAACCCATATAAACCTTAAAAATCCTAAAACACATAAAAACCTAAATAACTACATAAAACTCTAAATACCTATAAAACCCGTATTTTAAAAAAATCAAAAAAAAAAGTTAAAAGCCTAAAAAACTAAAAAACCAAAAATCCAAGAAGGATGGTAAAACCATGAAAACCCTAAAAACCCTAAAAATCATGAAATTCCCCAATAAAGCCTCAAAATCCATAAAACCCCAAAATCAATAATGATCTTAATAATATAAAATATCACTCAAAACATGAAAGAACCTAAAAACATTGAAAACCATTAAAAACCCTAATAACACTAAAAATCCAAAAATACCCAAAAATACCCCTAAAAATATAAAAACCCTTTAAACCCCTAAAGACATTAAAATATATAAAAAATAAAAAAATACACAAAAAACTCAAAAAATATCTAAAAAGACTACAAAACTCTAAAAACAAATAAAACCAAAAAGACCCATGAAAACCCCTAAATCCCTCAAAATCCTTAAATACCGAGAACCCCTAAAAAATACAAAAAAAACTGTAAATATAAAAAAATTTAAAATACCCTAAAAACCATGAAAACCCATGAAAATCCTAAAAACCATTATAAACCATAAAAATCCAAAAACAAATAAATAACCCCAAAACCATGAAAAATTATAGAAACCATAAAACCTCAAAACATTCACAACATTAAAAACCCTTAATACCCTAAAATATAAAAAAATCATAAGAACCCAAAACCCCTAAAAACTCTAAAAACCCCCCAAATCCCTGAACACTCCAAAAAACTCACTAAATCCCTAAAACCTCTAAAAACCCTAAAAGCCAAAAAATAATAAAAAATCCTAAAAACATATGAAAATGTAAAAATTCCTAAAAACCCTAAAAACCCCCAGAAACCATAAAACCCCTGACAACCATAAAAACCAAAAATCCCCATAAAAATGATAAACAAATAAAAGTATAAAAACCTTTAAGACACATAAACATGTTAAAAAACTCTAACAAACCAAAAAACACTAAAAAACTCAAAAAACCCTAAAATAAATATAGACCCTAAAAAACCTAAAAACACTAAAAAAGAAAAAATACTAAAAATCCCTAAAAACACTCAAATCCAAAAAAATGTAAAAAACCCTATAAAACCTTTATAATGTAAAAAACCCTAAAAATACATAAAACCCCCCGATAAACACTAAACCCCTAAAAACCATAAAAACCCCTAAACCCCATAAAAAGACTAAAAGCCAGTAAAAAATATAAAAACCATCAAAAAACCTAAAAACATTACGAAATAATAAAACCCATAAAACCCTGAATAGACTCCAAAAAACACTAAAGCCCAAAAAAACCCTAAAAGCCCAAAAAAATCCCTCTAAATCCCTAAAACACACACAAAACAATAAAAGCACTAAAAGCCTTAAAAATACAAGAAATCATAAAAAACCCTAAAACCCCTAGAAACCGTAAACCCATAAAAATCCATAAAAACATTAAAAAGTACTAAAAACACAAAAGTCCCTTAAAACCTAGAAAAATGAAAAAACTATCTAATGATCTTTAAAACCGTAAAAAATCATACAAATCCCTACAACCCAAAAAAACACATAAGCCCACTAAAAACCATGAGAACCACTCGTATGAAAACCTAAAAACCCAAAACCCCCCAAAATAACCATAAAAATCCTAAAACCCCCAAAAAATCCTTGAAAATATAAAAAAACTAATATCTATGAAGTCTGTAAAAACCCCTAAAACCCTTTAAAAACATTAAAAACCACAAAAACCCACTAAAAACTAAAAAATCCCTTAAAACCCCTATAAATATTAAAGAAATCAAAAAACCCTAAAAACTCATAGAACCACTAAAACCCCAAAAGACCTTAAAACTACTAAAAAACCTAAAACCCTTATAAATTCACTGAAATCCCCTAAAGACCCTAAAGAACTCTAAAACCACTAAAAATATACACTCCATAAAAATCCTATTTTTTAAGAAAATACATGAAAATTAAAAAACCCCCAAAAAATAAGAAAATACCTGAATCCCATAAGAACAACTCTAAGAGAGATGGAGGCCTTAGAATCTTGGATTACTGATGATGGTTGCTTCCCTTCCCTCCTAGGTTGAGGACGATGGAAGCCCAAGCACCTCTCCCCCTCTATGCGGGGGAGGGTCCCTCCTCTGAGGACCGCCCTTTCTCTCCTTTCTCTTCCCCTGACTTTCTACCCTCCACCCCGTAGACGGTGCTTTGCCCGAAGGTTCCAAATCTTTTTGAAATTAGACCGTGACTCCCTCATTCACTCCAGGAGTTCAACGAAGCTTCATATATTCATCGACTGACTCTGGTTGTGTGGTTATTGAAGTGCTTCCACTCAGGGGACACTTTTGATAAGATTGTTTCGGAGGTTTGGAATATTTAGGATCGTGCTACAGTAAGTCCGGTTGATGGATCTCACATCATAATTTTCATCACGTCTCAGGAGGATCTAATTCTCTCCCGGTCTGCGGCACCTCAAAGCTGTAACGGTGCTCGCTTCTACCTCATTTGGTGGAGCATTGAATTTCACCAGATGCATATCTCCCCGATGGTTGTGACTTGGGTTAGATTTTCTGAACTTCCCTTTACCTTTCAAAATTTCTCTATAATTTCATTGCTAGGGAATCTGGGGTGGGGGAGGTTCCTCTATGTGGATAGTAAGACTCGAGCCCTCTTTCATCATATTCCCCAAGGGCATTTATTAAGGTTGATTATTTGAAGCATCTGGTGGATTCTATTTGGATTGCTGTTGGGGAGGAACTCCATTGGAAGAAACCAGTGATTTTTGAATCGTGGCCTATCTCTTGTTCTGTTTGTAGGAATTTTGGGCACAATTCTCAGTCTGGAAATTTTGACGACTATCGTAGGAGTGGATTAAATCTGATTTAGTTTAGTTCGGGTGAGAGAAATTGAATTTCGGTGGAAGCACAAGAGGTCAAGGTAGTGATCAGGACTTTTCCCTATCAGCCAAAAGTTGTTGTAGTCTTTGATTGACTCACGAAAAATTTGATATTTGGGAGTGATCTGGAGGTGGAAATGATTGACTCATGAAGCTTCAGTTTAAATTTGGCTGGAAGCATTTGTGGATCGGGAGCTACTGTCACTCATGCGGTGCACAAGGTTTAAGGGAGAAACATGTCTTGTTTAGATGAGGTTTCTAGAAGTGGTGAAATATCCCGGAGAGGGATAGAGAAGGATAATGTTGTTGAACAAG
The DNA here is from genome assembly GCA_963277665.1 of Viscum album. Classification (NCBI taxonomy): domain Eukaryota; kingdom Viridiplantae; phylum Streptophyta; class Magnoliopsida; order Santalales; family Viscaceae; genus Viscum; species Viscum album. The sequence goes on along the minus strand of CAUJRU010000681.1, from coordinate 335,239 downwards.
TAGATTGGCCTAGGCATGACCATCTAGAGGCCCCACTACCGCTATTACTAGGTGGAGCGGTGATGGAATGGAGGAACGGAAGTGGGGGTGCCAGTAGTAGCCTACTTCCGAATGTGAATGATGTTTCTCTATCAAATAGGTTTCAGGAAATAGCCTCGACTGAGACAGTTGTTGATGCTACTTTGTAGGTAGGAGGGCATGAGTAGAGGGAGTTGGCTAAAAAAGAAATGAGAGTTGAGGATGGTTGGGAGATGCTTCCGGTTGGGCAGTAGATGATCATGGTATTGGAGAAGACTCGTGATCCTGGAGAGTGACGCCCTTTTGATGATGAGACTGGCGCTTTTCATTTGAAGGGATTGGATGGAATTCCCCCATCAAAACCCATTTCTGGACCTACTTATGTGGAGGATCTTTCTTGGATCCCTCTATCGGTTTCCATAATTGACGAAGGTGAATTGGCCCCGAACTTGCAGATGGTCATGGTTGTTTATGGTGTTCCATCTGCTGATGACCACTGTGTGCTTCTCCATGACATGATGATGGTTGAATGGGAAAGGATTACCATTGAGGATGAGGGTAAAATACATGGGTAGAGATTTGCTCAGGATGACTATACGATAAATTCTACTATGGCCAGGTCCAAGGGAAAAAAATATTCAAAAAATGGGTGGCGCATCTCTTGGAACAAGAAGCAAGGACGATAACAAAGGGGCCTCAAGTGAGGCCTTTGATAGAGTCCTACATGAGAAGGCGGTTCATGGGGATGGTTTCATCTCTACCCCCCCCCCCCCCAAAGGAGGCAGTGGAAGGATTACTCTGCCCTTCCAAGACCTATGATGACTCTGGCCACCTCCAAGGTGGTCAAGCAGAATCCTAAAGTTAACAAGTGGGAGCGGTCTTCATCAAATGCAGAGCAGGTGAGGGCTAGAGAGAAAATCTTGGCTATGCTCTGAATAAAATAGGATTATGATTCTAGATTGGACTCCATGGATAAATGAGTTGACTCGGACTTTTTATTTTCTAACATAGATACTGGTCTTTGTGAATGATTTGGATCTCTCGGTGCGGAACTGGACGACTTTGGCAGTGACATTGACATTGTTGTTCTCTTTTTCCTTTTTTGGTCTTTTTTAGGGTGTGGGTCTTGGGTTGTGTCCGGGTTTTGGGTGTGGGATGTTTGGCCCCGCCCCTTCTTTTATTATGTTCCATCTTCTTTTTCATTATATATTTTAGGGGGACCATGAATAGACTGGCCTTGCATCTTCCTTTCCCTAAATCACATAAAACAATTAAACCACTAAAAACACCTAAAAACACTAAAATCGTACTTCAAACACTAAAAACCCTTAAACCCCTTAAAAACATTAAAAACACCAAAAATTATATAAAATCCTAAAACTCAAAAAAACCCCCTAAAACCCCAAAATACCATAATTACCATAAGAACCACAGAAACCCTAGAAAACCTCAAAAATAATAAAACCCCACCAAATCCATAAAATCCATAAAAATCCTAAATAAAAAAATTCTAAAAAAGCTACATAAATCCCTAAAAATGTAAAAACCTTAAAACCCCTAAACACCCCTTAAAACCCATAAAAACCACTAAAAACATTAAAAACCCAAAAAAATAACAAAAACACTAAAACCCAATAAAAATAATAATATCCCTTAACCCCCATACAATCACTAAAAACTCTAAAAAACCATAAACCCCTAAAAACTAAACTATCCAAAAACCATAAAAACCCTAAAACCCAAAAACCATAACAACCCAAAAAATCCTAAAACCATTAAAATCATTAAAACATTAGAAACTATAAAAATGGTCAAAATCCCTAGAAAACCATGAAAATGTAAAAAATATTAAATACCCTGAAACCCACTGAAAACCATAAAAACCCATAAAAACCATTAAAAACCTAACCCCATACCCAATAAAAAATATAAAAACCATTAAAACTTCAAATAACGTTAAAAGACTATAAAAAACATAATAACCCAAAAAACAGTAAAAAACCCTAAAAAAACAAAAAGTCCTTAAAACTCATTAAAATGCCTCCATACACAAAAAACCCTTGAAAACCCCTACAACCCCTCAAATCCCCTAAAAACCCAAAAATCATAAAAAATAAAAATACTAAAAAAGAAATAAACATCACTGAAAAACTAAGAACACCTAAAAACCTTTAAAAATATTGAGAACCGTAAAAAGATTAAAAACATTAATAGAACGGTTGACGCTCCTTTCCATCATAGATTCTAACGACTGAAAAATGGGAATACCTTAGCATAAAGAGATTCATCCTTTGAAGAAACATAAAAAATTAACAAAGGCAAGAAGAAGGATTTGTTTAAGAATGGGCAACGCAGGTTTCCTCATGGTTGCACAGGTATACCTGCGGGACACATATTGGGCGCGCAGGTGACCTGCATGCCCTATCTGATTTTCGCTAGGGGTCTTCAATAGCCTATAAATACCCCTTTTGGGCCCCCCATTTCGAGGAGGAAAAAATCCAGAAACTCAGATTTGAGCTCTCGGCCCCCTAGTCTCTTCTCAAAGCCTTCAGTACACTTATAAGGTAATTTCTTTCCTAGGACGGAAGATCTAAAGAGGGGGGAGAAGGCCTATGTGTTGAAATTAATCAATACCTCTATGCCTAAGTGTCTAACCCTTCTGGGAAATGATGACACTTTCACGCCGCCTTATCCCTTCAACAGAACCTATGCGCCACTCATTTAAAAGCCTCTAGGGGTAATACTAAGGGCTTGAGCCAAGCCTCTCCCAAGTATTACCCTATGGGTTGACCATCGCACAGGTACCTATGTGTCGCACAAGGTATACCTGCGCGACTAGTACCTGCGTGCCTCAACAGGACCTGTGTACCTACTTCTTTTGGGGTGCCCCTCCTACTTATTCACCTCTCTTATTAAAATACACCTCTCTTATTCAAGATTTAGTCTTCAGAACCTTCTTCAAATCTATTTATGGCATGATTCCTTTGTTTACTTCCTTACCTAAAAAGAATTCTGTGGACCATCTCATAAAACCTAGTGATTTACATATCTTTATGTCACTAAGGTTATAGATTTCATTCATTCATCCCCATCCTTTAATATGTGAGGATCCCTAACTTGGGCCTTCTTTTCAGGAGTAAGCCCCAGTCCAAATTCCCAAATATGGGCATACTCCTTAGGAGTAAACCCCAAGTCCCCTAACCTGGGCCTTCTTTCAGGAGTAAGCCCAGTCCATGTTCTCTTAACCTGGGCATCCTTTTCAGAAATAATCCCCAGTCTTCAAGTTCCCAAATATGGGCATCCTCTTCAAGAGTAAGGCCCAAATTCCATATCCCCTTAACCTATGAATCCTCCTTAGGAATAAACCCCTGTCATAATTCCCTTTAACCTGGGCCTCTTTCATAGGAATAAGCCCCAGTTCTCAAATTATTTTAACCTGGGCCTCCTTCTCCAGAATATGAACCAGTTCTCAAGTCCCTTTAACCTGGGCCTCCTTCTCACGAATAAGCCCCATTAATAATTTCTCTTAACCTGTCATAATTTACTTTTGAGTTGGGATTCCTTATCAGTAGTAAAACCCAATCATAAGTCCCCTCTAATTTGGGCATCCTTCTCAGGAGTAAGCCCTAAGTTAAGTATCAAAATCACCATAAAGCACATATATCTTTATGAACCCTGTTCCCGGGTTTCTTCCTTGAATTAAATCCCAATCTTCATCTATCTAGGTAGTCAAACATACATAATCCCCACATTATCTCTTATGATTTCATCTTTTGTGGCACAATTGTCAGGTTTTACCAATACCTCTTGTATCTCACACCGAGCATGACTCACGTGAGCTTAGAGCGTAAAAGTAATTATGACATCTTTCTTTGAGTCATCAACCATGCATAAACCTCATACTTCAGTACTTGAACTACATGGGTTCTGATTCCTTTTCTAAACAAGGATACGTAGGTAGTCCATCTGTGGGTACGATCCCAACTCTAAAATAATACATGTCCTTCTGAATGACAATAAACTTCTAGTGCCCCGCTGAGTGGCTTTAAAACCAGTATGGTTATTATAATGACCAAGAGATTTCTATATAATTTGTTGAATGATACCATTGACCAAAAATCTATAATAAATACAGATGATTCTTTATCAATGAAGAACGTCGAATACATATAAAAGATTCTCTAAATCTCATACATATCAATCACTGATTCTTAGATCTAAAGGAAATATCATTTTCATAATTGTTTATTTAATAAGGATTCATGAAAATAACTTAAATCTATAAAGAGAGTCCCGGAGTAGACAATAATTCCCCCCAAAATGGTGTAATGAGTCCAACCTCCCATCCTCTCGACCAATGCAAATTCATAAGCCTCATCTGTTCAAAACTAATGAGAACTTAAATTTGGAATGTAGGTCCAAATGGATATAGAATCATTGGATGTTTCTGGCTCTATGAACGAACCTGTTAGAAACCGATTGGAATGTTTGAACCTTAAAGAAAATAAGGTCATCCCCAATTCCAGAGGAAACAAGAAATGGTGAACCAGACGTGAATCCTTAACCAAGTTAAAATGATGTTTTTCTTATTTGTTAGGTCCCTATTTAAACTCAATGAGAGGGACAATAAAACAATCAATAACATATGTTCTCATCCAAAAGATATAGTGGCTGAAATTGTCTTGATTATGACTGTTATATCAAAAAGGCACTATTTTCCAAGATCACCTGTGTTACAGAAATGGCTTCCCTAAAGCTCACCCCTGTGAATGCCTCTGCTTTGAATACCTCTGCTTCTACTCCTGCTAAATCGTCCTCCGCTCTGAGGGTGACATCACCTACTCAGCATCTTCAATGTTGAGTATCAAATGCACTGGTCAAGGAATACCGTCAAAACAGTACCATTCCGACTCTGGAGGCTGCTCGACAAGCCCTCCAAGTCAATAATTCACCCTGGTTGTCCGGACAGTGACGACCAGCGATCAAGAAGCAGGTGGTGACAACCACCATCTCCAACCATTTAGGGTCATTATCCCTGGAACACAATCACCAGTCCCTCCCATATTATATGGAGGTGAATGAGAAGGTCACTCGCGGCCTTTATTCAAGGAGAAAAGAGTCCTTCCCGAGGGCTCCCATCAACAATCACTGCCAGAATTGTACAACAGTTCACCCGCAACATGATGAGCGTGTCATCTCCACGTATTCGGCTTAGGTTCCTCAAACCCGAGCAGGAAATATGAACGACTAGAGGTGAAGACTGGTCAACAGTGTGCAAGTTCTTATCTCTGCCATTTCTGGAGAAGTCCACCAACCTAACTTGGTGGAAAGCAACGAGTGGGCACACACACCCGTCTGTTTTAATTCTGCTATCCAGCAGACTCGTCTGGCAGTAGTACGCCATTTCCACCAGGCAATTCCGGTGGAGTACTATATATAAGAACATACACCTATTTATGAATCATCAGCTAGTCATCAGGCTCGTCTAACTACATACAATGAAGCTTGCCAACCCAATGTATTGACAACTGGTAAACAGGAACATATACCTACTTACACTCATCAATCCTACCAGCAGTCTCATCTACCAGTATTGAAGGAAGTTCATCAACAACGCTCAGTGGAGTGCAATCAATAGGGACATACACCTGCAAGTATTGATCAAGCCTACCAAGAGTATCGTTTGGTAGCTCCCGAAGAAGTCAATTGGAAATCCCCAATGACAAACAGGAGGGAGACTCAACGCTCTACCCCCACACATGAGATCTGTCAGAAATCACTGACAGGAAAAGGATGACAGAAGCAAGAACACACACCTATTCCAAGCACAGAATGGACGTATATCCCCATTCCAGCAGCTGAAGTCACCAAATATTGTCTGTCAATGGTGAAAGAGCAGAAGAAAATCCCTGCTCATATTTTGGATGCTTGTCAGAATATTATAACAGCTTCAGCACCATTACAGGGAATGAAATGAAAATCTATCCCTACCAATGGAGTGACACATCAACAGATCACCCCGGAACAAACACACACATCTGTTCCAGTCCAAGAGGGTTGTGGGGAATAGTCCCCCATGTCATACGAACAACCATGTCAGGAACCTACACCTGATTTGAGTGGAGATAATCATAATAACTTGACTATTTCTCAGGTGCAGTCACATACATCTTCCCATAATAACCACTTTCGTCAACAAGAAGTTTTCATGTGAGTAAAAATACATCTAAGAAAAAGAGCCATCCAACACAGTCAAGAAATAATGGTCCAATTTTTAATATGGCCTTACTCAACGTTGGAGTTCTTGATGCACTAAAACAATTATCTGTTGGAATTCAAGATTGTACTCTCTCATTTCCCAATAGTGGGAACATTAATTCTGAAGGTCTTAATCAGACACTTCCTCATGAAGGATTTCTTCATGACAGTTCGGTCGATCTTGAAGTTTCATCTTCAAATGAGAGCCACAAAGACCCTCTGTGTGTCCAAAAGGACAAGGAGCAAAATGTTTTATCTTTTACTGTAACCCACCGTGGTGGTCCTCCCCATGATGATGAATTTAGCTTCAAAATTCCTCTCTTCTATAGTAATTCACATATCATGGACAATTCTCCAATGGAAAATGTAGTGATGAGAAAGACCTCTAATTTGGAGGCACTTGAAAATGTGAAGCCAGTCATGTCTAACGATTTACCACTAACAGGTGAAATAATTTCTCAATTAGAATATAACCCGGGGTGTACGTAATTCTCCGAACCACCCCTGGGTCATTAATCTTCTAGTTTGATCAGTTAATTCTCTTCTAATATTGTTGAATCCAATAAAGCAACAATGAAGCACAATCTCTGGTCTAATAAGGTAGAAGAATCATTATCAAATGATAAATAAGAAGTGCTGAATATGAGAAAACAACTGGTGAAAGGTGAAGTTCCAGTCATGGTTTGGCCTTTGGCTGAATCTCATTATGACATTCCTGAAATGTTGACGGAATATTGTATTCAAGATATTAGTCTAAACATGTGGAATACTCTTTTTTAGTTGAAAAATAAAATATTATCTTATGATGAATATGAAAATCATGTCATGATAATATAAGGGGTACAACGCCAAATTGATTTGGCCTCTCTCTTAGTTTCTCAATATCCGAAGGCTGAAAAGTAGTAGAGAGTCCTTCAGTGTTCATGCCGTGGAGCACTAAGAATATTGCACCAGTTAATATCCAATTCCCCATCTGTTATTCATAATAGTGGATGATGTGTTCATGGAGAACTATATTTCACTTTACTCTCTAGCCAATAAAGCCCACCGAAAATGGTTTCATGCAATGTTATTTCCCATGGACATCTATAGCCAATTGGAATTTTTTGTAATCAAAGGCTCACTCAAGAATAGGCATCCACTAGTTATTCTCAAAATCAGGCATACAAAGTAAAAGTTGTCGAATTACTCTTGAATCAGGAAAATGAGAATATTGAACAGGCATATCGTTTAGAGAGTGCACATCATCAAGTGACATAAGTGTCAGAAATCATCCAGCTTTCATTTGAGCCAGGTGATTTGACTGGATGCCTGTTGATGCATCCAGCCAATTTCTGAACTGATGTCCGCAATATTAGGAGAGATTTTAAGAAAGTCTCAGATATATCAGCTCAAGAACCACCCCAGCTTGCCAGACTGGGGACTCTTTTAACCCAATCCTCAGAATCTACAAATAGGATTCGAGGAGTTGAGCAGGAACAACAGGAATGGCCCTAGTTCACCGGACTGGGGAGTTTTTCAAATCCTCAATCTCTTCCTTAGATAAATTCAGTATTCTATCGATTAGGGAAGAAGCTTCAAGAGGAACGCAGAGCCAAATAATCAGGATATTCCCTACAAATTATGGTTCGTCGTGAATTTCATAAGGGATCAAATCAACAAAAGGCAATGTCTCATCAAGGAAATGGAAAAAGACAGTATCGCAGAAATGATGATAGAAGGGATGCAATGGGTTATGCATCAATTAATGTCATCAATGCGATTGTTTCTGATCCCCCAGATGAGGCTCATTTAGAAGGATCAGATGAAGAAATTCCTGCTCAGGAAGTTGTACGCACCGACACAAATGAAGAAGGTGTGCGTACACGAAATAAAAGTTTTACCAAGAATCTGGGTATTTTTTCAAGTAACCATCATCCCCCTCTCTGAAAGGCTTCCAACAAGGGGAAAGGAAAGAATCAGGTTACATACCCTTCCTCTAGAGAAGGCCAATAACTCTCACTAGAGCAAATATTTTCACAATAGGATGAAGAAATGAAGGAATTAAGGAGGTTGAATGCAGAATTATTTCAAGATAGTCTTCCTCCTAAGCGTGCTGGAGTCAGTCAACCAATGAAATATGTTGCGGATACTGAGACGGATCAAGAATATCCCCCTTTATCAGTACATCCTCACATGTCTAATCCTATGGGTCAAGTGCAAAAGAAAATGGTGGTGTTATCATCAGTTGCAGTACCAGCCACCACATCTATCCAAACCCCAGTTATTGCACCTGCTCAGGTCCAAGCCCAGTCAGATGTTTCTCAAAAGTTAATAAATACTATTGAGTCATTAATATCTCGGATGGAATCTATGGAGGGAAAATGTGCTCAAATTCAACTAGAAAAGAGATCTTACCCTGAATGGGTGGATGCAATTCCTCTGCCATAAAATTTTTCATTTACCACATTCCGAATCATTAATGGTTCAGGAGACCCAGAGCAAAACTTATCACATTTTGTTTCTCGTTGTGATCCTATGATGAGAACCCCTCAGCAACATGAAGCAGTTAAGCTCATGTGTTTTGTACAGTCCTTACAAGTGCCTTATTTTGTCTGGTATACAAGCTTGAAATCCCTGTCAATTACCAGATGGGAAGATATTCGTCAACGATTTCTTCTTCAATTTAGCTCAAAGTTTCCAAAAAACATCAGTTTTTGATCTTACAAATTTTAAGAAAATGGAGAATGAAAGAGTTTCAGATTTCATTACTCACTGAAAGGGATTAACATATTCCCTAAGCTTATCACTCCCTCAAGGAGAATTTCTTCCAATCTGTGTGGCAAATTTTTGTGATGAGTTACGCACACCGTTGATCCCTATGAAATACACAGGACTGTTTTGAGACCTTACTTTGATTGCTCAGTAGATTGAAGACTCTCTTATGAAGATTAAGGATAAAAATCATTTAATTCCATCTGCTCCAGGAAGGATAATTGGTAATGTAGAGACTGCTACAGTAACACTTAAACAAGATCCTTTACCTGTTTCTACATAAAAACCTTCATCTTATCGAAGGGCTCCGCCTCCTGAGTGTCAACAATATAGGCCGTTTCGTCAAGATGATCAAAGTGATCAAAGATGGAAACAATTTGATGATATAAAGAGAAAATTTTACTCTTTTTGAAATGAACAAGTTCCTGGTTACTTCTTTTCAGCTCTGGAAAATAATTTGGTTTAGTTGCCAAGGCCCAAAAGTCCTAACAAGGAAGGAGTTGAAGACCATCCCAATTATTTTCCATTTCATCAGATGTTGGGGAATCCCATTCAGGAGTGTTTTGTCTTTAAATACCTCCTACAATAAATGGGGGACTCAGGATATGTAAAATTGAATGGTTCTTCAGCTCATGTATCATGTGTTACTGCTACAAATCCAGAGGAAGAAGGTGTGTGGCAAGAAGTCAAAAACAAATATTCACAGAAAAATGATGATTGGATGGTCAGAAAAATGATCAACCGAACTCTTTCCATTTTGCAAATGAAATTGCAGAAACCAATTGTGTCTTCTGATATGAATTCCACAACAAAACCCTCTTCATCAGAGAGGAAATCCTAGAAGAAACGACATAATTCAAAGAAATATGAAAAATCTGAAGAAGATGAGATCGTGTCAAAGCCCAAGCTGTCTTTGACTCTGGTAGATTTTATGCCATCTAATTCGAAGCCACAGGCACAACCCCACCAAACGACATAGCCTAAACTAGCTAATCAGACAGAGTCTTCATTAGATGAAGATTGATCTTTGGTTCTGTTAATATGATTCACTTAATAGATCCTTATGCTAGTCACAGGTTCGATCTCGATGAGACTGAATTCCCTGTATCAAACAGAGGATTTAGAGGGAGTTCCAGAGTTCTGGGATATAGAGGAAGATGTCGATATCCCAAAATCCACTATTCCAATTATACCCCTGCTAGAACTGTATATGCAGCAGAAACTCGTGGCAGAGCCCTTCAGCGGGCTCAACTAGAATAAGCAAATTCTTCCACCAATAGCAGATTCAGTTCTGGAACAGTTATTATGGAAGATTGGTTAGAGGTTCCAACTACTTCCTCTCTGTATGTAAATAGACCAATTCGGTCTAATTTTCCAAAGCCAGGAGTATTTCCAACTGCTACCCTGATACAGGAAGCATCTACATCCAAATCATCAACTTCTAAGGCACATGTGAATCCAAATGTTCCTGGTAGGAAATGCAGACCTATGGCTCAAAAATATGATGTCTTGAAACATTTTACCCATGTACCATCCATGTTATCAATTTTGGAGGCATGGAATTTATCAAAGGATCTTCGGGAGGAACTCATTGAGGCTTTTTCAAGTCCTCAGGATTTCGAAACTGAAATTGCTGCGGCTGAAGTCTACCATGTTGAGAATGGTTCTGTACAATGCCATGTAGTGATATCTTTTATAGATGAAGATGAAGATGGTGTCGTGCATGGACATATTAGACCTTTTTACTAATTTGGAAAGGTCAATATTGTAGACATCCTAATACCTTTCATTGATAATGGTTCAGGAGTCAACCTCATCCCCATTTGTACACTTCCATGATTGTGCCTCACAGAATCTGATTTATCTCCTTCTACTTTTATGTTACAAGGATATGATAAAAATGAACAAGAACCACTGGGTGAGATTACACTCAGAACTCAGTTTGGAGACCTTGTATTCAATTCATATTTCATGGTTTCTGATCACGGTACAACCTTCAATGTTTTCCTTGGAAGACCTTGGCTACATCAACATGCAGTTATCCCTTAATCATACCATCAATGCCTCAAATATTGTTTCGATGGTAAAATTGGGACATTGTATGGTGGTAAGGCTACCTTCAAAACATGTGAATCTCAATACATTGAGGCAGAATTCTATCACATGATAGGTAAGGGGAAATCCACAACAAAAGAGGTTACCAAGGTTAATGCTCCATATGGTTTGGAAAAGATTTCAGTAAACCCATTCATACATGTGAGTACAGATTATGTGTTGCCTATAAGTCAAAGTGAAAGGATAGATCCGAATCTAAATACTCTTATAGAAAGTTCCATAATGTCAATTACGGCAATCAAGCCAGACATCATTGGAGAAATTGGTGATTCATAAAGAAATGATGAAAGATAAAATGGAGATGTCTTCATTTCATCTGTTGAAATCCAACAAGTCTATACTTTTCCAACCAGGCCAAAAGAAGTTATAGAAATGTCATAGGTGAATGATAATGTCGATTCTCAATCCATTATCTCCTCTTAATTACCCATGGAAGACCCTTCAACATCAATATGGTCAGAAATGGAAGACTCTTCTTCATGATGTTTAAATTTTAACATCTCTCCTGATCATGGAAATTCTGCTTCATCATCTACTATGAAAGTAAAATCATAAGAGATAACACATGTTGAAGAAGAAGAGAAAGATCTCAGAGATGCTCCTCCAGCATTTGAAGAGGGTATCTCTACCTCTGTGGATGAACTCTGAGAAATAAATCTTGGAAAAAATGAAGATCCACACCCCACTTTAATTAGGGCTGTCATGAATCTTGAAGAGAAGGAAATGTATATTTAATTTTTAATGAAAATTTGAGATATATTTTCTTGGAACTATACAGAGATGTCAGGCCTTGATCCTGATGTTGCTACTCATCATTGGGGTTTTCCAGAAGAACATCGAGGATTTAATCAAGCCGCAAGAAGAACACACCCAAATTATGCTTCCAAAATTGAAGCTGAACTGGATTATATAATCAAAGGTAACTTTTTCAGAGAAGTTCAATATCCCAAATTGTTGGATAATATTGTCCCCACGAAAAAGAAGAATGAACAAATTAGAGTTTTCATTGATTTCAGAGATCTAAATCGATATTGTCCTAAGGATGATTTTCTAGTTCTGATAATAGAACTCTTAATTGATGCAATAGCTGGCTATAAAGCGCTTTCCTTCATGGATGGATATTTATGTTATAATCAAATATGAATGGCTCCAGAAGATGAGGAATCTACATCCATCAGAGCCCCTCAGGGTGTGTTTTTCTATCGGGTAATTCCCTTTGGCCTGAAGAATGCAGGCGCAATATATCAACGTGTCATGCATCATATCTTCAAACCCTTTTTAGGGATGTTTTTTGAATGTTATGTGGAAATTTTTTTGGTTAAATCCAGGCAACATTATAATCAGTTGAATGATTTGGAAATCATATTCCACAAACATCGGCAACATAATTTGAAGACGAACCCCTAAAAATGTTCTTTTGGGGTAACCATAGAAAAATTTATTGTCTTTTTTGTATGCCATCATGGTATTAAAGTCGATCCTCAGAAGACACAGTCAATCCTTGGTATGTCACCTCCTCGAAATTTGAAATAATTTAGAGGAATTCAAGTACACTTATCCTGTATTCGGCGTTTGATCTTCAATTTGGAAGGAAAAAGTTTACCCTTCACCAAATTGATGAAGAAGGGAGTCACTTACCAGTGGAATGAATAATTTTAAGAATCATTCAATATTCTAAATAAATATCTCTTGTGTCCACCGGTATTAATTCCACCTATTGAAGAAAGGCCACTTATTCTTTATTTGACAGCTTTAGAGCGATCATTAGGTGCCTTCCTTGCGCAGAAGAATGACTCGGGGAATGAAAACAGCATTTACTATCTATGTCAGACTATGCTTGAAGCAGAAACCCGATATTGAAGTATTGAGAAGTGCTGCCTAGCATTAATCTTTGAAGTTCAGAAGTTGAGACACTACCTGAAACATCACAAGGTCTAATTGGTATCTCCCAATAACCCTCTCAAATTTATCCTTAGCCGTCCAATGCTTACATGATGTCTGGAAAGGTGGGTAGTTATTTTTCAGCAATTTGATATCTAGTATGTGTCTCAAAAGGAAATAAAGGGCCAAGATATGGATGATTTCCTGACTGAACATCCTTTAGTAGAAGATACATCTTCATATATTGAACTTCCTGATGAATAAGTCTTTTATATTCAATATAATCTTCAAACATGGTAAATGTACAATGATGGGGCTTCCAGAATTCCAACATGGAAGAAAATGGAAGATCCTAAATTCAACAATGTTGTGTTTGGAATTGGGCTAATTTTCCTAGAAAAGGAAGTGATACCCTATTACTTCTTATTGTGGGAAGGTGATACAAATAATTAAGCAGAATACCAAGCTCTCATCGTAGGATTGGAGTTGGTGCTTCAAGCACAAATGAATCACTTAAAGGTGAAAGGTGATTTAGACTTGGTAATCCAGCAAGTCAATGGGGATTATGCAATCAGAAAAGAAGAACTAATCCCTTTGTATGACTATGTTAGAGAGTTAATGGCAGAGTTTCCTTCAGAACCGACATTTTCTTATGTCTCGTGATCACAAAATGCCCAAGCAGATGCACTGGCTAATATAGCTACAACCCTGGAAGATCCAAATTAGGACAAGACAATCATCAACATTTCCCACTGTCGTACAATTTTACCTTATGAACAAACTAGAACAATGGAAATCAATGAAATTAGTCCCATTTATGAACCATATGGTCATTCTACAGGATGGGTGGCACCTATCAGGGAGTAACATCAAAATGGAACACTTCCACCTGATAGAGCCGAGAAAGAACAAATCCAGTGACGTGTGGTCAATTTTACTCTTTATGACAGGCCAGATCACCTAGAAAAAATTAACTACAAAAGTGGTTTTGATGGAATTCTCTTTAGATGCATCGATGGTGAAGATACAATGGCTATCATGAATGATGTACATGCAGGAGTCTGTGGTGGCCATTAGTCAAGACATAGACTATATGATCAAATTCGAAAGATTAGATACTTTTTGCCTTCAATTATACAAGATTGCGTTGATTTCACAAAGAAGTGTCATTATTGCTAGTATGTTCCAACTTCATTCATCAACCCCTAGAGTTTCTTCACACAACTAATTACACATGAACATTTGCCACATGGGGAATGGATGTAGTGGGACCTTACCCTTCAGCTACATCCAAGAAGTTTAAGTATATTCTTACTGTTACTGACTTCTTCTCCAAACGGGCAGAGGCAATAACACTCAAAGAAGTTAGTTCTAAAAGCATTGTTATATTCATCAAGTATAACATCATTACCAGATTTGGTGTCCCTCATACCATATTGACAGACAATGGCACCATCTTCTGTTCATCTGAGGCGAGGAAGTTGTATAAAGAATACAACATCAAATCCAACCATTCCTTTCAGTATCATGCAGTAGAAATATCCAAATAGAAGCCTTCAACAAGACTCTTTCAAACATACTGCAAAAGGTAGTCGATAAAGACAAGAAATCATGTCCTGATAAACTCTTTCATGCTTTATGGGATTATCGGACTACCACCCGCACTACAACGTGGTCAACTCCATATTCATTGGTATATGGAATAGAAACAGTCTTACCCATTGAAGTTCAATTACCCTCAATCATAGGAGACATTTGTGATCAGTCATCTACAGATGAAAAATCTCAAAAGCGATTGGATGAATTGGAACAATTAGATGAAAAAAGGTTGTGCACCCTGCATCACTTATAAGTCTATCATAATTGAATAGCATGAGATTTCAATAAAAAAAGTTCATCTTCGTTCATTCATTTAGGTAGAATTGGTATTGGTTATCAGAACTCCAATGATACCAGGAAAGAAACCTCCCAAGCTTGAACCAAAATGGGAAGGACATTACTCAATACATAAGGTCTACTCCAATGGAGCTTATTATTTAATCTCAATGGATAGAGAACTCATCACAACTCCAACCAATGCCAAATTTCTAAGGATGTTTTTTTTATAATACAAATACATCATTCTGTTCTATGCATATGACCTTAAACTATTCGCACCATCCTCCAACATGACGTTAAACTGTGCCATCATCCAACATGACGTTAAACTGTATTATCCCTTGCTGCAAGTCTATAAACTGCACAGTCCCTTTTTGTCCAACATGATGTTAAACTATGACGTCCGAGCTACAGGACGGTAAACTGCACATAATTCCCTTACGTCTAGCAAGACGTTAAAATGCATAACCATCGTCCTATCTATAGGAAATTAAACTGTGCACCTCTTCATCCCACATGATGTTAAACTGTGAAAAAGTACCTAATACATCAAACATGATGTTAAACTATGTCCCCATTGTCCTCACTGCAAGACATTAAAATTCATAGTCCCCAATTATCCAACATGACATTAGAATGTGCATCGTTAGGTTTTTTCTACCTCTTTATTCTCACATCTAGTATGACTCACATGAGCTTAGAGTAAACTTCAACCATAACACCCTCTCTGGGCCGCTAACCATGAGTAAGCCCCAACACCATTTTCTAGATAGTTGTCCTAAAAGAAAAACTTGATCACCAATTCACTATTCAATTGAACTACACAGACTTTGATCCTTTACTTCTAGGCCAGGTACGTAGGCTACCTCCTGAGGTCCAATCACAAAACCAATCTCTTCAAATCGGTTCACCTCTATCTCATACGATGTTGATTCGTGAAGCCTCCCCCAGAATCAATATCTTCACATTGGTTCACCTTTTTCCTTTCTATATAACGTTAAACTGTGCAACACTTTTGTCCTGTACGACATTAAACTACAACATTCTTCGACACCCTCACCTGAGAGGGAATCATTATTTACATTGATCTCCAATCATGTTATATTCCAAAGATTACATGCATACATGGCAATGCTCGAACCATTAATCTTGTGTCAAACCAACATTGAATGAAAGTCCCCTTTCACCCTTCACTTGTACAAACAAAATCTGTACAAAGAGTATTTCAAGAACTACGTGCAGCTTGATTCCCATCCTTATGGGATACATAGGAACGTTCGAGCATCCCTCGAATCCAGCCCCAAGTCTTTCGGCCTAACCCCAATTCCATTTTCAGTTCCTTAGCTGAAAATTCCCCCTTGGTCCGAGCTCTATGAACTTAAACTAATATTTCATATACTCTCATCCCACATGGCGTTAAAATGTATTTAAAGAACTACATTTTGCATGATTCTCATTCTAATGAGATATGTATTGAATTCCAACATCTCAATTTAGGACCCAACCACAACATGATTATGGTTAGCATTGGTCTGTGTATCTCCGTCATGCATTGGACAATACTCATTCTCATGTGTCATACTCCTAACCTTAAATACTTCCAGATCTTCATAACATTTTTCTTGACCTCTGGTCACAAAATGTCTAATACCTGAGAGTTCTTTTGCCTGACTATGCAGCACGTGCCCTTAGGTGGCCTTGCATAAACAGTCCACATAACAAACCTGTCATCCAAAAGATGCTATTATTTGGATATGAAGCCAATGACCTTAAGTGGCCCTGCATAATTCAACCCCCTAACGGGTTTGTCAAGTAGTGATAACTTTATTATTGGGAAAAAAACTTTTTTTCCTTGTTGGTCTTATTGACAATAAATAAGGATCCGCAAAAAATAGTTATCCTTAACATATTTTTCCCATACACTTTTTCATATTCTGAAAGTATTCAAGTCTATGGTTTATATTTCCCTTCCCTACATTTGGGTCAGACCTTCATAGGAGTGACATTCATACAAATATTAGACAATATTGATTGGAAATATCTTCTCCATGTTCAAGTACCTCTCTCTATACAACAAACTCAATGATTTGGAAAATTTGAATCTCCATAAACTTCCACTAGTTTTTTAGTAGTAGAAAAGTAAAATTTCTAAGAGTTCTTTTGCCTATCTATGCAACACGTGCCCTTAGGCAGCCTTGCATAAGTAGTCTAGATAATGGACATGTCAGCCAAATGATGCTATTATTTGACTATGCAGTCAATGCCCTTAAGTGGCCCTGCATAATTCAATCCCCTTACGGGTTTGTTAAATAGTGGTAACTTCATTCTTGGGAAATACTTCTTCTAATGCCTTTTAGCCCTTTTTTCATATCATTCCTCAGATTCATAATTTCTTATGTCATAGTTTACATATTTTCCCTCATACTTGAATATGGTAATATGTTTTTAGATAAATTATCAAGGAATTGAGTCAATTTTAATCCATTCAGTCAAATCTATTTCGACCTTAAACGTTATCCGTTTTATGTCCGATGTGTATGACTTTAAACATCCCACAAAAGACAAGGGAAATATGAACAAAATTCAAGTCCCATCTCACTAAACAGACATTTGTATGATTTAGGTAATATTGAGCAATAAAAAGATTCAAAGTTTGCAGGGTTATTTATTATATATATAATTCTAGTAAAATTCAAACTATTTTTACTAGGACCATTGGCTTAGGTAAAAATTTAAAGTAGGTATCACCACACAAGTCCAAATACCTCTACAGAAGCACGACATAATGAACCAGCGGAAAACAAGACACTTACGTGATGAAGAAAGCTTGTGAGGATAGAGCAGGAATCTTTGAGAAACAGTTGCTTTGCGTGAGTAATGGCCACATATTTATAAGAAATTCTACACCCCTGTGCGCTGAATCCTGCGTGACTCTCCCCTACGCGACGCCATCTGCGTTCTCAACACTTGTGCGCCACAATTTCTTGGTTTTCTCCTTTTTCCTCAGAGTCACATCATCATTCCTTTTGGATCCAACTCTGAAGGGGGACTTTTGTTGACGTTCCTTTCCATCACAGAGTCTAACAACTGAAAAAGGGGAATAACATAGCATAAAGAGATTCATCCTTTTAAAAAACATCAAAAATCGACAAAGGAATGAAGAAGGATTTGGTTAATAATGGGTCGTAAAGGTTTCATCATAGTCATGCAGGTATACCTGTGAGCCACATATTGCGCGCGCAGGTGACCCGGACGCCCTGTCCAATTTTCTCCCTGGGTCTTCAGCAGCCTATAAATACCCCTTGTGGGCCCCCCATTTGAAGGAGGAAAAAATCCAGAAACTCAGATTTGAGCTCTCGATGCCCTAGTCTCTTCTCGAAGCCTTCCGAACACTTCTACGATAGTTTCTTACCTAGAACGGAAGATCTAAAGAGGGGGAAGAAGGCCTAAGTGTTGAAATTCATCCACACCTGTGTGCCTAAGTGTCTAACCCTTCTGGGAAATGAATACACTTGCGCGCCACCTTATCCTTCAACAGAACATACGTGCCACTCATTTAAAAGCATCTAGGGGTAATAATAAGGTCTTGAGCCAAGCCTCACCCAAGTTTTACCATATGGGTTGATCGTCGCGTAGGTACCTTTGTGTCGTGCAGGTATACATGCACGACCAGTACCTGTGCGCCCCAACAGGACCTGCGCACCTACTTATTTTGGGGTGCTCCTCCTGCCTATCCACCTATCTTATTCAAATCCACCTCTCCTATTCAAGATTCAATATTCAGATCCTTCTTCAAAGCCATTTATGGCATGGTTCCTTTTGTTGTCATTCTTATCTGAAAGTAATTCTGTGAAACATCTCTTAAAACCTAGTGATTTACATATCTTTATGTCACTAAAGTTAGAGATTTCCTTCATTCAACCACATCCTTTAAAATGATAGGATCCTTAACACATGCCTTCTTTTTAGGAGTAAGCACCAGACCAAATTACAAAATATGGGCATCCTCCTTAGGAGTAAGCCCCAAGTCCCCTAACCTGAGCCTTATTTTTAGGAGTAAGCCCTTGTCCAAGTTCTCTTATCATGGGCCTCCATTTTAGGAATAAGCCCGAGTCTTCAAGTTCCCAAATATGGGAATCCTCCACAGGAGTAAGCCCCAAATTCCAAATCCCATTAACCTAGGAATCCTCCTTTGGAATAAACCCTAGTCATAATTACCTTTAACATGGGCCTCCTTATCAGGAATAAGCCCCAGTTCTCAAATCCCTTTAACCTGGGCCTCCTTCTCACGAATAAACCCTAGTTCTAAAATCCCTTTAACCTGGACCTCCTTCTCAAAAATTTTCCCCAGTTCTCAAGTCCCTTTAACCTAGGCATCCTTCTCAGGAATAATCCCCAATCATAATTTCTCTTAACCAGATTTAATTTAATTTTGAGTTGGGCTTCCTTCTAAGGAGTAAAACCCAATAATATGTCCCCTCTAATTTGGGCATCCTTCTTAGGAGTAATCCCTATGTTTAGTATCCAAATATCCATAAAGAATATATACCTTTATAGACCTTATTCCCGGGTTTCTTCCCTGAAGTAAATCACAATCCTCATCTATCTAGGTAGTCATACATACATAAGCCCCACATTATCTCTTATGATTGCGTCTTTCGTGGCACAATTGTCAGGTTTTACCAATACCCCTTGTTTCTCAAACCAAGCATGACTCATGTGAGATTAGAGCGTAAAAGTAATTATGAAATCTTTCTTTGAGTCATCAACCATGCATAAACCTCATTCTTTAGTACTCGAACTACGTGGGTTCTGATTCCTTTTTTAAAGAAGTATATTTAGGTAGCTCATCTACGGGTACAATCCCAACTCTAAAATATTCCATGTCCTTCTAAATGACAATAAACTTCAAGTTCCCCATGAAGTGGCTTTAAAACCAGTATGGTTATCATAATTACCAAGAGATTTCTATATAATGTGTTGAAGGATACCATTGACCAAGAATCTATAATAAATTCAGATGATTCTCTATCGATAAATAACCTCGAATACATATAAAAGATTCTCTAAATATCATACATATCAATCGTTGATTGTTAGATCTAAAGGAAAGCTCATTTTCATACTTGGTAATTTAATTAGGATTCATGAACATAACTTAAATCTATAAAGAGAGTCCCAGAGTAGAAAATAATTCCCCCCAAAAATGTGTGATGAGTCCGACCTCCCATCATCTCGACCAATGAAAATTCTTAAGCCTCATCGGTTCACAACTAATGAGCACCTACCTTTGGAATGTATGTCCAAATGGATATAGAATCATTGGATGTTTCCGGTTCTACAAAAAAACTGTTAGAAATGGATTTGAATGTCTGAACCTTAAAGCAAATAAGGTCATCCCTAATTACAGAGGAAACAAGAACATACAAACCCATAAAACCCTAAAACAACGAAAATCATTTAATACCCAGAAACCCCCTACAAATGTTAAAAACTCAAAAAACCATGAAAACCCTAAAAACTAAAAAAATCCTTAAAAACCTAAAAATAACCTGAAACCCTAAAAACCCATAAAAACCCTTGAAAAACATAATCCCCCTAAAACACTCAAAATTCTTAAAATAGAAAAAACATAAAAACATAAATATTAAAAAAACCATAAATATCCCTAAAGACATAAAACATTATAGAA
Organism: Viscum album; assembly: GCA_963277665.1. Taxonomy (NCBI): domain Eukaryota; kingdom Viridiplantae; phylum Streptophyta; class Magnoliopsida; order Santalales; family Viscaceae; genus Viscum; species Viscum album. Next base: position 314,643 of record CAUJRU010000681.1, on the reverse strand, counting down.
ACCCAAAAAACCCCTGAAAATAATAAAAATTGTAAAAATCATAAAACCCATTAAAACCCTAAAACCTTACTAAGATCTAATCTGTGCTTGGTCCATGGCCCCTCGAAGCCTTAATTGTGTCATATTCTTCCTCTTCTGATAGTGCTTTGACCGGCACATGAACAGGGACTCGCCGCTGATTTCTTCATGGGTGAGGTTCCTGGAACTTCCTCTTACATTTCAGAATCCATCCATTATATGTATTCTAGATAATCTTGGGGGCCGGTATTTGTATTCAGATAGCCAAAATCAAGCAATTTTCCACCTAGTTTCCCCAAGAGTTTGCGTGAATTGGATGTCTCAAAACCACCGATCGACTTTTTCTGGATCACTATTGGTAGGGAGTTTCATTTTGAAATATACTATAGTTTTGTAGTCCTCTGTTGCAATATACACTATATTCAGGAGATTGGGTCATTCTTGCATTGCTTGTAGATGAAGGGGTAGTAGTGCAGGAGTCATGGAGGGTGAATAGCTCGTGATGTCGGAAGATCAAAGAAATTTTCTGACATGGTCTCCTATGTTAAAGGCAATGTCGCTACAATCCGCTAGGCCGAAGGTATCTCATATGTTTGAGACTAAAACGGGATCTAGAGATCGATTGTGAGAAGGGAGAAATGGAGACTGAGGAATGTGAGAGCTCCCCTAGGTTGTGCTGTGAAGTTTTTCGGGAGTAGGGTTAGGATGGAATAGTAGAGGAACATGCTTTGTGTTGGAAGGATGTGAAGGTGCATGCCTCGGTGGGGGAACATATTGCACAAGGGCTAGTGACAGCACCACCCATCAGTGGTCTAGAGGTTTCACAACTTATGGTGAATCAGGGGGTTACTAATCCCTTGGGAGGGGTGGATGATGGTCAAGAGGCCGTGATTTCACATAGTGGGCATGCTGGGCATATGGAGGCACTAGCCTTGGATGGTTCTCCCTTGAGTAATGGATTTGTTTGTCGTAATCCTGTGGATTCAGATGACATGGATGATGTAGAGGTGGATGTGGAGGAGAAGGTGGTGACGGAGGAAATGGGGGATGTTATTGATAATAGGGTCGTGTCTGCTTCTAGGACCGGTACCATTGTGGAAGAAAATGGTCCCTTAGTGGATCCTCTGCCTGGTGATGTGTGTCATTGATAGGATGTGCTGGAGTTGACCCTGCTTATGGCTCATGGTGATGGTGTGGGGGCAGAGGAAGGCCAAAGTGAGGGTTTAATGGTCCCTGGAGGTGATATACAGGATGGGGTATGGGCATTGCGCGGTGGATAAAGGGTGTCCTAGATTGGGGAGGAGTCTAAGAAAGGGGAGGTACCAAGGCAAAAGGGAGTTGGCAGAGCATTGTTCTCAAGTGATGGAGGGCTCCCCAAGGCATGGGTTTGGGCCTTTGGCTTTGCTGGTGGATGAGAGGGTCTCTGGTGGTGATTCTTCTTTGTAGGGGGCTCTGGCTCAGTTTTTATCATGAGCAGAGGGAGGTTTCTGATCCTAGGGAGGTGATGGAGCTGGTAGTGGAGGTCTTCAAGATGACCAGGGAGGAGGGGCGATTGTAGCTATCCCTAACTAGTGTGATGCCTAGCATGCCACTGTGTCGGGTTCCTGTCGCCTACTCCCTAAATCAAAAATCCTCCTTCATCCCTGAGAAGTTTTTTTTCAGGAGGATGCTCGAAGAATGAATTATAATATGGATATGATCGGTAAGAAAAGGGCCTTGCTAGAGGTGGCCATTCTATATGGGAAGGAAAAAAATCAGCAAGGGTCTATTTAGACCCCCAAAGAGAAAACCGAGGAAGGACTATTCCAATTTTCCAAAGACAGTGTCCACGAGAGCATCTTGTAAAGCTAAGGAAGTTGCCACTGGCAGCAGAGGTCGGTCTCTCAAGGTGCAGCTTAATGTGGAGCAGGGAAGCCTTAGAGAGTACTACACTACCTTCTTAATGCATTATGAATCATCTGAATGGGAGTCGGTGGAGTCGAATGCTTCCTCTAGTTATGGTGCTGATGGGGACCCACTTGTGAATGGAGACGTTGATATGTAGTTTCTGCATATTTCTATTCTGCTACCGTGTTTGGTGTTTTGTGTCTTTTTTTCATTGTTTTCCTTTTGGGGATTGTTTTTTGTGTATGGGCTGATTGACCTTGCCCCTCCCTAGTCTGCAGTGTCCTATTATTCTTTATAAATTTTGGGGGCCAGGAATAGCCTCGCTCCTGCATCTTCCTTGTCCCTTAAAATGATAAAAACCTCAAAATATTCCTAAAACCTCTCAAAATACCTTAAATAATTAAAAAACTCAGAAACCCATAAGAATCTTAAAAAACTCCTTAACAAACCAAGAAAACATAAAAACCCAAAACCCATAAAAATAATAAAACCCCTTAAAATCCATCAAAACTCTTAAACCATTAAAATCCCTAAAACCCCATAATACCCTAAACAAAAACTAAAAAATTAAAAAAAACATAAAACCTTGAAAAACATTAAGAACTCTTAAAAACTGTAAAAACTCTAAAAATTCCAAAACACCCCAAAAATATTAAAAAACCTGAAAACATGGAAAACCCTCAAAATAAATAAAAACCCTAAAACCCATAAAACCCATAAAAACCCATAAAAACCATAAACATCACAAAAAATTGTTAAAAATCCATGAAAACATAAAATACCCTAAAAGCCTCAAAACCCCCTAAAAACCTTAAAGTCCATAAAATTCAATAAAAAAATAAAAACAAAAAAAATCCTATAATCCATTTAAACCTCGAAAAACATTAAAAACTCTAAAATCCATTAAAACCCTTAAAATTTTAAAAAACCTTAAACCCACTAAAAACTAAAAAGATCCCTAAAATCCCAAAAAACCAAAAAAAAATCCAAAAACCTAATAACCCTAAAAACCCTTAAAATAATTAAAAACCCAATAACTTCAAAATCCAATAAAAATCCCAAAAAAAAACTAAAAACCTTGAAAATGTAAAAACCCATAAAAACCATTAATAACCATAAAAATTCCTTAAAACTTTAAACACTATAAAACCCCTAAAAACACTAAAACCACTAAAACCTATAAATCCCCTTAAATTCCCTAAAATATTAAAAACGTTTCAAAAATTTATAAAACCATAAAATTCTATAAAACTAAAAAACCCTAAAACACCAAAAGACCCAAAAAACAAAAAAAATTATTGAAAAGCCAAATAACCCTAAAAACAAATAAAAACACAGAAAATCACCAACAACACTAAGAAACATTAAAAACCATAATAATTATAAAATAGCCTTACAAATCTTTGACAACATAAAAACACTAAAAACCCTAAAACCCACTGATAACCATAAATACCCCTAAAACAATAAAAACATAAAAAACCTATAAAAACCCAAAGACCCACTAAAACTCAAAAACCCCTTGAAACCCCTAAAAAGTTAAAAAACACTAAAATCCTTAAAATCCCTATAAAAATAAAAAACACTAAAAACCAAAAAAGATCCTAAAAAGCTTGAAAACCCCCTAAAAACCATTAAAATACCTAAGAACCTGAAAATAATAAAAAACAGAAAAAATACATTAAATCTCTAAAAACATAAAAAAACCCTAAAAACCCTGAAAACCCCCATGAAATCTGTAAAAACACCTAAAACCCTTAAAAAAACTCTAAAAACCTATAAAAACCACTTAAAAACTAAACAACCTTACACCCCTAAAAATGTTAAACACCATTTAAAAACTCTAAAAACATTAGAAATAATAAAAACACTCAAAAAAAACATAAAACCTAAAATATCCTAAAACCCTGAAAACCGCTAAAACACTTTTAGAATCCCTAAAAACTGTAAAAACCAGAACAATCATAAAATCATAAAAAATACATAAAAAACTATAAAATATATAAAAAATCCTGAACACCCCCAGAGAAACATAAAACCTCTAAAAACCATAGAAGTTCCTAAAAACCCATAAAAACAAAAAAAAACTAATAAATAATCTAAAAAATCATTTAAGCCATTAAAAACATTAAAAGACTTCAAAAAACCCCCCAGAAATATTTTTATAAAAACCCCAAAACCCCAAAAGAGCCTAAAAACATTGAAACCCTAAAAACCTAAAAATCCATAAAAAACTAGAAAAACCCATTAAAATACTAAAAAATCTTTAAAAATACATGAAAACCTGAAAACCCATAATAATCTTGACAAAACCATGAAACCCTAAAAAACATAAAATCCCTTAAATCCCTATAACCCATAAAAAAATAATCCCAATAAAAACACTAAAATCCATTATAAGCACTTAAAATGATAAAAAAACTCTACAAAACCATAAAACCCCTAAAAAATTAAAAGACCTTAAAGGCACAAAAGACCCTAAATATCGTCCAAACCCTAAAACCCTAAAATACCCAGCAAACCCCCAAAATCTCTAAAAATCCATGAATCCCTATAAAATCTCTAAAACCCTTAGAAGCACTAAAAATTCTAAAACTATAAAAAACCATAAAAAACAAAAAAACAAAAAATTACTTATAGACACAAAATAACCTAAATACCATGCAAACCCAAAAAGACCCAAAAATACCCAGAAAGCCCTGGAAAAGCATCAAAATCTCTAAAAACATAAAAACTATAAAATCCCAAAAAAAACAATAAAAAATATATAAAAAAAATAAAAACCGTAAAAAACCCTGAAACCCATAGAATCCCATAATGACCATAAAGAACACTAAAAACCATAAAAACCCTTAATCCTACTAAAAACTAGAAAAACCTTTCTAATGCCTAAATACATTTAAAATGATAAATTAATAAAAACCCATAAATGGAATAAACTCAAAAAATAAACATAAAACCCCAAAAGACCCTACAAACACTGAAAAACCCTATAACCCCTCAAAATCCCTAAAAAGCCTAAAAACCAAAAATAGCCTAAAAATACCTAATAATACAAGAAAATTTAAAAAAACTCTAAACCTCCCTAAAAACCCCTGAAATCCATAAAAGACATAATAACCTTAAAAACCATAAAACCCATAAACCCTCAAAAAACAATTAAACCCCCAAACCATTAAAAGTTCTAAAAACCCATAAAATTCTAAAAAAGTCAAAAATACTCTTCAAACCCTTAAAGCACAAAAATACCCAAAAGACCTAAAAAGGATTAAAACCCCAAAAATACCTCTAAACTTTAAAAAACATAGAACGATAAAAATACTAAAAAAATCTCCAAAATACATGAAAACCAAAAAAACCCTGAAAAAGCCCTGAAAACATAAAAACCCCTAAAAACCTTAAAAACCATACAATCCAAATAAAAACTCTCAATCCCGTTAAAATCCCTTATAATATTAAAAACACTAAAAATCTTTAAAAAGAAAAAATAAATAAATAAACACTAAAAACTCAAAAAGACTATAAAAACAATAAAACTGCAAAAAAAACCCTTGAAATCCCATAAAAACCAACAAAAACCCTAAAACCCAAAAAAAATGAAAATAAAAAAATCCTAAAAAATCCCAAAAAATAAAAGAAAAACCCCCTAAAACCCCAAAAATCCCTAAAAACAATAAAACCCCTAAAAACCAATAAAACCCCAAAATATCACTAAAAAGTCTATAAAGATGTAAAAACCATAAATCATTATAAACACTAAAAACACATAAAACCTTAAAAACTCAAAAAACCATAATATCACAAAAATAGACTAAAAACCCAAAACAATAAAAACACTAAAAACCCGACAAAGCCCCTAAAAACCCTAAAACACCTAAAACCATCAAACCTTAAAAAACATAATAATACCTTAAATAATAAAAGAAATTAAAAACCGTATGAAAACTATAAAACCCCAAAAAATGATTTTAACCCTAAAAGAAATAACCTTTGAAACCAGTAAAACTATATGAATGAATAAAAACCCTAAAACATTAAAAAAATTAAAAAAACTTAAAACCTAAAAGAAATAAAAAAACATAAAATCTAAAAGGGACCCAAAAGTATTGAAAAATAGTAAAAACCAAGAAAACCCAAAAATACCTAAAAATACCAAAAACCCTTAAAACACTAAAATCCTAAAAAACCCTAAAATTTAAAAAAACCAAAAAACACCTCGAAAATCATAAAACCCTAAAATCTGTAAAAAAATCCTATTAACCCATAAATAAAATAAATCCACTAAAAAATATAAAAACCATAAGAACCCCTAAAAACTATAATTTTTTTAAAAGACACTAAAAACCCTTGAAAACCAAATAAAAAAAAGTGCATAACTAAAAAAACCTGAAAACCCTAAAAACCCTAAAACCCCCTAAAAACCCTCAAAATCCATAAAAGCCTAAAACACCCTAAGACCATAAAAATATTAAAAAGGGAAAAAATCTCTTAAAAGGCTAAAAATCCAAAAACCCTTGAAAACCATAAAAACACTTGATAACTTTAAAAACCCATAAACCCCCTATAAACCACTAAAACTGTAAAAACCCATAAAACCCCTAAAAACCATAAAATAAATCTACAATGAAATAAAAGCCCTAAAAACTCAAAAGAACCTAAAAACCCCAAAAAGTACTTAAAATCTCTAAAAACCTTAAAAATATAAAAAACCCTAAAATCCTTCAAAATCCCTACAAACCCTAAAAACCATAAAAATCTTAAAATTAGCTAATTTTTTTAAAATATAGGAAAACCTGAAAATCCCATGAAAACCCTAAAATCCCCTAATACCATAAAAACACTAAAACCCCATAAAAACTAAAAATCACTAAAAACTCTTAAAACCCCAAAAATTTTAAAAAATGATAATAACTTTAAAAACCATTAATACTCTAAAACACTCATAGAAAAACCCAAAACCCCAAAAAAACACCCAAAAACCCCCAAATAATCTATAAAACACTAAAAATTGAAAACTACCAAAATCTTTATAATCCCTAACAAATCCCAAAAAAATTAAAAATACTAGAACCCCAAAAAATAATTGAAAATGAAAAAACCCATAAAAACAAAGAAAAACTATTAATATTCATTTAAAATTATAAAGCCCCTAAAACCTTAAAAAACAAAAAAACCAATTAAAACCCTTAAAACCAAGTAAAAACTATAAAAATATTTTAAACCCATAAAATCATTTAAAATTCTAAGAATGCATAAAACCACTAAAAAAGTAAAAAATAATCATTGAAAACCTAAAAATTCTCAAAAAACACTTAAAAAGATGAAATTCAAAAACCCATTAAAATTCTAAAAATCACTAAAATCCATAAAAACTGTGAAAACACTAAAAAATCCTAAAATTCCCTTGAAAACCATCAAAATGCTTAAAACAATTAAAAATAATAAATATTTAAAAAAAACCATACCCCCCAAAACCATTAAAAACATTAAAAACCCTAAAAACCCTTAAAAATGCTAAAAATGATTAAAAATCTAAAAATTCATGAAACAATAAAAAATAGTAAATCAAACCCAAAAATCCCAAAAGGTACCGTAGACCTTAAAAATAGAAAGAACCATAAAAACCCATGATAGACCCCAAAACCCTCAATATCCATAAAAACCCAAAAACCATCAATATCCTAAAAAATCCCTAAAAACCCTAAAAATTCAAAAAACATAAAGATCATAAAAACACCTTAAAAACAATAAAAATCCCTAAAAAAATAAAAAAACTAAAAACCATTAAAAACTCAAAATAAACTAGAAAATATAAAAATCCTAAAAACCCTTAAATTGTTAAAAAAAATTTCTAAATCCTTAAAACCCAAAAAAAAATCAAAAAATTACTAAAAACTCAAAAAGACCATAAAACCTTAAAAAATCCTAAAAACCAAAAATACCTGTGAAACCCCATAAAAATCTCTCAAAATCCTTATAAATCATAAAAATAATTAATATACCAAAAAATACATAAAATCCCTAAAATCATAAACACCCTTAAAACCCAGAAAACCCCCTTAAAACAACAATAACCCCTAAAAACAATAAAAAACACTAAAACCCCTAAAACTCATTAAAAATTATAAAAACGTTAAATAAATCTAACAACATTAAAAACGTTAAGAAACTATAAAAAAAAACTTTAAAAACTAATAAAATAAAAACCCCTAAAAACACAAAAGGTCTCTGAAAACCATTAAACCTCTAAAAACCAAAAAAAAACTTTTAAAACCCTTAAAAACACTCAAATCCTTAATGCATTAATAAAATGAAAACCATAAAAATAATAAAAAATCCCAAAAAATTCATAAAAATTTATAAAACCATAAACCCTGGAAGAACCCCTTAAAACCATAAAACCCCTAAAAACATTTAAAAACACTAAAAACCCATAAAACCCATAAAACCACTAAAATTACAGAACGCCAAAAAACACTAAAACACTTAAAACCATAAAAACCCAATAAACTCAGAAAAACACTAAAAACCAAAAAAGTCCCTCAAACCCTTATACCCCCTACAAACCCTAAAACCCCTACAGACACTAAAATTTCTAAAATTATTGAAAAATACAAAACCCTAAAAACTATAAAAATCATAAAAAATCAATAAAAATACCAGAAAATATTAAAAAACTAAAAACCATGGAAATCCCTAAAATTAATTAAAAATCCTTTAAAAACCTAAAAACAAAAAAAACACTGATAACCCACATAATAATCAAGAAATCCTTTTAAACCCTTAAAAAGATTAAAATCTCTAAAACATAAAAATACTAAAATTTAAAGGCCCCCTAAAACATCAAAAAGACCCTAAAACCCATTGATAACCACCCAAAACCCCTAAAAACATCAAAATACCAAAAAACCCAAAAAAACCATAAAATAGTAAAAATCATTAAAAGTCCCTAAAAATCCCTAAAAATGTAAAAAATTTATAAAAACCCCGAAAACCCCAGGAAAACCATAAAACCCTAAAAAGTCCCTAACACCCAAAAAAACCTAACTAACCACTAAAAAATCTAAAACCCTTTAAACCGATAAAATGTTAAAAATCTCTATAAACCCATTAGAATTTTTAAATACTCACAAAAACCCATAAAACCTGAAATACTGTAAAAACCCTAAAAATCCTATAACCTCAGAAAAACCCAAAAAATTCAAAATCCCTATAACCCCTAAAAGAAAAAAATCCAATAAAGTCCACAAAATCCCTGAAAACATAAAAAATGTTAAAACCCCTAAAAAATAACTTAAAACCATAAAATAACTAAAAAACATAGAATGCCTAAAAACCCATAAAACCCTTAAACACCACTAAAAAACTAAAAAAACATAAAACCCCGAAATGTATTAAAAACTACTAAAAAAGATTAAAAAGTATAAAAAATCATAAATCCCTAAAAACCTAAAAAGTCACTAAAATCAGTAAAACCCCTAAAAACACTTAAAACCCCTACACCCCCTCAAAATACCTAAAACCTACAAAAACTCTAAAACCCATAAAAATAAAAAATATCCATAAAAATACCTAAAATATAAAATAAATGTAAAACACCTAAGAACCCTCAAAATCAATAAAAACGCCCAAAACCCTTTAAACCCCCTAAAAACAACTGAATCCATAAATTCCCACTAAAAACACTGAAACCCCTTAAACAAGAAAAACACTATAAAAAATGAAACAACCTTAAAACCACTAAAAAACTCAATAAACCATAAAAATCCATAAAAAAATAAAAACCCTAAAACTATAAAAATCCTAATGAGGCCTATGATTCCCAAATAAATTAAAAACCACTAATAATCATAAAAACCATGAAAACTCAAAAAAAATCCATATACACCCCTAAAATCACAAAAGACCCCAATAAGAGATTAAAACTTTGGAAGACCTTAAAACCCACAATAAAACATTAGAAACTATAAAAATTTTTAACAACACTAAAGAACACATAAAACCCATAAAACCTCAAAAAGAACATAAATCCCTAAAAACCCTAAAAAATACTAAAAACACTTTAAATTCATAAAAACCCTTATGTCCCTCAAAATCCATAAAAACACAAAAAACCCATACAAATAAAAAAACTCTAAGAAAATCTGCAAAAACATAAAAAAAACTAAAAAACCATGAAACCCCTGAAAACCATACTAACCCCAAAAAACCATAAAACCCCTAAAAACACTAAGAACTAAAAAAATCGATAAAACACCTAAAAATGATAAAAAACACTAAAAATCATAAAAACCATGAATAACTAAAAACAAAACCCATAATACCCCATAATACCCCATGAACTATGACAACCATTAAAACAAAAAAAACCTTGAAAACCCCCTAAAAACCCACAAAATTCATAAAACCATAAAAACAGTAAAAATTATAAATATCCCTAAAAACACTTGAAAAGGTAAAAATACCTAAGACCCTTGAAAAAACCTCAGAACCCCCTACAAACCCTAAAAGCATAAAAACCGCATAATAACCCAAAAACCTGATTAAAACTCATAACAACCCATTAAACCCGTAAAAATGTTAAAAAATTCTACAAAATCATAAAACATGAAAAAATAAAAAATAACATCCTAATTACCCAAAATGCCCAAAAAAATTCAAAACCCCTAAAAACACTAAAAACTTGAAAACCCCTAAAAATCCCTAAAAACCATAAAATCCCTAAAAACTCTAAAAAACATTAAAACCCATAAAAAACCCAAAAAACAAAAGCAATAAAAAAATAATAATAAAACCCTGAAATCATAAAACAACTAAAATCTTATAAAACCCTAAAAACCAGTACAAACCTTAAAACCCACTAAAAACACAATAAACCCTTCAAACCCTTAAAAACAATGAAACATTAAAAAAAACTATAAAGAATTTTAATGTAGATAAAAAATATCAATAAACCTAAAAATTCAATCAGACTTTAAAACCCCAAAAAAACACTAAAAATCCTTAAAATCATAAAAAACCCTAAAAATCCTAAAAATCCCTAAAATCAATAAAAATTTCCAAAAATCATAAAAATCCTAAAAAATCCCTAAAAATACATGAATGTGTAAAAAATGATAAAAACTCCGAAGAACCCCAAAAATGATAAAAAACACCTAAAAATAGTAAAACCCAAAAATTCATAAGACCATAAAAAACATCTTAAAACTTTTAAAATCATTAAATCACCTAAAAATGTTTAAAAAACTCCAAAACCATAAAACCCCTGAAAACCCAAAAAACCCTAATGCCGCAAAAGGACCCTAAAATTTTTTAAAACCCCTAGAAACCCTAAAATACCTTAAAACCCTAAAAATCATAAAATCATAAAAATCCGAAAAACTATAAAAATCCCTGAAAGCATAGAAAACCCTAAAAACACTATAACCCCTAAAAACAATAAAAACCCATAAAAAATTTAAAAACCCTAAAACCCATAAAATCTATTTATAAAAATTAAAATCAATAAAAATACTTTTGACCCCTAAAAATGTTACAAATCTCTAAAATCATTAAAAACCTAAAATGTCAAAAAAACCGTAAAACCCAAAAAATTCTCCAAAACACTAAAAACATCTAAAACACAAAAAGGTATTAAAATCCAAGAAATCCAATAAAATATGTAAAAACATAAGTAACACTTAATCCCATGAAAACCCCTGGGAACCATAAAACCTCTAAAACCTTAAAATCTCATAAAAAACTAAAAATCGTAAAAACCCATAAAACACATAAAACTTTTAAAAACCACAAAAACTATAATACCCCTTAAAACCCCTTAAATCATTCAAAAATACTAGATTCCCAAAAAATAGAAAAATCATGCTAAAAACAAACAAATATCCTAGAACCCCAACAAAACCGTAAAACACATAGAAAACTCAAAAACAACCTAAAAACCATCAAATTCCATAAAAACCTTAAAAACAATACAAATCCAAAAAAATACAGAAAAAATATATGAAAACTAAAAAAACCCTAAGAACCCTAAAAATCCATGAAAATGGTAAAATCCCCTGAAAAAAGAGAAAACCTAAAACCCCATAAAAACCTTACAAAATTAATAAAATCTTATAAAACACAAAAAACCATAAAAAGGATTAAAATCTCTTAAAATCCTTAAAATCCTAAAAAATAAAAAATGTGAAAACCCTGAAAATCCATAAAATCCATAAATACCCTTAAAACACCACAAACCCCTCAAAATACCAAAAACCCCAAAATCCATAAAACTTATACCATGGAAACGATAAAGACACTAAAAATCATGAATACCCTCTAAAAACAATATAAAACCCAAAAAATTAAAATACCTAAAAACCCATGAACACCAAAAAACCTCTAAAACCCCTTTAAACCCAAAAAATAATTAAAAAACTATAAAAAACCATTAAACCACTAAAAACTCACAAAAAACATAAAAAGAAAAAAATACCCTAAAATCCTAAAACCCCTAAACACATTTAAAACGCTCAAAATCCATATAAAACTCACATTCCCTAAAACCCAAAAATTCCAAAAAATCTAGAAATTCTAATAAATACCTAAAATTCCTTGAAAATTTAAAAAACATTAAAACGTTGAAAAATCACTGAAAAAATAAAATACTTATGTGACCCTAAAAACCAATAAAAAACCTAAAAACACTAAAAACTCTAAAAACCCTTAAAATATTTAAAATCATTTTAAATGATAGAAACTCTAAAAATAGTAAAACTCAAAAAATAATAAAAAAACCTAAACCCCTAGAAAGTTTCCAAAATACCATAAAAACCCTCAAACTCTAAAACCCTTTAAAACCCCTAAAACTCTTTAAATAAATAAAAATAATGAAAAAACCTAAAACCATAAAAATATTAAAAAACCTAAAACTTCTCGAAAAATTATAAAACTCTAAAAACCATGAAAACCCTTGAACACCATAAAAACACCAAAATATATTAATGACCTAAAAACCCATAAAACCCATAAAACCCCTCTAAAAACTCTAAATCAAGAAAAAACAATAAAAACGAAACAAACATTAAAATCCTAAAAACTCAAAAAAATACAAAATCCACCAAAGGCCCTAAAAACCACTAAAACATTAAAAACCATGAAAACCCTAAACCATCAAAATCCATGAACCCTTAAAAACCCTAAATATATAAAAAAATCCTAAAAAAGCCCTTAAAATTACCAAAAAAACATAAAAACTATAAAATAATGAAAACCCCTTGAAAAGCATAAAAAACCCATAAAATCAAAAAAAATCTATAAAAACCCATAAAAACACTAAAAAAACTAAAATTTAAAAAAAACCATAAAGTACATAAAAATGTTTTAAGAACCCCTTAAACACAAAAAGACACTAAAAAGACCTTGTTTACAATAAAATCCATAAAAATCTATAAAAATCCCTAAAAATATTACAAACCCTAAAGCCAGGAGAAACCCTTTAAAACCTTAAAAAGCCATAAATCCCATAAAATACCCAAAAACCAATAAAGCCCTTAAACCTCACCAAAAACACTAAAAAATCATAAAACCTAAAATGTTTACAAATACCCTAAAATTACAAAAGTCTCTAAAACCCCTAAAACCCCCTTAAAACCATGAAAATCAATAAAAACCATCAAAATCACAAAAAAAATCTAAAACCATTAAAACCATAAATATCCTAAAAATACCAACAATTCTTGGAACATGTAAAAACCCATAAAAACCATGTAAAAACCTTGAATATAATAAAAACACATAAATCACTTAAATCCTATAAACCACATAAAAACCTAAAAACCCACTAAAGACACCAAAACCCCTAAAAACTCATAAAAAATTAAAAACTCCAAACCCCCTTAAAAACCTAAATATCTCAGAAAACCCTAAAAACCCCAAAGAGACTCTAAAAACCAAAAAACCCTTATAGCCTCTATAAATCTCTTAAAACACAAAAAATCTATGAAAATGTTAAAACCCATAAAAACAAAAAAACCCCTAAAAGTCCAGAAAAAACAATTAAAACAATAAAAAAATACTATAAACCCTAAAAAACCTGAAATCCATAAATGACCCTAAAATCTATAAAAACCCTAAAACCCATAAAGACCCTAAAATCCAAAAAGAACATATAAAAACACTTTAACCTCTTAAAAACATTAAAAAATATTAAAACTGTTAAACATTGAAAATTCAAAATACCCCTAAAACCCCAAAAGGCCTAAAAAACATACAAACTATAAAAAACCCAAAACCCATAAAAAACATAAACCCCATAAAAACCACAAACCCACTTAAAACTCTAAAAACACATAATAACTTTTAAAAACATTAAAAACCTAAAAAACTTTTAAAAACACTATGAAAACCATTAGACCCTAAAAAACTCAAAAACCATAAAAACCCCTAAGGACCCAAAAAACCCAAACCCCCCATAAAATCCATAAAACCATAAAAAACTTAAAAATACATAAAACTAAAAAACACAAAAAACTATAAAAACCTTAAAATCTCCTCAAAATCCCTAAAAACAAAAAAACCTAAAAACTATGAAAACCTGGAATATCATAAAAACCACTTAAAACTATGAAAAACACTAAAAAACATAAAACCCATTAAAAATATAAAAACCCTTAAACCTCTTAAAAGGTAAAGAGACTCTAAAACCATTAAAAACCTTACCAATCCAAAAAAAAATCTAAAAACACAAAAGACCATAAACCCTTAAACCCCCCTAAAATTAATGAAAACCTGAAATACTCTAAAAACACTAAAAAACATAAAAACCTTATAAAAAACAAAAAAACAAAAAGGCTCTAAAAATTCCTAAAAACATAAAAACCCAAAGTTATTATAAAAAACCCTTGAAAATAATAAAAACTCATAAACAACTTAAAAACCCCAAAGCCACAAAAAAAACAGGTCAAAACTCTAAAAACCATTAAAACACTGAAAAACAATAAAAACTCTTAAAAACCATAAATGTCTAAAAAAATCATAAAGAACCATAAAGACAGAAAAACACCCTAAAAACCCTAAATAACCTGAAACCCCTAAAATCCACAATAAATTCCTGAAAACCCCAAATACTCTCATAATCCCTAAAATCACTTAAAACCCCTAAAAACCATAAAAATCCATAAAAAATCCTTAATATTCCTGAAAATAAAAAATCCCTTAAAACATATGAAAAACTTATGAATACCATAAAAACTCCAAAAAACCTTACAATCACATAAAAACCCACAAAATCCACAAAACCCTAAAATACCCTAAAAATAATACAAATCCAAAAATCAAAAAAAAAACACCAAAAAATCCTTCAAATAAAAAATCCCTAAGAACCAAGAAAAACCTTGAAAACCATAAAAATCCTAAAAATATTTGAAATAATAAAACCCAATAAAAAAATAATACCCTTCAAATAACTAATAACATTAAAAATAGATAAAATACCAAAAAAATAAAAAATAACATAAAAACCAAAAAATACCCTAATCACCTTGAAATACCCTAAAACCCATAAAACACGAAAAAACACATAAAATAAAAAAAACCAAAAAAACCAAAAAAGAAATCAAAAACCTAATAAATCCCCAAACTACTAAAACCATAAAAACACTAAAACCCTAAAAATCCTTAAAACCCACAGAAACTATAAAAACACTAAATCCCTATAAAAACCCTAAAAACCCACTAAAAACTTTAAAAATCAATAGAACCCAAAAAATCATTAATAACACTAAAAATAATAGAAATAAAAAAAACTTAAATAATCCCTAAAAACCCAAAAGTCATTAAAAACCCAAAATCATTGAAGAATCCTAGAAAAACCATAAAACCCATCAAAATCCACAAAACCCTAAAAAACTAAAATCCAAAAAATTGTAAAAAAATCTCAAAAAATATCTGAAAACATAAAAAACAATAAAAAAACTTATAAACCACTAAAAATCAAAAAACCCCTAAAAACTATAAAAACCCTAAAAATATATAAAAACCCTAAGACAACTAAAAACACTAAAAATCATTAAATTTAATAAAAAATGTTAAAAACTTTAAAAAACAAAAAACTCTAAAAGTTGGAAAAACCCTAAAATCCCAAAGGACCCTAAAACCACGAAAATCCCTAAAACCCCTAAAACCCTTAAAACACCAAACAACACTAAAACCCTAGAAATAATAAAAAATCTAAGAAATTCATAAAATTTTCTTAAAATATTAAATCCTTTAAAACCCTGAAAAACACCAAAAAAACACCAAAACCCTTAAAAACCAATAAAACCCCTAAATAAAGAAAAAAACCCCTTAAAACCCTTATATCATTAAATATCTCTAAAAACCATACAACATCAAAAATCTAAAAAACTCTATATACCCAATGAACCATAAAACCCTAAAATGATGAAATCCCCAAAAATATGGAAAAACCAAAAAATCTTTAAAATACCTAAAAATCATCAAATAAGTAAAAAACCATAAAAATCATTAAAACTCCATGAAGTCCATAAAAACCCCTAAAACCATAAATAACCCTAAAACACCATAAAACCATAAAAAACCATAAACTCCCAAAAAACACTAAATACTCTAAAAAAACCCTTAAAACCTCTAAAGATGTTAAGAAGCTCAAAAAGATATTAAACCCTAAAAACAAGAAAAAACCCTAAACTAAAAGATCCAAAAAACCCAAAAAAACCAAAAAACCCAAAAAACAATAAAAATAATTGAAAAACCCTAAGAACCATAAAAACCCCTAAGAAACCTAAAAACCCCAAAAATCCATAAAAATCATAAAAAACCCAAAAAAATCAATGAAAATGAAAACCCCCTCAAAAACTAACAAACCACCTTGAAAAAGATAAAATCCAATAAAAACCTTAAAACCCTTGAAAACCATAAAACCTATGAAAATATAAAAACCCTTAAAACAACTATAAATGATAAAAATAACTCAAAAACATTCCTAACCAAAAATAACATTGAAAAAATCCATAAAAACCAAAAAAATTATAAAACCCTAAAAAACCAAAAAAAAAAACATTAAAACCCCTTAAAACTTCTAAAAACCATAAAAAACCCAAACACCCCCTAAAAACCAAAAAAAATTACTATTAAATGCCTAAAAATATATAAAAATTTTAAAAACACTAAAACCCCTGAAAACCCCATGAATACAGTAGAAACCATAAAAACTATAAAAACTCCAAAACCCCATAAAAATTACAAAAACACAATAATTTATTTGAAACTAATTAAACACTCTATAAACATTTAAAAAAAGTTAAATCCCTAAAAATTAGATAAAACCTAAAAGGAAAAAACCCTAAAACCCTTAAATACACAAAAACCCCTTAAAACCCTCTAAAACCTCATAAAGCAATCAAAATCCATTAAAACAATACAATCCTAGAAGGCCCTAGATACCTGAAAATGTAAAAAAACCCATTAAACCCTGAAAAAACCATGATGACCATAAAAACTCCAAAAAAACATAAAAATCCTAAAACCCTATAGAATCCCTAAAACACCACTAAAAACACTAAAAATCCTTAAAACCCAAAAAACATCAAAAAATCTAAAAGATGGTAAAACCCCCAAAAAACACAAGGAAACCCTAAAACCAAAAAGACGCAAAACCCCTAAAAATAAAAAAACATATTCAAAATCTTAAAAACCCCAAAGAAATTAATGTCCCTAAAAACCCTAAAAAGCATTGAAACCCCTAAAAATAAAATCCTTAAAAACACCTAAAAAACATAAATTATACTTAAAACTATGGAAAACTCATTAATAATATAAAACCACTAAAAAATTTAAACCACTAAAACTAAAAAAACTCTAAAAACCCTTAAAAACCCTAAGAACATGAAAAATATCTAAAAACCCTTAAAACTATAGAAAAATTTAAATTCATCTAAAACCCAAGAAACATTTGAAACCCTAAAACCCCTTAAATCTATAAACACACCTGAAAACCCCTAAAATTCCTAAAAACCATAAAAGACCTAAATACCAAAAAAATATATATGAAATAATCCCTAAAATCTCTAATATTGAGGATATCCACCAGATCCTTGGACATCACAAAATTCCATGTTTGTTGTAGCTTCATCAATAACATTGGTTGAAACAAAATTCCTCACCAGATTCACATCCCCGTAGGCCTCCCTTTCCACTCCACAAACCTACACTACCTCCCCTTACCTTCCTTTTGGAAAGGTTCTGATACCCAAATCGTGCCTCAACTGGGTGAAGAAATCCACAACCCATAGCCCTGAATCCATATGTTTGGCACCATTCACTATGACTGGAGGCACCACAATAGGACATGAAACATGCAGAATCTTATTCTCTCTTGAATTATTCAAAAACTCCTGATAACATCCTTCCTGGACAGCCAGGGTCTTCACATCGGGTAAGTCTTGTTGCATGAGGGATCCCATGTCCCCATAGACAAACCCACAGACCTCCTCAATTCTTCCTAAACTAACACCATCATGAACTTGCTGGTTTGAAGCGGGATCTGCCCACACCACTGACCCATAAAACCACTAAAATACCACTAAAAAATATAAAAAACCATAAAACCCGAAGAAATAATAATAAAATCTAAAATACCTTAAAACCCTAAAAAAACCCTTCAATCCCAAAAAATACTAAAACCCAAAAAACCCCTATAAACATTGAAAACTCAAAAATCCCTTAAAATCCCCAAAAATAATAAAACCTCAAAATGATAAAAATCATAAAAATTACTTAAAAATCATAAAAAAGTAAAATCCCTCAAAACCATAAAACCTCAAAAATTCTTCACCAGATTCGCATCAAGGTAGGCCTCACTTTATACTCCACACACCTACACTACCTCCCCTTACCTTTCTTTTGGAAAGGGTCTGATACCCAAATCGTGCCTCAATCAGGTGAAGACAACCACAACTCGCAGCCCTGAATCCATATGTTTATCACCCTTCACTATGAATGGAGGCACCGCAGTAGGAAATGAAACATGCAGAAGCTTATCCTCTCTTGAATTATTCAAAAACTCTTGATAACATCCTTCCTGGACAGCAAGGGCCTCCGCATAGGGTAAGGCATGTGGCATGAGGGATCCCACATCCCTAGAGACAACCCCACACACCTTCTTAGTCCTTCCTAAATTGACACCATTATAAACTTGCTGGTTTGAAGAGGGATCTACCTACACCTATGACCCATAAAACACCTAAAATATCACAAAAAAATATAAAAAACCAAGAAACCCCTAAAAATAATAATATAATCTAAAATACCTTAAAATCCTTAAAAATAGAAGAAACTCTACAACCCCAAAAAATCCTAAAACACAAAAAAAATCCCTAAAAACATTGAAAACTCAAAAACCCCTAAGAATCCCCAAAATAATAAAAACTTAACAACCATATAAATCATAAAAAATACATAAAAATACTAAAAAAGAAAAAACCCTGAAAACCATAAAACCCAAATATTCCTTACCAGATTTGCATCCAATCTGGCCTCCCTTTCCACTACACACACCTACAATACCTTCCCATTCCTTCTTTTGGGCAAGGGTCTGATACCCAAATTGTGCCTCAGTCAGTTGAAGACATCCCCAACACATGGCCATGAATCCATATGTTTAGAACCCTTCACTATGACTGCAGGCACCACAGAAGGACATGAATCACACACAAGCTTATCCCTTATTGAATTATTCTAAAACTCCCAATAACATTCTTCTTAGACACCTAGGGTCTCCGCATCGGGTAAGGATTGTGCCATGAGGGATCACACATCCCCAGAGACAACACCATGAACCTCCTCAGTCCTTCCTAAACAGACATCATCATGAACTTTCTAGTTTGAAGAGGGATCAACCTACACCTCAGACCCATAAAACCCTTAAAATACCACTGAAAATATCTAAAAACCGAAGAAACCCCTAAAAATAAAAATAAAATCTAAAATACCTTAAAACCCCCCAAAAAAAACCATACAACCCCAAAAAATCTTAAAACCCAAAAGATTCCTAAAAACATTGAAAACTCAAAAACCCCTCAAAATCCTAAAAAACAATAAAACCTCAAAAACCCTAAAAATCCTAAAAATTACATAAAAATCATAAAAAAGTAAAAACACAGAAAACCTCAAAAAACAGGAGAAACCTAAAAAAACCCATAAAACCCTTAAAACATCCTAAAAACCCATATAATCCATAAAAACTATAAAAACCCCAAAATACCTTTAAATACATTAAAAGTATAAAAAACCACAAAACCCTGAAACCTCAAAAAACCCTAAAACCGCAAAAGACCCTAAAACATGTGAGAAAACCCAAAAAACCTTAAAATTCAATGAAATCCAAAACCCCAAATAATACCTAAAAAATATAAAAAATCTCTCAAAACAATGAAAATACTTAAAAAGGATCTAAAATTCTCTAAAATATTTAAAAACCCTAAAAACACATAAAAACCATGAAACCCACTAAAAACTCTAAAAACATTTTAAACCCTAAAATCATTAAAAACCCAAAATACTATAAAAACACCAAAAAGAAAAAAATTAAAACCATAAAATATTATAAATAACATATAAACCTTAAAATCCCTAAAAATTCCTAAAAATTCTCAAATTCCAAAAAACACTAAAAAATGTAAAAATCATAAAAAAATCCATGAAAATATCTACCAGTCGAAGAAAATGTGAAAACCCAAAACCCTTAAACACTATAAAAAACCCTGACGACCTTTAAAATCCCTAAAACCCCATAAAAACCCTAAAACCCACCAAAAATTATAAAAATATTAAAATCCTAAAAAATATTAAAATAATCTGAAAATATAAAAACCATAAAAAACATAAAAATACCTATAGGAAAAAAACATTCAAACCCCTGAAAACCCTGAGAAACCCTAAAAACCATGAAAAACTAAAAAATCCATGAAAATCAATAAAATCCAAAAACCCCCAAAATCATAAAAATGTAAAACATACCTAAAAATCGATTAAAACATTTAAAACCCTAAACCCTAGAAAAACCCCTGAAAACTGCAAGACAACCTAAAAATAATAAAAACCAAAAACCTATAATATCCGTAAAAACAACTAAAAACCATAAAACCAATAAATCCCTTTAAAATGTTAAAAACACTAACACCCCTTAAAAAATATTAAAAACCTCAAAACTAATAAAAACTCAAAAATAACCTATAACTCCTGAAAACTCTCAAAATAGTAAACCCCCTAAAAGCCATAAAACCATAAAAATCCCTAAAACCATAAAAAACACTAAAAACAATAACAAATCGAAAAAATCAATAAAAATCCCTAAAAATCTAAAAACCCCCCAAAACCCATAAAAACAACCAAACCCCTAGAATCCTAAAAACCCTAAAAACCAACTAAAACTCTAAAATCACTTAAAACCCCTAAAAATGTTAAAAAAAATCTAGAAACCCATAAGATTTATAAAAAACCTAAAAAAATACCAAAAACCAGATAACCCCTTAAATCCCCAAAAATCCCTAAACACCCCTAAAACAACCAAATTCCTGACAAACCCTAAAACCCCTAAAAACACTAAAACCTTTAGAACCCTAAAAATAAAACAAACTAAAAAATCCCTATAATACAATAAAACGTAAAAAGACCCTAAAGACCTTGAAAAAAACTGAAAACAATAAATAACCATAATACATTAAAACCCTAAAAACCAATAAAACCCTAAACCACTAAAAACTCTAAAACCCCTTAAAACCCCTAGAAAGGATAAAAACTCAAAAATAACCTTAAAACCCCTAAAACCATCAAAATATCTTAAAATACCTAAAATCCATAAAATCCTAAAAGGGTCAAAAAAATACTTGAAAACGTAGAAAATCCTAAAACCCTGAAAACCCTTCAAAATATTAAAAACCCCTAAAAACATAAAAAACTCTAAAAACATTCCACTAAAAAATATAAAACCCTTTAAACCCCAAATTTTTTTAAAGACACTAAAAAACATAAACACCTAAAAAACTCAAAAAAACCATAAAGCATCAAAAGACACTAAAATCCTTAAAAACCCTTAAAAACCCATGACACCCCCAATAGATCATGAAATTTTTTAAAAACATGAAATCCCTAAAAATGAAAAAAAATAATAAAAAATCTGTAAAACCCCTGATAATGTATAAAACCGTAAAACCCCTTAAAACCCTAAAACCCCCAAACCCCCCTTAGAACCTTAAAAACACAAAAAATTAATAAAAACCCTAAACAGACACTAAAACTCAAAAAAACCTTAAAATATATAAAATTGATAAAAAATTGGAAGTCCTTAAAAATAAAAAGAAACATTAATAATACTAAAACCCCAAAATGAACAAAAGACCCATTAAAAACCAATTAAACCCTAAAACCCCTAAAAATATAAAAATAACCAAAACCCCTAAACAGCGTAAAAATATTTTGAAAATATGAATATACCTAAAAATGTGAAAAACACTAAAAACCAAAAATAGAATCATGAAAACCTTGAAAACCCTTAAAATCATTTAAAACCCTCAAAACCCATAAAACCCCAAAAATGAATAGAAAAAACAAAATCCCCTCTAAAACTCTAAAAACAAGAAAATTATTTAAAATAAATTTAAACAAAAAAAACTCAGAAAATACACATAAAACCCCAAAAAAAACACTAAAACCAATAAAAACCCTAAACCCCCTGAAAATCCCAAAACTTGAAAACCCCTTGGAAATGTTATAATATCCCTAAAATCCATGAAAATGTAGATTACCCTAAAAACATGAAAACCCCGTAAAAACATTAAAACCCCCTATAAGCTTTCAGGAACCCCGAAATCCCATTAAAACACACAAAAAATTTAAAAATCCATTAATCCCATGGGAATATTAAAAAAACTCTAAAATCCCTAAAATCCATTGAAATAAAATAAACCCTAAACACCCAAAAAACCATAAACCCTGTAAAACCCATAAACATCTAAAAACCACTAAAAACCAAAAAATTCTAAAAATCCCTAAAATCATTAAAAACCATAAAATTAATAAAAACCCTTAAATCCCTAAAAACATAAAAACAATAAAAACCATAAAAACCATAAAACCCCTAAAAGCATAAAAATCCATATAACCATAGAAACCATAAAAACCAAAAAAACACTAACAAATTAAAACCCTTAAAAACATTAAAAACTCTAAACTGCATTAAAAACCCTAGAAAATTAATGAAAACGCCTAAAATACTCAAAATCATTCAAAACCCTAAAACCCATAAAAATCATAAAAATCCAAAAAACCCCTTAAAAACCCTAAAAATGTAAAGAACCCTAAAAAATGAAAATAATCTGAAAACCCTAAAAACCCCTAAATACATTTAAGGATCCAAGACCCCATAAATCCATAAACCACTAAAAACCCATAAGACCCATTGAATTGTTTGAAATCAATAAAAACATTAAAAACACTAATAAACTATAAAACCACTAAAAATAAAAATACCCAACGAAATCATGAAAAAATCGAATATACCCTAAAAACCCAAATAATACCTATTACCCATCAAATTCCCTAAAAATACTAAAAAACGAAAAAAATGATAAATATCCAAAAAAGCCCTAAATTCCTTAAAACGTAAAAAACACCAAAAAACCACCCCCCCCCCTCAAAACTATAAAACCCTGGAAAACATAAAAACCCTGAACCCCTATAAAGACAAAAAATATAACTAAAAACTCTAAAAACCCTTAAACCCCCTAAAAACCATTATAATCCAAAAAAATTCTCAAAATTCTCGAAAACATATAAATCGCTAAACCCCCTAAAATAATAGAAAATCTTAAAACATTAAAAACCCTTAAAACCCATAAAAATATAAAAAAACACTAAAAAATCTACAAATACATAATCCCCAAAAAAAATTAAATAACTCTAAACAAATTTAAACCCCAAAAAAATCAAATAAAAACATAAAACACGCAAAAGACCCATGAAAACATGACAACCCCTAAAACAATGAAAAACACAAAAATCCCTCAAAATCCCTTAAAACCATAAAAACCCCTTAAAACCATTAAAATTCATAAAATTTCCTTAAAATCCAAAAAAAATTATAAAAATATAAAAATCCCTTAAAACTCCAAGATACCTTAAAACCCATAAAAAACTAAAAAACCATAAAAACATAAAAAACAAAAAAACCTTAAAAACCCAAAAGACTCTAAAAATATTTGTAAACATTAAAAACACTAAAACCCCTTGAAACCCATAAAACTCTCAAAATCCCAAAAAATTCTATAACTTATTAAAATTCTAAAAATCCTTAAAATCCCTAAAAATGTAAAAAACTAAAAAAACCCATAAAAATCATTTAAAACAATAATTACCCCTAAAAACAAAAAACCCTACCCACATAACATCCTTAAAAACCCTTCAAATACAAAAATTTTTAAACAACTCATGAATATAATTAAAAACCTTAAAAATCCCAAAATTCCTTAAAACCATCAAAACCCCTAAAAACCAAAAAACATACAAAAATAATAAAACCCCTAAAACACTAAAATCCCTAAAAATCATAAATATCTTAAAAAATACCTCAAAATAAATGAAAATGTAAAAAACCATAAAACATTGAAATCCCCATAAAATCATAAAAAAACATAAATACCTTAAAACCCTAAAACCCATAAAAACCTTAAAACCCACTAAAAATTATAAAACCCCTTAAAACCCATAAAATTGAGATGAAACATTTAAAACCATAAAAACACAAAAACCCTTAAACCCCAAAAGACACTAAAAACTCTGAACACCCATAAAAACCCAAAAAAACTCCTAAAAACATTAAAAACCTAAAAAGTTACTAAAAATCCTAAATAAAATGAAAACCATAAATCCTCAAAAACCGTCAAAATCCCTGAAAACATAAAAAAACTATAAAATCTTGAGAAACCAATAAAAACTATATAAACCCCCAAAAATATAAAGAACACTAATACCCAAAAAAACCCTAAAACCCACTATAAACTCTAAGACCCTTCAGTCCCATAAAGATGTTATAAAATTCTAAAAATCCTTAAAAATCCAAAAACCCTAAAAAAAATACAAAAATATTCTAAAAACCCTAAACACCCTCAAGATCCATAAAAACCCTAAAAACCATAAAATCCAAAATAGTCTAAAAAAATTCCTAAAAATAATTTTAAATATAAAAAACCTTGGAAAAATAAAAATTTTGAAACCCCCTGAAAATAATAAAACACATAAAAACATTATAAACAAGAAGACCCATAAAAAACATAAAACAACTAAAAACTCTAGACACTTAAAACCGGAATGTTTCAAAAAAACACTAAAATCCTTAAAAACCTTAATAAAATAAAATAAAACCATAAACCCCCAAAAAACCACAAAACCCCTGAAAAAACCTAAAAACCTAAAAACCATAAAAATACCGAAAAATCATCAAAATACCTAAAACCCCTAAAACCCTAAAAATAATAAAAATCATAAAAACCACAAACAATATATTGGAACATTAAATAACCTTAAAAACCCAAAAACCCTTGAAAACAATAAAACCCCTAAAAATCTTAAAAAAAATAAATCTTCATAAAACACTACAAACCCACTAAAAACTCTAAAACTCCTAAAAATGTTACAAAATCTAAAAAATAATAAAAATCCTAAAAACATTACAAATCATAAAATCCCAAAATAACATAAAACCCTAAAACCACTAAAAACTATAAAACCCCTAAAATTATAAAAAATACAAAACAATTAAAATATATAGAACCCTTAAAAAATATAAAAACCATAAAAATAAAAAACAAATACCAAAAAAAATTAACAATGTAAAAACCCTAAAAACCCTAAATATCCGCTAAAAACCACAAAACCCCTAAAAATTTAAAAAACCATAAAACTACATAAAAACCCTAAAACCACTAAAAACTCATAAAACCCTTAAAACACCTAAATATGTTAAAAAATATACAAAAATTAAATACCTTAAAACCTAAAATACATTTAAAATCCTCAAAATCTCTAAAAATCTAGAAAAACCCAAAAAACCATAAAAATCATTAAAATGACTAAAAATCCCTAAAATTTCAGAAAACCCTAATTACCCTGAAAACCACCTAAAACCCATAAAATCCCCAAAAAAACCATAAACTCCTAAAAACTTTTCAAAAAGTATAAAATCTATTTAAACCCCTAAAAACGTTAAAAACACCAAAAACCATAAAAACCCAAAAAAATCACAAAACACAAAATGTCTTTAAAACCCTAAAACCCCTAAAACCATTGAGAATCCTAAAATCTCTTAAAACCATAAAAACCCCCATAATTTTTATAAATAAAAAACCAATAAAATGACTAAAAACCCACTAAACAATAAACCCCCATTAATGACCTAAAATACTAAAAAAACTTGAAAAAATATAAAACCCTAAAAATGTAAAAAAAACCCTAATAAACATAAAATCCTAAAAAACCATAAAATATCAACAACACATTAAAAACCCAAAAAACCCCAAAAAAACCCCTAAAAACAATAAAAAACATAAAAACCTCATAATAAATAAAATCCTTGAAAACCCAAAAAACCCTTAAAACCCATATTTTAAAAAAAACTATAAAATCCATAAAAATATAAAAACATCCAAAACCAATGAAAATACATAGAAAACCATAAACACCACTAAAGACATTAAAAACCCCAAATCCCGTAAGAACCTAAATAACCTATACAAAATATAATCCCCTTAAAACCCCAAAAATGGTTAAAAACTCTAAAAACCATAAAACCCTAAAAAACTCAAAAACTGAAAAAATCCCAAATAACCATTAAAACCCTAAAAACCATAAAAGACCTAAACCCCCTAATAAATAATCTTATTATGGAGTAATTGTAGATCAAAAATCATGGATATTCATGGGGAAATTAGGGATTTTTGAGTGTGATGGATTATCTGAGAGATGATGCATTTGAGGTCAAACACCTCCTCGTTGGAGGTTGCCTCCGATGAGCAGGGGGAGATGCATAGGATACAGATACTTCTTGACGGGGAGTTCAACCAAGGAGTCATATCAGAAATAAATATCATAATTATAGGATCTATCAATAATAGGTATTCCACATCAATTTAGTTTGTAGATTCTAGAATGATACACAAAAATACCTAAGAACCCTAAAACCCCTAAAAATCATTAAATTCCCCAAAAAATCCAAAAAATCATAAAACCCAAAAAAAAGAATTAAAACCTAAATAACCTCTAAAAACTGTGAATACCCCTAAAAACCCAAAAACCACAAAAACCCCTAAAAGCTCTAAAAACCCTTTAAAACCCTAAAACATAAAAACCCAACAACAAGACCCTAAAACCTACGAAAAACAATTAAAACCTCAAAAAACTCCAAAAAAACCTAAAACCATAACAAGATACTAAAATCCTAAAAACCGATAAAACACTAAAACTCCTAAAATGCACTATAAACCCACAAAATTCCTAAATATCATAATCACCCCTAAAACTGTAAATGTTATAAAAATCCCAAAAAATACATGAAACATTAAAAACCCAAAAAATCATGAAAACCCCATAAAAACCATAAAAACCACTAAAAAAATAAAACCCTTAAAACACATAAAACCCAAAAATCCAACTAAGATCTCTAAAAATTATTAAAACTCTTAAAACAATTAAAAATTATAGAAATATAAAAAACCATAAAATCCCCAAAAGACATTAAAACCCCAAAAATCTTAATAACCCTAAAAACCCATTAAAACCCCTAAAAACCATCAAAATCACTGATAAGAGAAAAAACCTAAATATATTAAAATCCTCAGAACTCCATAAAATCAATAATAATGTAAAACAACCTAAAAATGTGAAAAACCATTAGAAACCCATAAAACCCCTAAAAACATTTAAAAACCCTAAAACCATAAAAAAAATTATACAACCATTGAAACCACGAAATTTTTTAAAGAAACCTACAAAACCATAAAAATTTGAAAACCCACCAAAAAACCAAAAGACCCAAAAACCCTGAAAACCCCTAAAACCCGTAAAATCCCTAAAACCCCTAAAAACCCTCAAAATATCAAATAACCACTACAAACCCTAAAATCCATAAAAACCTGAAAATAAATTATAATATCTGAAAACACAACTACATTAAAATCCATTAAAACCCCATAAAGACAATAAAACCCCTTTAAACCCTTAAAACCACTAAAAATCCTAAAACAACTGAAAACACTAAAACCCCTTAAATCCCATAAAAATGTTCAAAAACTCTAAAAAACCTTTAAACCATTTAAAGAACCATAAAAGCAAAAAATATTATAAAAAACCTGAAAACCCTCAAAATAATTACAACATTAAAAACCATAAACCCATCAATATCATTAATAACCCCCAAAATCCCTAAAAACGATAAAAATTTGTAAAAATCCTTAATAATCTATGAAAACATAAAAATCTATAAAAAACCCCAAAAACCATAAAACCCCTAAAAAAATTGAAACCCTCTTCACCATATAAAACCCAAAAAACCACTAAAAATATAAAATCACATAAAACCCCAAAAAAAATAAGAAACTATAAAAAACATAAAAAAACCTCAAAACTCAGAAAACACCTAAAAACCAAAATAAACCTAAAAAAACTCTAAAAATCCTAAAACGCATCTAAAACCCAGAAAAACCCTAGAAACCCTCAAAATCCATAAAAAACATAAAAACCATAAAAATTCTGAAAAATTCCCAAAATCCATAAAAATGAAAAAACCATAAACACCCTAAAAACCCTATGAAAAGAATAAAAACCCCAAAAAACCATAAAAATTAAAAAATCCATTGAAACCCTAAAAAAACACTACAAACTATAAATACATTTTAATCCCCTAAATATGTAAAAAATTCTAAAATAACTTAACACCCCTAATAACTCAAAACACTAAAAAAAGAAAAATCCAAAAGACCTTAAAAAACCTTAAAACCAAAAAAATACCCAAACACCCCTTAATACCCTAAAACCCTCATAATACACAAAATCCTTAAAAATGTAAAAAAACTAAAATTTTAAAAATTACTAAAAATATCAGAAAACGTTAAAAAACCTAAAAACTATGAAATCCATAGAAAAACATAAAACCTCCAAAACACTTTAAAATGTGTAAATACCCATAAACCCCCCAAAACCGCACTAAAAACTATAAAAAACCATAAAAACCATAAAAACCCTCAAAACCATAAAACCAAATAAGACCCTGAAAACCCAAAAAAACTCAAAACCCAAAAAAACACAGAAATCATAAAAAATTGAAATCCCAAAAAAAATATAGACATCCTAATAATCATATATAATCCCAAAAAACTCCAAAAACATAAAAAACCAAATAAACCCTAAAAACCTTTTAAAATGGTAAAACCCCTTAAAACCATAAAACCCTAAATAATCAAAAATACCTAAATAAAAAACTAAAAATTCTAAAACCCCATGAAACCCCTTAAACATAAAAAGACGTTAAAATATTTTAAAATCCCTAAAACCCAAAAAACTATAAAAACCAAAATTCCCTAAAAACCCTAAAACATAATCATAAAAACCCTAAAAAAATAAAAGACAACAAACCTTCAAAATCCAATAAAAGAATAAAAACCCCTAATAATCATAAAAAACCTATAAAATCAATAAAAATAATGAAAATGTAAATAACTCTAAAACACTAAAAATAACCTGAAAACCATAAAAAAAAACTCTCAAAACCTTAAAAACCCAAAAACCCATAAAAACCATGAAGCCCAATAAAAACTCTAAAAAACCATTAAAATGCTAAAAACATTAAAAAACTCCAAAAAACATAACAACCCTAAAAAAACCAGAAAACACAAAAAGACCCTAAATACCCTAGAACCCATAAAAACTTTAAAAACCCCTCAATACCCCCCAAAACCCCTAAAACCATTAAATTCCTAAAAAATCTATAAAAATCCATTAAAATGTAAAAACTCTAAGAACCCTAAAACCCTTGAAAACCATAAAAACCCATAAAAAAATTATAATCCCTAAAAACCCTTAAAAAACCAAAACCCAATAAAAGCTATAAATGATATTAAAAACCCTAAAAACATATAAAACTCTAAAAAACCTTATTTCATATAAAAAACTAAAAACCCTAAAAAACCAAAATATACCTCAAAACCCTCAAAACCCCTAAAATATATGAAAAATATTAATATCTTTGATAATCCCTAAAAACACTAAAACCATAAAAAACCAAAAGGCCCAAAAAATGCATGAAAATGTCAAACCCCCTAAAATTCCTAAAAATCAATGTAAACCATAGAACCCCGTATAATCTTTAAAAACCCTAAAACCCATAAAAACCCCAAAAACCACTAAAAACATTAAAAACTACTAAAAACCCTAAACCCCTAAAAATTTGAAAAACTGTAAACCAATTAAAACACTAAAAACTAAAAAAACACTAAAAACCCATAAAAACCCCTAATACTCTGAAAAATCCAAAAAAACCATATAAACCTTCAAAATAACTAAAACCCTAAAAAACCTATAAACATAACAATGCTAAATAATCCCTAAAAATCCATAAAACATTAAAAACCCCTAAAAACACTAAAAATACCCTAATAACAATAATAACCCCTAAAAACCGTAAAAACCCTAAAAAATAAAAAAATCACTAAAACACTAAAAGCCCTATGAACCCCTAAAATTGTTTAAAAAAATCCCAAAAACCCCTTAAAACCCCTAAAACTCAAAAAAATTATTAAAAACCCAAAATTACATAAAACCATTGGAAAACCGTAAAAACACTAAAAAACCATGAAAACCCCTAAAACCCCTAAAAATCCAGAAAAACACTAAAAATCCAAAAAACCATATAAATCATAAAAATTCCCAAAAAATACATAAAAATGTAAAAAACACTAAAATATTTGAAAATGACTAAAAATCATAAAAACCCCTATAAACCTTAAAAACCAAAAAAATCATAATAACCCACTAAAAACACCAAAGACCCTAAACCCCATCAAAATGTTAAAAAAAACTCAAAAACCCTTTAAATCTCTAAAACTAAAAAACCCCTTAACTCCGAAAACAATAATTAACCATAGAAACCCCTAAAACCCATAAAAACCCTCAAAAAAACTACAAACCCTAGAAACTATAAAATTCTAAAAAATATTTAAGAATCCCAGATAATGTGAAACACCGTAAAAACATAGAACACCCATGAAAAAAATAAAATCCCCTAAAAACCATAAAAAAAAAATTTACTAAAAACTCTAAAAATACATTAAAACCCTAAAATTGTAAAAACACTAAAACCTTAAAACCCAGAAAAACACAAACCAAACCCTAAAATCCTAAAAAAGACTCTAAAAACCTTGAAAACCACATAAAACCTTGAAACCCCCTTAAAACCCTAAAACCCCTCAAAATCCAAAAAAACCCTAAATGTAATAAAATCTTAAAAATCCCAACAATCCCCTAAAAACATATAAAATACTAAAACCCTTTAAACCCATTAAAAACATTAAAAACCAGTAATTACCTTAAAAATCTTAAAATCCCTAAAAACCCACTAAATACTCTAAATCCCATTAAATACCATAAAATTTTCAAATACAAATATGAGATATTAAAAATAATTAAAAACTAAAAAACCCATAAATCGCAAAAATTACCATAAACCACTAAAACCCCTCAAAATCACTAAAAACAATAAAAACACTAAAAATCTTAAAAATCTTAAAAAGCAGAAAAATATTTAAAGTGTAAATAACCCTAAAACCCTAAAAAACTCCTTGAAAACCCCAAAAACCGTCATAATACCTAAATACACTAAAACACAATGAAAATGGGAAAGAATCCCTTAAAATCCATGAAAATGTAAATAAACCTAAAACCATGAAAACCCCTTGAAAAGCATAAAACCCCTAAAAACATTAAGGTGATCTGAAATACCATTAAAACCAAAAAAATAATTCTAAAACCCATAAAACCCCACAAAACATTATAAAACTCAAAAAAACCCCTAAAAATTAAAAATAAAAAACCATAAACCCAAAAAACGGTAAACCCTCTAAAACCCATAAACCTCTAAAAACCACTGAAAACAACTAAAAGCCCCAAAATCACTAAAACTTATAAGGAAAAAAAATACAAAAAACCCCATACAATCCCTAAGAAAATAAAATACCATAAAAACCATGAAAAACCCCTGAAAAAAAATTAAAAACCATAAAAAATATATAACCCAAAAAACCATAGAAACTGTAAAATCCACTAAAAACTCTAAAAATATTTTAAATCCATAAAAATGTAAGAAAACTATAAAATACATTAAATCCCATAAGAAACTCATGAAAACACCTATAACCATTAAAATCATTAAAAACTCTAAAACCCATAAAATCATTAAAAACCAATAAATCAGTAAAAATCCCTGAAAATGTAAAAAACCATAAAAACATGGAAAACGTATTAAAACCCTAAAAAACCTGTAAAATATTTAAAGACCCTAAACCCAAATAAAATCCCTAAACCACTAAAAACTCTAAAACCCCATAAAATCCATAGAAATATTTAAAATGTTCAAAAAACCCTAAAACCCTAAAGAAACTAAAAAACCCTAAAAAACCCAAAAAACCATCAAAACATGGAAACTCTAAAAAACCTTAAAACCAATAAAAAACATAACAATACAATAAAATCCCTAAAATATTTGAAAACATAAAACTCAAAAAACCCCTAAAATCATAAAAAAACAAAAATATTAATAATTCTTGAAACTCATAGAAACCATAAAAATATATAATAAACTCTAAAAACCAATAAACCCTCTAAAAACAACAAATAACTCTAAAAAACCTTTAACCCCTCAAAACTCAAATAAAAACCTCAAAACCAAAAAAAGACCCTAAAAACCTTGAAACCCCCTAAAAACACTTAAAAACCAAAAATCTTTCTAAAGCCCTTAAATTTATAAAACCCCTAAAAACATAAAAAATTTATAAATCCCTGAAAATCCCTAAAAACCTAAAAACCCATAAAAACATGTAAAAATTATAGAAACTATAAAAAAACCCTAAAACCATAAAAACCATAAAACCCTAAAAACAATAAAAAACTAAAAAAAAATCTGAAAACCCCAAAAGACTCTATAAACCCTGAAAAACTCTAAAAACCCTAAAATCTCTTAAAATCCAATAAAAAATTCAAAATCACTAATAAACCTAAAATTTATAAAAATCCAAAAATCCATAATATCCGTAAAGCGTAAATAACAATAAAAACCCATAAAAATATTTTAAAACCATAATTACCTCTAATAAAAAACCATAAAACCCCCTAAACTCTCCAAAACCCCTTTAAATATAAAAAATGTTAAACAACTCAAAAAATTGTTAAAAACATAAACACCCCAAACCCTTAAAACCCTAAAAACCTTAAAAACCATAATAAACATTAAAACTCTAAAACCCATAAAACCCCTAAAAATTCCAAAAAAACATAAATATCCTAAACAATCCCAAAAAAATACCTGAAAATGTAAAATACCTTTAGACCTTAAAAAACCATAAAAAGCTTGAAAATCCCTAAAAACCTAAAAATCCTAAAAACACATGAAAACCCTAAAACCCACTAAAACTCTAAAAACCCTTATAAACCTAAAAAACATTAAAACACTAAAAAGACTTTAAAACCCTAAAAGAACTAAAGAAACACTAAAAATACCCATGACTATATTTTTCATGTTTTGTATCTTTAATTGGAGAATTTTATTCCATGTTGGAAACCATTCTTCTCTCAGTTTTATCATTTTTATTTTCTTAATAAATGGGCTTAGTCCCAAGAATTCTCTCCCTCAAAACCATAAAAACCCTAAACACCCTAAAAACCCCAAAAAACCCAAAAATACCTAAAAACATAAACAACCATAAAAACATGAAAAACCAATAAAACCCATTAAAAACCATAACCCCATAATAAAAATATAACCCACTAAAAATATGAAAAACAGAAAACCCCTAAAAATGTTACAAACCCTAAATATAATAAAAAATACAACCTACTCAAAAACACATTAAAATATCTAATAAACCGTAAAATACCTAAAAATCAAAAAAAACCCCCAAAAAACCACGAAGACCCGAAAAACCTTGAAAACTCAAAAAACCCCTAAAAAACATGAAAAACTCTAAAATCCCTCGAATTGTGAAAAACAGTAAAACACCTAAAACCCAAAAATAATCCTTAAAATTCATAAAACAATATATAAACATAAAACCCCTAAAACATTTAAAAACCCCTAAAATTATAAAAAATACAAAAACTGAAAAAATGCATGAAAACCCACTAAAACATCTAAAAATGATTACAACCCATATAATTTGAAAAAAAACTATAGAAATTGTAAAAAAAATAATAAACTCAAAAGGACACTAAAACCCCAAAAGACCCTAGAACTAAAACCCAAAAAATCATAGAAAACCCTAAATATCCATAAGAATCCTAAAAACACTAAAACCCATAAAAATCCTAAAAATCTATAAAGATGACTGAAAGCAAAAAAAACCCTAAAAACATTTACATAGCCATGAAAACCATGAAATCCCCAAAACCCTTAAATACTATAAAATTCCACAAAACCCCTAAAAAACTAAAAACATTAAAAACCCATCAAAATTTTAGAAGCCTTAAAATAGAACATAAAAACCCTAAAAACTGATAGGAAGGATCTAAAATCACAATAAAGACCCTAAAACCATGGTAAATTCTAACAACCCTTAAAATACCTAAAAACACTAAAACCCTACAAAATTCCTTAAAATTATAAAAAATTCTTTGAGAGCATAAAAAATCTTAAGAACCCTAAAATATTACTGAAAACCATAAAACCCCTAAAAATACTAAAAACCCATCAGACTGCAAAGAATCCCTAAAAATCTAAAACCTTTAAAAACCCTAAATATTTTTAAAAATCTAAAAACCTAAAAGAACTTGAAAAAATAAAAAAAAAAATAAAAAACCCATAAAACCATAAAACCCTAAAAACCCTAAAATTCTAAAAATCCCTAAAATTTATAAAAACCCTAAAAAAATAAAAAAACCTAAAAAGACCCTAAAAATCCCTGAAAATTTTAGAAACTATAAAAACCCATTAAACCCATGAAATCCGTAAAAACCTCTTAAACTCATAAATAACACTAAACTCCATAAAATGCCTAAAATCCCAAAAATCCATAAAAAAAATAAAAACTATAAAAAAACCCATAAACCCCCTAAAATGTTAATAAAAACTAAAAGACGTTAAATAACCTAAAAATTAAAAAATCCTTAAAAACCAAAAAGACGCTAAGAAACCCTAAAAAATGGAAAACCATAAATATCATTAAAATCTCTAAAATCAATAAGAAACACAAAACACAAAAAAATCATAAAAAATCCTAGAAAATATAAAATCCCAAAAAACCTAAAAACCCCTTGAAATCCACAAACACCCCTAAAAACATTAAAACACCATAGAACCCTAAAAACCCTAAAAACCAAAAAAAAAATAAAAAATATTGAAACCCCTAAAAAAATAACAAAATCTCATAAAACCCATCAAAAACCAAAAAAACATATAAAAATTCACCGAAATACAAAAAATCATAAAACCCATTAAAACCCAGAAAAACCTAAAAAAACCTCAAAATTCCTAAAACCACTAATGACAGTAAATCCCAAAAAATCCTTAAAGTCCCTAAAGATCCCAAAAATTGATAAAACCCCTAAACCCCTGAAAAAAATAAAAAACCCAAAAAACATTAAATAAACCGAACACCCCATGTAAATCCAAAGAATAGAAAAAAAATCAAAACCCTTAAGACCTCTAAAAACATTTAAAAACTCTAAAAACCATAAAATTCATAAAAAACAAAGAAAATCCCTAAAAATATAAAAAAAAACCATAAAAACCCTACATAACCAAAAATCCTTAAAAACCTTCAAAACAAGTAAAAACCCTCAAAATCCAAAAAACTAATAAAAATACTAAAAATCGATAAAATATTTGAATATTTAAAAAAACCTAAAAACCCTGAGAACTCCGAAAAACCATTGAAAATCCTAAAACATCGTAGAATCCCGAAAAACCAACAAAACCCCTCAAACTCTTAAAATGACTGAGAACATTAGAAAACTCAAAAAGATGATAAAAATGATAAAAAACTAAAAAAAACACTAAAAACCCAAAGAACCCTAAAACTGTGAAAATCTATAAAAGAAATAAATAACTTAAAATATCTAAACAATTATAATATCTAAAAACACTAAAACTCTAAAAACTCAAAAAAAAAATCCCCAAAAACCAAAAATAAATAAATTCAAACCATAACAGACATTTAAAACTCTAAAACACATGAAAATACATCAAACCCATCAAAATTCAAAAAACAATTTAAAACCGAAAATCCATAAAAATACAATGGAAATCCTAAAATACTTGGAAATGTAAAAAACTCAAAAACCATGAAAAATTCCTAAAAAATTAAAACCTTTAAAACCTTAAAAACCATAAAAAACACTATACACCCCCAAAAAAAATAAAAACCATTAAAACCTTTAAAAACATTAAAAAACTCTAAACACCCTAAGAATCCTAAAACCCACTTATAAACCATAAAACCTATTAAAATCTCTAAAAATCCTAAAAACCCCTAAATCATTCAAATTTGAAAAAGAACTAAAAATTACTCAAAGGTAAAAAACCCTAAAACACTACAAAACTGCCGAAATCAATAAAATCCCCTCAAACCATAAAAACACAAGAAAACCCTAAAACCCCACTAAATACTCTTGAGACCCTTAAAACCCCAAAAATGATAACAATAATAAATACATTTAAACCAATCAAAATTTGAAAATATTTTTCCAAAATCCAAAAAAGAAACTAAAATAAGAAAACCCCTTAAAACCCTAAAAAATTCTAAAAAATGATTAAAACCATCAAACTCTACAAAAAAAACCCTTAAAACACCTAAAATCCATAAAAAATATAAGAACGCTAAAATCCCCTAAAAACCAACAAAAACTAAAAAACCCATAAAAACCCAAAAAGAAACTAAAAGCTGTGAAAATAACTAATGAATCTAAAAACCCATGAATAAAAATAAAAACTTCAAAATCCCTATGAAACCAAAACCCCATAAAAATCCATAAAAGGCCCAAATAATCCATGAAATCATAAAAAACCATAAAAACTAAGATTGAAAATCTAAATAAATTTTAAATCATGTAAAAAACCCTAAAAACCCATAAAATCCTAAGAAACCCTAAAAACTCTAAAAACCCTTTAAACCCCTAAAAACAATAAAAACACAAAATAACCATAAAACCTATAAAAACTCAAAAAAACTAAAAATCCCCAATAAGTCCCTAAAAACCCTAAAACCCCCTAAAACCCTAAAAAATAAAAAAAGAACTATATACCCTCAAAATATCTAAAAACCATAAAAAACAATAGAACAATAAAAGTTCTTGAAAATCCCTAAAAATCCCTAAAACAATTAAGAACTTAAAAACATTAAAACCCCCTGAAAACCATAAAATCGCTAAAAACCTAAAAACCCTAAAAACATATAAAAACCTAAAACCAAACTAAAAACTCTTGAAACCCATTAGACCCCTAACCATTTAAAATAAATAAAAAAATTAAAAATCATAAATACTCAAAAAAAACCCTAAAACCCCAATGAGACACTAAAACCCTGAAAACCCATAATAACCCTTAAAAACCATAAAACCCCTAAAATACCTCAAAATCACTGATAACCGGAAAACCGTAAATACCATATAAGTACTTAGAACATCATAAAATAATCACTAAAATAAAACAACATAAAAATGTGGAAGCCCCACTGAAAACCATAAAACCACTCAAAACATTAAAAAAACTATAAAACCCAAAAAACCACATTAAACTCTACAACCCTTAAAACCCCGAAAAATGTTCCAAAATCATAAAAAACCCTAAAAAGTGAAAAATACCCAAAATCCAAAAGACCCTAAAACCTTAAAAACCAATAAAACCCTTAAAACACTAAAAAACCTAAAACCCACTCAAAATCAAAATAAAGACTTATAAACCCTAACATCCAAAAAAGTCATTAAAAATTCACTGAAAATCCTTATAAACATAAATACCCTAAAAACCATAAAAACCAAATAAAAAAAATAAACACCATTAAAATGTTAAAACTCCTAAAAATACCAAAACCACTAAAAACTAATACCGATTAAAACCATTAAATTTTTTCAAAAAAACTAAAAAACCTTATGAAACATAAAAAAATAAAAAATACCCTAAAACCAAAAAAACAAAAATACATGAAAACCCCTAAAAATATTAAAACCCATGAAAACCCCTAAAACCAATAAATATCACTAATATCCCCAAAAATACCTAAAAACATAAAAATATTTATAAATCCCTAATGTCTATGAAAAGATAAAGACCCCAAAAAAATAAAAATCACCTAAAACCTCTAAAAACCCCTAAAAACAATGAAAACCCCACCAACATTATAAAACCCTAACAAAAACTAAATATATAAAAAGTCATTAAAACCCCTATAACATTAAACTCTAAAAAACATAAACCCCTCATAACATTAAAAACACCTAAAATACCAAAAACCCATAAAACATCTAAAAAACATAAAATCCCTATAAATCCCTGAAAATCCCTAGAAACCCTCAAAATCCATAAAAACCATAAAAAACCTAAAAAATTCCTAAATTAATTAAAGACGCAAAAACCCTAAAGAATATTAAAACAATATGAAAAACATAAAAAACCCAAAAACCATAAAAACATTACAAACATTGAAACTCTACAAACCAACTAAAAATTTTAAAAACATTTCAAGCCCCAAAAATATAAAAAAAACTTAAAAATAATTTAAAACCCAAAAATTCTCTAAAAGATCATAAGAACACAAAAAGACTCTAAAATTACTGAAAACCACAAAATACCCAAACCCCCATAAAACACTAAAACCCATCAAAATCCATAAAAACCTTAAAACCTGTAAAAACAATAAAAATAATAAATATCACTAAATATCCCTGAAAATATACAAAACCTAAAAACTATGAAACCCCCTAGAAAACCATAAAACGTCAAAAAACTGTTAAAATCACTAAATACCCATAAAAATCCAAAAACCCCACTAAAAATATAAAAACACATAAATCCCCTAAAAATGTTAAAAAACTCTAAAACCATAAAACCCATAAAAACACTCAAAAACCATAAAACAAAATAAGACCCTAAATACCATGAAAATGAGAGAACTCCAAAAACCTCTAAAAGACGAAAAATCATGAAACATACCTAAAAAGCCTAAAAGCATAAAAATAAATTAAAATCTCAAAAAAACCCAAATACATAAAAAACCCTAGAACCCTAAAAAACTCTAAAAACATAAAAACCTTTAAAAATCCTAAAAACACTAAAAATTAATATAAACTGAAATAAACCAATAAAAACTCTAAAAACCCGTAAAACCCCTCAAAAAATTACAATATGTAAAAAATATTAAAAACCATAAAAACCAAAAAAAACAAAAAAAACCCTAAAAACCCTTAAAATGAAAAAAACCCTAAAAACCATAAAAACACAAAAAACGCTCCAAATCCCTAAAAAGCATGAAAAAACTAAAAATCTTAAAAACCCTAAAAAAATCCATAAAAACCATGAAATTGTAAAAAACTACAAAAACATTGAAAATCATTTGAAAATCATAAAATCCCTAAAAACTATAAAAAAATATAAAACCCATAAATACCATGAAACCTAATAAAAACTCTAAAAACACTTTATACCCCTAAAACATTAAAAATCTAGACAAAACATCAAAACCGTAAAAGGAAAAATAAAACCTGAGAACCCCAAATGACCCCAAATACCCTAAACCCCATAAAAACATTTAAACCCCTCAAATACCAAAATAAATCTTTAAACCCTTAAAATCCTAAGATATTCCTAAAAATCCTTAAAAATTTAAAAACTCTATAAACCTAAAACCCTTGAAAACCATAAAAACAAAAAATAACAAGAATAACCTTAAAAACCATAAAACCCAATAAAACCCCTAATAAATATTAAAAACCCTAAAAACATTAGAAAACTCTACACACCTTATAAAAGGTAAAAAACTTAAAAACCCTAAATAAACAAAAGTCCCTCAAAACTCTGAAAACCCATATCCCCTAAAATCCATGAAAAATTTTAAAATCCATAAAAACCATAAAAACTGTAACACCATAAAAATTTGAAAAGGCCCTAAAAATCTATGAAAATGTAAAAACCCCTAAATTCCATAAAAATTCATAAAACCAATAAAACCTCATAAAATCATTAAAAAACCATAAAAACCCAAAATCCCCTAATAAAACTAAAAATCATAAATGACTTAAAACCCCTAAAATGGTAAAAAATGAAAACCACTTAAAACCCTAAAAACTAATAAAATCCCTAAAAAACGAAAAAAACCCTAAAACCCTGAAAAACACTAAAACACTAAAAACCATGAAAATCACTAAAAACTATAAAATATACATAAAACCATAACCATCCTAATAAAGACCTAAAAATCCATGATCCTTACAGAACCCCTCAAAAACTATAAAAATCCCCTGATAACCATAAGAACCTCTAAGAACTGTAAAAACCCTAAAAACCCAAAAAAAAAAACCACTAAAAGTCTAAGTACCCTTTAAACCCAGAAAAAGAGTTAAAATTTTTCAAAAACCATCAAACCCCAAAAATATCAAAAAAATACTAAAAACCCAAAATACAATAAAACCCTTGAAAACCACTAAAATCCCAAAAACCATGAAAACCCCAAAAACCCTAAAAATCAAGGAAAACAATAAAAAATCTAAAGCCCATAAAAATATTATAAAAACCATAAAAATCACTAAAAACTTAAAAAAACTAAAATCCCTAAAAACAACTAAAAATTATAAAAACCGTAAAATTATTAAAAACCCATAAAACTATAAAAACCCACTAAAAACACTATATACCCTAGAAACCCATCAAAATGTTAAAAAACTCTAAAAACCCTTTAATTCCATGATAACTAAAAAAATACTAAAACCCTAAAAAATATAATAACCTCGAAAAACCATGAAAACCACAAAACCCCTCAAAATAACAAGTCCCTAAATCCATAAAATTTTAAAAATATTTAACAATACCTGAAAATGTAAGAAACTATAAAAACCTAAAACCCCAAAAAATAATAAAATACCCTAAAATCCTAAATAAACAATAAAACACTAAATATCATAAAAATAATAAAATCCTTTAAACCCATAAAATGTAAAATACACTAAAAACCTTAAAACCCAAAAACAAAATAGAACCCAAAATTCAGAAAAGACCCTAAAAACGTTAAAACCTACTTAAAATCATAAAAACCCCTTAAAACCCAAAAAACACTCAAAATACCAAACAGCCATAAAAATTATAAAATCCTAGAAAAGACATAAAAATCCCTAAAAAATTAAAAACCCTAAAACCCTTTAATTCCCCTAAAAACATTAAAAACAAGTAAGAACCTTAGAACCCCTTAAAACACATAAAACACGAGAAACCCACTAAAAAATCTGAAAACACTTTAACCCTAAAATTTTTAAATGACATTATAAAACATTGAAAATCCTAAAAACTAGAAATTACATAAAAACCCTAAAAACACTCAAAATCTATAAAAATCTCAAAATCCTTTAAAAAAATAAAAATATTAAAAACCCATAAAAATATCTAAAAATATAAAAAAACACTTAAATCCCAAAAACCCCTTTAAAACAATAAAAAACCTAAAAACATTAAAAACCCCTAAAAACTCAAAAAAACCTTAAATTCACTAAAGTGGTGCACATAGTTGAAGGGGGAAACATGTCTTGTATAGATGGGGTTTGTGGAAGTAGTGAATTATCAGGGAGATGGATGGATAAAGAGAAGGTTAATGTGCATGCCTATTGGCCTAGGCATGACCATCAAAAGGCCCCCCTAGCGCAGTCCCTGGGTGGAGTGGTTATGGACTAGAGGAAAGGTAGTGGGGGTTCCAGTTGTAGCCTACTGCCAGACGAAAATGATTTTTCTATGTGAAATAGGTTTTCAGAGTTAGCCTTGGAAGTGATGGTTGGTGATGTTGCTGTACAGGTGGGAGATCCTGATCATGGGGAGTTGGCTGAGCAGGAAATGAGAGGTGGGGATGGGCGAGAGAAAGTTTTGATTGGGTAGGAGATGATCTTGGTAGATGATTAGAACAATGATCCTAGAGTGAGATGCCATATTTGGCACATAGATACTTGATATTGTCCACCGGGAGTGGTGATGCAGAAAGGGTTGACATGGGGCTTGTTCAAGGTTCTCTTGATGATGAGGCTGGAGATATTCGTCTGAAAGTCCTGGCTGTACTTCCCCCATCAGAGCCCACTTCTGTCTCTGCTTATGTGGAGGATCTGGCAGGGATCCCTATACCGGAGCCCAAAATTTGTGTAGGTGGGTTGGCCTCAAACATGCAGAAGGCCATGGTTGTATATGGTGTTCCATCTGCTGAAGACCACTACGTGCTTCTCCATGACATGATGATAGTTGAATTGGAATGGTTTTCCCTCGAGGATGAGGCTAAATGACTCAGGGATAGATTTGTTAAGGATGATCGCAGGATAAAT
Source organism: Viscum album (assembly GCA_963277665.1). Taxonomy (NCBI): domain Eukaryota; kingdom Viridiplantae; phylum Streptophyta; class Magnoliopsida; order Santalales; family Viscaceae; genus Viscum; species Viscum album. The sequence continues at coordinate 271,923 of CAUJRU010000681.1, read as the reverse complement.
GATGATATGGCTAGGTCCAAGGAAGAAAGAAAAAATCTTCCAAAAATGGGTGGTGAATCTCCTAGGACATGAAGCAAGGATGGTAACAAAGGGTCCTCAAGTGCATCATGTGATGTAGTTCTACATGAAAGGCTAGTTCGTGAGGATTGTTTCATTTCTTCCCCCCCCCCCCCCACCCCAGAAAGAAGGGAGTGAAAGTATAAATCTACCCTTTCAATACCCATGGCGACTCGGGCCACCGCCTGGGTGGTCAAGCTGAATCTTGAAGTTAACAAGTGGGAGTAGCCTTCACATAATTCAGAGTAGGAGTGGTCCAGAGAAAAACTCTTGGATATGCTCAGAATGCAGAAGGATTATGAGTTAGGTTGGAACTCTATGGATACAGGAGTTCACCCAGACTTTTGCTTTACTGACTTGGACGCTGGTCTTGGTGCAAGCTTTGGATGTCTCGGTGCAGAACTGGATGACATTGGTGGCAACATTTAATGACTTGTTCTCTTTTCTTTCTTCTTTGTTTGGCGTGTCTTTTGGGTTTTTTGAGACTTATGGGTTTTGTGGGGGTGTCCAGGGTTTTTGCGTGTGGTTTGATTGACACTTCCCTTCCGTTGTCTACTGGGTATTTTTATAATAAATTTAGTGGGGGATAGCAATATCCAGGTCCCAAACCATCCTTAACCTAAAACCCATAAAATATCTAAAACCCATAAAAACCCAAAACTCAATAAAAATTATAAAACCCATAAAAATGTTAAAAATCTCTAAAAAACCTTAAAACACCTAAAAACATAGAATCCCTAAAAACCCAAATGTCCTTAAAACCAAAAAAACCCTCAAAACACCTAAAACCCTCAAAATCTATAAAAATTATAAAAACACTATAAATCATAAAAATTCCTAAAACCCTAAAAACAAAAAAACCTCTAAAAATACTAAAATCCCCTAAATTACATATAATCCCATAAACACCTTAAAAATCGATAAGACCCATAAAACCCCAAAAAAACAAATAAAAATACTAAAAACACAACATACCCTTAAAATGTTAAAAACTCTAAAAATCCTTAAAATCCTAAAGACAAAAAAACCCTAAAAAACAAAAAATGTCATAAAAACCCTAAAAACCCCCAAAATACCTAAAAACCCCAAAACCCTAAAAATCCTAAAAAATATGTAAAAATCACTAAAAATGTAAAAAAATTAATACCCCCTAAACATCATAAAAAATCATAAAATCCTTAAAAACCATAAAACACAAAAAAACACTAAACACACTAAAAAACTAATATCCATTTAAACCCCTTAAAAGTTAAAAAAAATCTATAAGAAAACATGAAACCCTTAATAAAATTTAAAAACCCTAAAACCCCAAAAAAACCCTAAAAACCCTAAAAACCCCTACAAACCCTAAAAATTGTGAAAACCCTAAAAACCCTCCAAATAAATTAAAACCCTAATAACCATAAAAATAAAAAAACACTATCTATCTATGAAAACAAAAAAAACTCGTAAAAACCTATAAACACCAAAAAACCATAGAACCCCTAAAATCAATCAAAAGGTGAAAACCCCATAAAACCCTAAAAACCGTAAAAACTCTAATACCCATTAAACCACTTAAAATTTTCCTAATTATAAAAATCCATAAAACCATTAAAACTCAAATAAAAATCCAAAAAAAAATAAAAACTCAAAAAAATTCTAAAAAACCCAAAAAACCATAAAAACCCTAAAAACCATAAAACCTTAAAAACCCTAAAAAGCCTAAAAAACAATTAATCCCTCAAAATCCATAAAAACCTCATGAACTAAAAAAACAATAAAAATACAAAAAAACCCTAAAATAAATAAAATATGGAAAACATTATAAACCCTGACCAGCTCGTAAAAACCATAAACCCCCTAAAAACCTAAAATCCCAAAAACTAAATAAAAACTCATAAACCACCAAAAAAATTAGAAAATATTAAAAAACCTAAAGAGTTAAAAAGTTCACAAAAAACAAAAAAAAACATAAATGCAATGATATACCCTAAAAACTCTCCAAATATTTTAAACCTCTAAAACCCTTGAAAACCCTAAAAACCATAAATATCCTATGAAATCCCCAAAAAATGTCTTAAAATGTTAAAAACCCATAAAAACTCTAGAAACCCTCCAAATATCATAAAATACCTAAAACCCTCAAAGGCCCCTAAAAACCTATAAGAAACCTAAAACCACTAAAACCCTAAAAACCATTAAAACTCCTAAAAATGTTAAAAATTCTAACAAACCATAAAAACCCTAAAAAACTCAAAAAACCCCCAAACCCCAAAAGATATTAAAAACCATTAAATACCTAAACCCCTAAAAATCCTAAAAATGGTCAAAATCCCTAAAACCACTAAAAAATAAAAAACATAAAACCACTAAAATTTCTTGAAAACGTAAAAACCCCTAAAACCTTTGAAATCCCATTTAAAACCATAAATCATCATGAAAACCTTAAAATACCGTAAAAAACCTAAAATCCCAAAAAACCCACTGAAAACTCTAAAAACCCTTAGAAAACCTAAAATGTTAAAAACTATAAAAAATGAAAACCCTAAAAATGCTAGAAACCCAATAATCTAAAAAACACAATAAAAAACCCTATAATGCCCTAAAAACCTTAAAAACCTGCAAAAGAAATACAAAACCCCCAAACCATACAATTTCCAAAAAATCCAAAAAAACTGCTGAAAATATAAATACCATAAAACAATAAATATCCATAGAATACCATAAAAACCCTAAAAAATAAAAATCCTAAAACCCCATAAAACCATAAAACTCTAGACCCATAAAAATGTTAAAAAACTCTAAAAAGGATAAAAATCCCAAAAAAATACTCAAAAAATCCATAAAACCACAAAAAAAATCAAAAAACCCCTAAAAAACCTAAAACCCATAAAAATACATAAATCCCCTAATAGGGTGTCTAATGATGTAGGTTCAAGAGAACTCCAATATTGGAGATTCATGAGGTAATTAGGGATTTCTATGTGTGATGTTTTTATGAGAGATGATATTTTTGAGGACAAATGCCTCCTCGTTAGAGGTTACCTTCAGAGTGTGGGGGAGAGATATGCCTCATATTGATGCTTTTGTAAGGGAAGTACAACCTAGAAGTCATTGATATGAAATTGATTCAAACAATGGGGGTTCATTCAATCAAATATTTTTCACAACCCTTTAGGAAGTAGATTCTAGAAGGCTTCTCAAAAAAGGATTCTTCTCTCTAGTTCATGCGAAGAATGATGTAATAATAACCCATCTAGGTTAATTAAACCACTCATTCATTGGATGGGTTATCCTTAACCAAGTTACAATTCCATGGAACTTGATGATATTTTTCATCAATTATCCCAGATTTTTGGATTCTAGAATTGGTGAGGCATGCCAATGGGTTATGGTTATTTTCATTTTCTATCCCACAATGAATAACTCAAGGAATGGGATTGGGGACATGGTTTAATTTCTCTTAAACCAGGGTTTCTTCATATTCATGAATTAAATTTCAATTATAACCGTTTTGAAATCAAAATCCCTTTTCCCCAATAATACGTTAAAATATTTGTGTTAATTTAGATTTTGTGGCATCTACAAATTCTATAAAAAAATTGATTCTTCAATTGGTATCCTGATTAAAATGGATCGGGAGACAAAACAAGCTAGATTTTGAAAATTTTCATGGGTGTATGTTGAGGTTCATATCAATTCATCACTAATAGAAATATAGATTTTGGATACATATGATGATGAGAAAACTCTTATACTTTTCTATGAGAAGCTTCCTTGTTTTTTATGCAATTGAAAGATCATATGACATTCTAAGGGTAAATGTAGTAAGGGTGTCACCGGCACATTATGTTCTTTAATTGGTCAATATTAGGCACACTATAAGAAGAAGAGTTATTTGGATGGGAATAATGAGGCTAGTGGATTTGGTCTTAGTCCTAATTCTCAAGCTAGGGTGTCTGTATAAACTTAGGTTGTATTTGGACAAAATTATGTCCATATAAGCTATGTTTTCCATGGTAATCCTCTAAATATTATAGTGACAAATCCAACAGAATCCTTGACCTACTCTCTAGTTCTAAACATGGGAATTTTATTAATCAAGAAATGATTGAGGGAATAATTTATACAGTAGATAACTTAGGGGACCATCAAGAGGAACCTGGACATCCTATTAAAGAATATTTTGTATAGAAGGGTTGTTTCCTCTAGAAATGGGGATGGTCCTTGTTTGTTTAAGGTTCAAACATTCCAATCAGTTTTTAATGGGTTTTTTTTTGTAGAACCGGAAACATCCAATGATTCAATATCCATTTGGACCTACTTTCCAAAGGTAAGTGCTCATTAGTTGGGGACCAATGAGGCTTAAAAATTTGTATTGGTCGAGAGGATGAGAGTTCATACTCATCACATCTTTTTGGGGGGAATTATTGTCTACTGTGAGACTCTCTTCATAGATTTGAGTTATGTTCATGAATCCTTATTAAATTACAAAGTATAAAAATGAGTTTTCATCTAGATCTGACAATCAATGATTAATATGTATGCGATTTAGAGAATCTTTTATATGTATTTGAGGTTCTTCATAGATAGAGAATCTTCTGTATTTGTTAGAGATTCTTAGTAAATGGTTTCTTCAATACATTATATACAGATCTCTTGGTCATTATGATAACCATACTAGTTTTAAATCCACTCAGTGGGGCACATGATGTTTATTGTCGTTCAGAAGGACATGGATTATTTCAGAGTTGGGATTGTACCCATTGATGGGCTACCTACGTATCCTTGTTTAGAATAAGAATCAGAAACCACATAGTTCTAGTAAAAATATATGAGGTTTATGCATGATTGGTGGCTCAAAAAAAGATGTCAAAATTACTTTTACGCTTTAATATCACTTGAGTCATGCTCGGTGTGAGAAATAAGAGGTATCCGTAAAACCTGATTATTGTACCATGAAAGATGCAATTATATGAAATGGTGTGGGGCTTATGTATGTATGACTTCCCAAATTGATGAAGATGATGACTTAATTCGGAGAAGAAACCCGAGAACAAGGTCCATAAAGGTATGTGTGCTTTATGGATATTTGGATACTTAACTCAGGAATTAATCATGAGGAGGATTACCAAATTATAGGGAACTTATGATTGGGTTTTATTCATGAGAAGGAAGCCTAGATCAAGAGAAATTAAGAATGGGGCTTACTCATAAAGAGGAGGCCCAGGTTAAGGGGAATTATGACTAGGGCTTACTCCTGAAAAAGAGGCCCAGGTTAAGAGGACCTGAGACTTTGGGGATTACTCCTAAGGAGTATGCCCATATTAAGGGAATTTGAGATTGGGGATAACTCCTAAGGAGGATTCCCTTATTAAAGGAATTTGATATTTGGGCTTACCCTTAAGGAGGATGCCCAAGATTAAGGAAAATTATGATTGGGGATTACTCTTGAGGAGGATACACATATTAAGTGAACATGGACTGGGGATTACTCCTAAAAATGAGGCCCAGGTTAGGGATCTTGGGGATTACTCTTAAAGAGGATGCACATATTAAAGATCTTATCATCTTAAAGGATGAGGTTGAATGAATGAAATCTCTAACCTTAGTGACATAAAGATATGTAAATCACTAGGTTTTGATAGATGTTCCACAAAATTCCTTTCAGATAAGAAATACAACAAAGGAACCATTCCAAAAATGGCTTTGAAGAGGGTTTTGAAGTCTAAATCTTGAAGAGGAGAGGTGGATTTGAAGAAAAGAGTTGAATAAGAAAGAGTGGAATCCAAAAAGAGGTCAGTGCGCATGTCCGGTTGGGGCACGCCAGTACTGGTCGTGCAATTATACTTGCGAGACACATGTGTAATTGCGCGACGGTTAACCCATAGGGTAATACATGGGCGAGACTTAGCTCAAGCTTTTAGTATTATCCATAAAGGCTTCCAAAAGTGTGGCGCACAAGTTTTGTTCAAGGGATAAGGTGGTGCGCAAGTGCCTTCATTTCCCTTAACGGTTAGACACATTAGTGTGAAAGTGTAGATGAATTTCAACAGTTAGGCCTTGTTCCCCGTATTTAGATCTTCCATTCTAGGTATGATATTACCTTAAAAGTGTTCGGAAGACTTCAAGTAGAGACTAGGGTGTCGAGAGATTAAATCTGACTTTTGGAATTTTTCTTCCCCGAAATGGGGGGGGGGAAGAATGGGTATTTATAGGCTACAGAAGACCTTGGGAGAAAATCAAACAAGGCGCACAAGTTACCTTCACAGCCAATATGTGGTGTGCAAGTATACTTGCATGACCATGATGAAACTTGCGCAGCCTATTCTTAAACAAATCCTTGTTCATGACTTTATCAATTTTTGATGTTTATTCAAAGGATGAATCTATTAATGCTAAGGTATTACCCTTTTTCAGTCGTTAGACTCTGTGACAGAAAGGAGAATCAACAAAATTCCCCCTTAGAGTTGGATCTAAAAGGAAGAAGTATTTGACTCTTAGTTAAAGGAGAAAACCAAGGAACTGTGGTGTGCATGTTTTGAGCGTGCAAGTGGAGGCGTGCAGGTGAGATCCGCGTAGGGTACGATGTGCTGGGTACAGCCTTGGCCTATAAATATATAGCCATTCTCGCACAAAGAAACTAGATTTTAAACCATCCTTCTCTCTCCGAGCAAGTTTCTCTCGTCGCGCATGTGTCTTTATTTTCTGTAGTTCATTGCTTCTATTCGTCTCGTGCTTCTGAAGAGGTAGTTTGACTTGCGGGGTGATACCTACACTCCCAAACTTGCGCGACACAATTACACTTGCGCTCCAACATTGGACTTGCGCGCCTTAATTTATTAGCCATTTTTTCACTTTTCATAACAAATTTTATGAAAAATCAACTTACTTAAGAGTTAATTATACATCCTTTGTGCAAATTAAATGGCTCCCAGAAGAATTGGAAAGGCTAATGAGCTGGCCAGCAAGCGGATTGTTGATATGATGAACGTTGTTGGCCATGATTACTATAATATCTATGACAGAACTCTCCCATATCTGGCCAGGTATTTGAAGAAGTATCATAGTAATTTCCCACAAAGTATTTACCTGCCTCTATATGGGCATGGTCATCTGCAAGAAATCACCATTCCAGAGCCAAAAAACTATCTCCCGCATTCTTGGTTTCAGACTTACACCAATTTTTATTCAGAAAATTTCTCAATTGTAGGATCATTTGTAAATACTGGAACAGTGGAGAATGCCTATAGAATGCATCATAGCCCTTGTGCCCCAGATCAGAAACCTAAAAAACCTGAGTTGTAACCACATTGTTATCCTTCAATCTTCCAAAATTCTCAAATGGAACAATCCAATAGTTGGAGGAAGAGTTGGTACTTCCGTCCTGGAGGAGGTGTGAAGCCGACTTGGATGTGGGCATATTGGGGGTGACAAACCTGCACAGAATTTGTTGAAGATCTGAAAGGAGCTACAATATATGAAGCCTTATAGGCTGGGAAAACTTACGTTTACATGAATGATGACTTTGTGCTGGAGCTAATCAGCCGCTTGTGCCGAGAAACTAATTCTTCTCATCTGACTCATGGAGAAATAGACATCAGTTTGTGGGATGTCTACAAGATCTCGGTGGCCTCAATTTTAGGTGATATGTATAATGAATTCATCCCTCCCAAGGCGACTTGGAATGATTCAGAGAAGACTCCGCCTTTGGCTAAGCAATTATTGAAAATTTTCTACAAACTCAAGAATTCCAAGACCTCCAAAACTCATTCTAGAAAGAATATTCATCCAGAGGAGTGGATGTATATGTTTCTTAATAGGAAGGAGGTGAAGGGGCCCACATGTACTTGTCCTACTACCAGCACCAGAACAGAGAAGAGGGGTGATTCTGGCGCATTCTGGCCGACTCTAGAAGTAGAAGAATTTGAGAAGTTGGGGTACGAAGTGGATCAGTGAATCCCAGAAAAGACCTGTCTGGTGGGCTTCTTAGACTTTTAGCTCAGTGTTTATCTTCTTCCAGTAAGAAATTCAAAGGGAGGCATCAGGCCAGGGTCCTTCATTTAGGAAACCAAGTTGGCTGATAGGAATATGGTTGGGTTGTCCAGCCCCATTTTGGTGAAGATTCACAGGAGCTTACTCCATGTCTTTATGGGTAAGTCTCCTTTGAGAATAGTGGGACCATTCCAAGTTTTTTGGGCATGGATCACCACTCATTTCAGGACATATGCTGTACAGAACGGAGTACAGTTTCCTGGATGTTCTTTCAGGCCATCAGTGCATGAATTTTTTAGAATTTCTCTGTTAGCTCTCAACTCCTATGATATGAAGGTGAGGTTGAGCATGTTCAAGGAATTACATTCTTTCATTATGGAAACCCATTAACCGGGTGGTTTGTTGATGATGGAACATCCAGCCTGGAACTGAGGTCATACATGTTGCCTTGCAGAGATGGTGTATTTCCCACTAGGATTGATGGAGAGATTATATGTGAGGCTTATTCTTCATACAGATTTTCACGCCAATTCAAGTGTCTGCAGTAGACTTTTGTATCCCCTCATATGCATGTCAGGTCAGAGTAGTATACGATGGTTGCCTGACAACTATGGTTGCTGAAATCTATGGAAAAGACCAAGCCAGTTTTTGATCTATCGGTTTCTAAAGGGGCGAGTAACTTGAATACATGGTATGCCGAGAACTGGGTAGTATCATACCCTGAAGGGGTATTGAATCATCCGGTTAATCCGGTGGGGAAAAAGAATATAACTGTCAAGAACGAAACCCTTCATCTGGAGGGTGACTCTTCTACACCCAGAGCTGATTCACTAGGTTCCTCACCCAGGGCCGACTCGTCGGATTCTCAGGATGGGGACGATGAGGCACGACATGTGTCAAAGAGGCCTCATGCCATATATAATCTTCCTGTCAGAATTAAGAGACCCACTCCATCAACTCCTAGTGAGTAACTTCAGTGAGTTAATTTAATCCCCATTACTTTATAGAGCAACAAGTTTCATTTTCTTATTCCATATCTGTGATTGCAAGAGCTGGGAAGAAGATGAAGTCTATGATTGCAGGACCCTCCTCGCAGCCTTTTGGTACACATGTTGAATATCTACAACCAGAGGCTATCCAGACCTGGAGGAGTTTATATTGTGATGCTGAAACTGCCTAGTTGAATCTGTGCGAGGGGATACACATCCCCGGAATAGGGAATCTTTCGTCCTCTACCGATATTCGGTTCGAGGATAACCCCAATGAAGTATGGGATTACATTAGAGAACTAGAGATTCTCATATATGCCACTGATGATTCAATTCTTGTCACCAAGCGGGTGAAGAAAATGATATATTGTGGAACCATTGAGGGGACAGGTGCTTCCAGAGACGTGGAGTGGCACGATTATGTGGCTCCTAAATATGTAAGTCTCTTTCCTTATTTTCTTTGCAACTTGATTTTAGTTAAAGCTTTGTTACTGAAGGAAATTACTTTCTTCATCCTTCATCTTGCAAAAAAAGGAATTGATAAGGTTCCTTCATCGTAGTATAGCTTTGGTGGTAATGTCATCGAGGCTAATGTATCTCCTCACGAGCCGAGTAAAATATCTCCAAGCCAGAAAGACATGGATGAGGAGTTAGACATGGCTCTTCATTCTCCAATTCCTGTATTTTTAGATGATGATTTCATCACTCCCAAAAAGCCAAAGAAACAAATGCATCGAAGGAAGAAGTCCACAGCTAAGTGCTTCATCATTAGTGGTAAGTCCTTCGGATATTCATGAGTCTTAACCCATGAAAATATTGCTCATAATTCTTAGGATTGTAGGGGCTTCTTCAATTTCCACTTTGAAGGAGAGGACTGACCCTCCTCTGAGAACGATGTAGGGTGCTGGTGAATAGTCGCAAATTCATGCTGACTTGGATGCTCATGAAGAAGAGCCAACATATATTCCCAATACTGCTCTTACTGCTGCTATAAGGAGAGAAGAGCCTACTTCTGGTAATTTCTCAATGATTCATAAAATATTGAATGAAAACATCAACTGAAATCCATTCTGTGATACATTAGGTTCAACACCTGCACCAGAATATTTTCCGGCCACTACAACTGATGCCATAATTATATCAGAAGAAACTGTCCAAGGCTAGAGGCTACAGGATGAGGGTCACCAAGAAGATATATCAAATGCTCCCACTGGTGAGACTAACAAGGAATATGAGATATATTTGGATGAATTGATGAAACATGGTGCATCTTTTGAATACATATTAGATCATGTTAAATTACCATGTAATTTAGAAGATTTTGGACGTGAGTGTTATCCTTCGTCCTGTTAAAATCACTTCTTATTACAAATCTGACCATGATTGGTTAAAATGTGTAGTTCCATCATAGCAAGCTTCTGAACTTCCAATGCCTGAAGGAGGAGTGGACAACCCTACTATTGGAGAGACACTAGCTCAAGTGGAGTCGATCCTGGTAGAGCTTCCGGAAACTCATCCAGAAAATCTTGTTGAAGCTAGAAAAGACTGGGTGGAGCCTTCTCATGCTATTGATCTACCATTGGGTAATAGATAACAATATTTTTGGCTATACTTAATTTTCAAGACAACTTAATCAACTTTTGTTATCCTTTGAAATTAACCAAAACATTCAATTAACTATATAGGGCTGTCAATTTCAGTGGCTAGATCTGGTGGTGAAACCTCAGCATCCACCCCAATGGGAATAGAATGTGAAGTAACAAGGGTTAGGGGAGAAGGAGCAGAACATGGAACTTCTCAAAGTGCATTAATCGCGGATTATATTCCCCCATGTGACAGTGATGATGAATCATACCTGGAGGTACAAAAGGCACTCCAGTTTTCACGATGCAAGGCATGGTAGAACATATGGAAGATCATATCTAAAGTGCCTCTATAAGATCTATCTTCGAAGATCCTGATACTATCATACTTGTTCATCATGTTGGGACTTTGCGGTTTTGGATATCAAGAGATCCATGTCGCGGTGAAACAAATCATTTTAAGGATGGAGCAGGAGATTAGGTATCGTCAAGACCTGAACCGAGTGAGGTTGTTGGCCAATATTAGTGATTTTGATGCTGTGGTGTCCCGAGCTGAGGCTGATCATGCTGCCAAGTTGAAGGAGCTGAAGCATAAGATCATGGAGAAAGTTGTGTAACAGATGCACCGTCAGCAACAGTTAGATGTTGTTATTAAGGAACCTGACCATATTAACAATTCACTTGAAGGAGTTCAAACAAATTTTATGAAATCCATTGCTGAAGCCAAGAAATCACTCCATCATGATGAAAAGAGTGATGTTGGTCGAGTGCATGAACTTCAAGTGGATGTTAATGAAGCTCGGGATGCTGTGAATCAAATTAAGATTTATATTGAAAGTCTTTTGTAATCCGTGAAAAAGAGAAGAGACTCCAGTCTGTGGATGTCCTTCTAACTCTTGTGCATCAATGAAAACCAAATTCATCTTTAATCATTTGTGCCTGAATTCTCTTGCTACCTGCTTAAAATTTTTACCTAAGCCAATGGGCCTAGTAAGCATAGTTTTTTTGGTGGGATTATTATAAATAACCCTAAAAACTTTGAATCTTTTTATTTCTCAATATTACCTAAATCATAAAAAATGTATGTTTAGTGAGATGGGACTTGACTGAGGTTCAAAGTTCCCCTATCTTCTGTGGGAAGTTGAAAGTCATGCACGTTGGACATAAAAGGGCTAATGTTTAAGGTCGAAATATATTTGACCAAATGGATTAAAATTGACTCAATTCCTTGATAATTTATTTGAAAACAGATTATGACACTCAAGTATGGGGGGAAACATGTAAACTATGACATAAGAAATTTTCAATCTGAGGAATGATATGAAAAAAGGGCTAAGAGGCATTAGAATAATCATTTCTTAAGAGTGAAGATACCATTATTTAACAAACCCATTAGAGGGTTGTCTTATACAGGGCCACATAAGGGCATTAGCTGCATAGTCAAATAGTAGCATCTTTTGACAAACATGTCTTTTATATAGACTACTTATGCAAGGACGCCTAAGGGAACGTGATCTATAGTCAGGTAAAAGAACTCTAAAAAAAATTACATTTCTATTGCTAAAAATCCAGTGAATGTTTATGGGGAATCAAATTTTCCAAAGCATTGAGTGTGCTGTATAGAGATAGGTACTTGAATATGGAGAGGATATTTCAAATCAAGATTTTATATGAATTGGATGAATGTCACTCTTGTGAAGGTCTGACCTAAACATAGGGAAGGGAAATATAAACCATATACTTTAATACTTTTAGATCATGTAAAAGAGTATGGGACAAATATGTTAAGGGTGGCTATTTTTGTGGATCTTTACATATTATCGTTATGAAAAATAAGGAAAAAAGTGGGTTTCTTCCCAAGAATGAAGTTACCACTATTTGAAAAACCCGTTAGGGGGTTAAATTATGAAGGGCCACCTAAGGTCATTGGCTAAATAGTCAAATACTGGCATCTTTTGGCTGACAGGGCTGTTATGTAGATTGTTTATGCAAGGCCACCTAAGGGCACTTGCTGCATAGTCAAGAAAAAAGAACTCCCAGGTATCAGACATTTTGTGACCAGAAGTCAAGAAAAGGGTTATGGAGATCTAGAATTATTTAAGGTTAGGAGTATGATACATCAAAATGGGCATTGTTCAATGCATGTAGAGATACACAGAACAATGCTAACCATAATCATGTTGTGGATGGGTCCTGAATTTAGGTGATGGACTTCACTACGTATCCCATAAGGATAGTAATTAAGTCATACGTAGTTCGTGAAATACAGTTTAACGTCATGTGGGAAGAGAGTGTAGGAGATCTTAGTTTATTTTCATAGAGCTTAGTCCATAATAATGAATAAACATTGTGTGTTTTATAAACCTGATGTTAATGAATACCTGGGTTTTCATATCACATTCATGTTTTCACAGGGGGATTTTTCAGCCAAGGGACTAAAAGTGGAATATGGGGACAGGCCCAAAGACATGGGGCTAGATTCGAGGGATGCTTGAAAATTCCTAAGTATCCCATAAGGATGGGAATCAAGCCACACGTAGTTCTTGAAATACCCTCTATACAGATTTGGTACGTACATATGAAGGGTGAAAGGGGACATTAGTGCAATAATGGTTTGACCCACAATTAAAGATTCAGGCATTTCCATGTATGCATGTAATCTATGGAATATAATATGATTGGAGATCAATGTAAATAATGATTCTCTCTAAGGTGAGGGTGTCAAAAAATGTTGTAGTTTATTTTCTTACACGACAAAAGTGGGAATAGTTTAATGTCATATAGCAAGGAAGATGGTGAACCAATGTAAAAAATATTGGTTCTGGGGGCGGCTTCATGAATCAACGTCATATGAGATGGAGGTCAACTGATGTGAAGAGATAGGTTTTGGGATTGAACCTTGGGAGGTTGCCTTCGTACCCAGCCTAGAAGGCAAGGATCAAAGTCCGCGTATTTCGATTGAATAATGAATTGATTATCAAGTTGTTCTTGAGGACAAAGACCTAAATAAATGGTGTTGGGACTTATGCATGGTTAGAGGCCCAGATAGGCTGTTATTGTTGAAGTTTACACTAAGCTCACGTGATTCATACTCGGTGTGAGAAACAAGAGGTAGAAACAACCCTAATGATGCACAGTTTAAGTTCATGTTGGAAGTATATGGGACTAAATACAATTTAACGTCATGTTGGACAATGGGGTGACTGTGTAGTTTAAAGTCATGAAGAAAGGACATAGGAATGGGGGAATATGCAATTTAATGTCTTGAAGTAGGGACAAAATAGGGGGTTGTATATTTTAACATCATATAGCTAGGACATAAGAGAAGATTATGCCGTTTAAAGTCTTTCAGTAAGGACTTTGGGGACTATGTAGTTTAATTTCATGCAGTAAGGACAACACAGTTAAACGTTATGCTGGATGAAAGGGGGACAATACAGTTTAATGCCATGTTGGACAAAAGGAGTGTTGTACAGTTTATCTTCATGTAGCTAGGACGTATTAGGTATATATCATCCCGCCTTTTTATCACATAAACTTTGATTACATTTTACAAAACCGAGGATATTAAAGGTTTAGTGTCTTGGGAACCCGGAACTTAAAACATGAAAACATAAAAACATTCTTCTTAAAAACTTGAAAGGCTTCTCCTTATGTTCACCCTAGGTTCATTTCTGCATCTCATAACCTGGAGACATACATCAAAAGAATGGGTGAGCAGAAGGCCCAGTAAGGGAAACAAGGGAAACATTTAACATGTGAACTTGAGATACATCAATAAAGTCATGAAAATAAATTTAAGGAATGAAAAAGAAATCATGAGGCATATCATAATAAAAATAACAATTTTTCATAACTTGAAGATGTGGTTGAACCATTTAACATCTACAATCATTTCGTTTCACCAAGGTCTATCCCCAAGGTGTCATTAAAAATTACCATGGTTATTCACCAAGGTATCAGTCTAAAAAGTCATCTCTAGAGATTAAGTCTTTACTCAATGCATTGGAGGGATATCTAGGAACACCCTTGACATGTCTTTATTATCATGTTATCCACATACATTATCATCAATCATTTCATAAACAACCCATATATCATAAAAGAAATGGGTTTCATTTCATAATCATAACGTTTTAAAAATTGCTTTAAAGACATGAGCTTTATGTCACTTTAAACCCACGGAAAAGGGAAAGCGGGTTTCACGTATGTAAATCCCAGAATTTAAAATATAACATTTTGGTATATATGTGAATACCCCTTTAGAAGAAAGAGCTTTGAGTATTCACTTAATAAAATAAAAGAACTTTAGAAAAAAAGAGAGACATTTTGAGACGGAAATTCTGCAGCTTAATGGCTATGTTACGAGGTTTTAGAAGACATTAAAAAGAGAGGGGACATGGGTCACCCACTCATAAATTATCCATAAAACAGTAGAGGTACAGAATATGAAGGATATATGAACATGGTAATAAATTTGAAAGATGTACCATATGAAATGAAGAACATGAAATGAAGAAAAAAATAAGATTTCTCTTATGAAAATTCAACAGCCTACCTGCGTCACTTAAACTTCAAAAAATGAATTGACGAGATCAAATAGGGTCTCTCATCATGTGAACATAAAAGATCAGTATGATAGATATAGAGATCATAACACAACATAACAAAATTGAACATGGAAGACTTGACATGAAAGTAGAACTTCAAAACGAGAAGGGTGAAAGAACCACTTAAAAATTCGGCAGCCTAACGACGCCACTTAAAACATCAAAATACTGAATTGAAGAGATCAAATGGGGTCTATCATCATATGATCATAAAATATAAGTATGATAAATTTATATATCATACCCCAAAATAATAAAAAGTAACTTGAAATACTTTACATGAAAATAGATCTTGAAAAAATGAGAAGGGAGAAAGAATCCGTTACAAAAATTTCGGCAGCCTAACGGCGCCACTTAAAACATCATAAAACAAAATAATGAGAGTAAGAGGGGATCTCTAATTATATGAACATGAAAATTAAGTATGATTAGTATAAAATAACATCCTTTAACATAATAACATGGATCATAAAAGAAATTACATAAAAGAGATTTCTTGAAAAGAAAGAGAGAGATCAGATCCCTTACCTTAAAACGTAACTCTTAAAACTCAAAGGTTGGGACCTTGAGGCCTTGGGGGCACCTTGTGAGGACTCCTTGGGAGGTAATGACACCAGAAATTCGTTGGGGAGAGTGGGGAGTCTAAATAGATGAGAGGATGGCTTGGTAAATATAGGGAAAGTGAGGGGACAAGACATTAATGGCTAAGGGACACCTCAAAAGTGGTTTTCTCAAAACCTTATGCTCTCCCATGATATTTCCCATGAAGTTAGGCCACATGGGACCCCCCATACAATAATTCATAACCTTTGGTCGACCATCCCTTAAAATATCTCATGGAGTCATCATGACACAGTTATGATGTCATTAAACAAACCGAAACCCTAAAACTGTATTTTTACTATTCACTGAAAATTCAACTTTCTCAGAATAATCCCAAAATTTCACATTAACCAAATATCAATGCTCTGATTTCAAAAATGAAATCCATTTTATAAAAATAATTTTCTAAATATTTTTAATTTAATTTTTAATTAAAAAACACTATTCACCTGAAAAAACTAATACTTGACCGTTATTTAACCATTTTATTAAATCACATTACTTAATCAAAGTGCCTAGATTATTTTAATACTTTCTTCATGTGTGGTTTTTAATCTATTTGGTCACATTACTAATCCTAAGCATAAAATCACTATTCATAATTTACTATTCATCAAAAATCAAGTTGATCTTATTAGACTCTAAATTTCGTACTGAACATAATTGTAAAACACCATTTTTTGAAAATCATTACACATTTTTAATTATTTAATGTTTACATAAACATTTTTAAAATATCCTTTTTATACAATTCATCAAAAATATGCATACTATATTTATCCGGTCATTTGAAAATTGATAAACTTCATCATAAGAAGAAATACCAATTTTTTTTTAAAACAAAGGATTACACAAGGCAGTTACAGTCTCCTTACATATCCCCTTATCACACCAGCGTAGGACCTAATTGTAAGGTGTGCTAAGGTGAGAGAATCTGAGGGAGGCTCGGCTAACATCGCACGAGTTGTAATTTCTATCAGTTTGAACTTCTCGCAAAGGAGATTCCATTCTAGCTTCACACGATGAAGTTCGACTTGGGTTTGGTCCAGAGCAAAGCCCAGTGGTGATACCTCCTTCCCAAGTTCTGTTAGATGGGCTTCGATCGTTCCAAGACTACTGGGTGAGGCCATCGAATCTTCTTTGTATAATAATTAACCAATATTACTTGTATTTAGAGACAATAATCAAAACCTTTAGTTTCCAGCGGTCATATTGACCGATGGTCATATAACAGTCAAAACCCAACGGTGTCATTTTAATTATACTCATGTTATCAAATGAAACATTTTTGTTGAGTATAAAAATAACACATAAAATTAGGAAACATGATTTATTCAAAATTATGGGTCGTTACAATCTTCCCCCCTTAGGAAATTGCATCCTCGCAATTTTTAAAATTGGGTTTTGAAATTTCATTGAAAGTCCCACATCGTAAAAGGAGTCAGTAAAATTATTACTTTAAAAGAAGGAAAGGGAAGTACAAAGGTCACCCGAGTTAACCCACACTAGGATTCCATGTAGGAAAACATGGACATGGAAGAAAAACAAAGGGTCATGTTCTGAGGGAGAGTGATAGAGAACATGATTAGAATAAAGTTAACCATAAGAAAATCCCAAACTTATGATGTGTGTAAACGGTCTTTGATTACCTAGTAGGAAACGTAAACCAACAAAGTTTTTGTTTTACGTTCCATTTCATAATTTTGAGGAATTAATTTACTACATAGAAAAAAACATAAGAAAATATACCTACATTCATGTAGAGTTTCATCCTTTAATAAGTTTCTACTCAAAAATAATGTTTTCTCCAAACGATGAGCATTCAAAAACACTTGGTGTCATCAAAACACAAGAATCATCTTCTAGAGAATCACATAATCCACAAAAGATTAACCATATATTTCATCTATCTTTAAGCATTATCCCAAAAATAGAAAGGGTAAGGTAAAACAACTCTTCAAAAAGAAATAATCCCATAGGAATGGAAACTACTTTTAAATCTTTAAAGTTTCATGGTACTACCCAGAGTTCATCATAGACCATTCCGTAAATAATTGTCCTTAAAAATCCTCAAAATAAACCAAACTAAGATTGAAACCCAAATACAAGAAGGATTTGATAACATAGTCTTCCAAGGTAAACATTATCATTCATCTCCAAAAAACATCAAACACTCCTAACATCTTATTACAAAAGTAACTAACCTAAACATATTTACCCCAAGATTGGTTAATCATTTCCATAAGTAACCTAAATTACTATAAGTCCTCCTTAAATTCATCGATTCATCAAAATATAAGTCAACCTTACTCCTCAATGAAAATACCATAGTAATCTATTTACCTCGATTATATAGGGTCCCCAAAATAGTGAACGTATTTCAAAATAATAATCATCTTTTAATCCCCTAATCATCTCTGTCATATTAATATGGAAATCATCGCATTTCCTATCACATTGGTTGTTGGGACATGTTCTTCCATTTCCCACCATTAACAAAGAAGATAATTTATAATTAGGGGCTTAAATACTTCGCCAATAATCATGAAAAGGAAACATTAATCATAAAAGTATAAACTTGTAGAATAAAAGTATATCCTAACTTGTGATCCCCTAGGTTCCAATCTAGGTTATCCATGATTGTATATTCTTATGTGAATCTTTATGTTATTTTACCTTTGTTCCTTTATTAATGGTTCATACTAAGCTTATGAATTTACCAAAGCATATCCCCCGGGAGTGTCGTAACCAAGAGTGCAGCAAGGCCCGTTGTCGTGTACCAGTTCCCGTTCGAGTCTAGCTCAAAGCGGTGTTTTCGGGTTTTACCCCTATGTACATCTGTGCCAGAGCCACCTCTACCTGCTCGTATCCAGACAGGGATGTATTTTCTTGGCAACCCATTACTCAATACTCACAAAAATACCAGGAAGATTTCCTATATATAAAATTTTCTATAGGCTTCTTCCTAAAGTTTCCATATCCTAATTTCTACAAATAAATAAACCATACTTTGATACCAACTATATAATCCCGCCTTTTTATCACATAAAATTTCATTACATTTTCCAAAACCGAGGATCTTAAAGGTTTAGTGTCTTGGAAACCAAGAACTTAAAACATAAAAACATAAAAAAATTCTTCTTAAACACTTGAAAGGCTTCTCCTCATGTTCACCCTAGGTTCATTCTTGCATCTCATAAACAGGGGAGATACATCAAAATAAAGGGTGAGAAGAAGGCCCAATAAGGGAAACAAGGGAAACATTTAACATATGAACTTGAGATATATCAATAAAGTCATAAAAAGAACTTTAAGGTATGAAAAAGAAATCATGAGGCATATCATAATAAAAATAAATTTTTTTCATAACTTGAAGATGTGGCTGCACCATTTAATATTGACAATAATTTCGTTTCACCAAGGTCCATCCCCAAGGTGTCATTAAAAATTACCAAGGTTATTCACCAAGGTATCAGTCTAAAAAGTCATCTCCAGAGATTAAGTCTTTACCCAATGCATTGGAGCGCTATCTGGGAGCACCCTTGACATGTATTTATTATCATGTGAGCTACATATATCATCATCAATCATTTCATAAACAACCCATATAGCATAAAATAAATGGGTTTCATTTCATAATCATAACGTTTTAAAAACTGCTTTAAAGACATGATCTTTATGTCACTTTAAACCCACGGAAAAGGGAAAGCGGGTTTCATGTATGTAAATCCCAGAATTTAAAATAGAACATTTTGGTATATATGTGAATACCCCTTTAGAAGAAATATCATTGAGTATTCACTTAATAAAATAAAAGAACTTTAGAAAAAGAGAGAGACATTTTGAGACGGAAATTCTGTAGCATAACGGCTATGTTATGAGGTTTTAGAAGACAATAAAAAGAGAGGGGACATGGGTCACCCACTCATAAATGATCCATAAAACAGTATAGGGACATAATATGAAGGATATATGAACATGGTAATGAAATTTGAAAGATTTACCATATGAAATGAAGAACACGAAAGGAAGACAAAAATAAGATTTCTCTTATGAAAATTCGGCAGCCTAACGACGTCACTTAAACTTCAAAAAATGAATTGAAGAGATCAAATAGGGTCTCTCATCATGTGAACATAAAATATCAGTATGATAGATATAGAGATCATACCCCAAAATAATAAAAAGGAACATGAAAGACTTGACATGAAAGTAGAACTTCAAAACGAGAAGGGTGAAAGAACCACTTAAAAATTCGGCAGCCTAACGGCGCCACTTGAAACTTCAAAATACTGAATTGAAGAGATCAAATGGGGTCTCTCATAATATGAAAATAAAAGATCAGTATGATAAATTTTTAGATCATACCCCAACATAATAAAAAGGAACTTGAAATACTTTACATGAAAATAGATCTTGAAAAAAATGAGAAGGGAGAAAGAATCCATTACAAAAATTTTGGCGGCCTAACGGTGCGACTTAAAACATCATAAAACGAAATAATGAGATTAAGAGTGGATATCTAATTATATGACCATGAAAAGGCAGTAATAGTAGTATAAAATAACATCCTTTTACATAAGAACATGGAGCATAAAAGAAATTACATAAAGGAGATTTCTTGAAAAGAAAGAGAGAGATCAGATCCCTTACCTTAAAACGTAACTCTTAAAACTCAAAGGTTTGAACCTAGAGGGATTGGGGGAACCTTTGGAGGACTATTTGGGAGGTAATGAGACCAGAAATTCGTTTGGGGAGAGTGGGGAGTCGAAATGGATGAGAGGATGGCTTGGTATTTATAGGGAAATTGAGGGGACAAGGCATTAATGGCCAAGGGACACCTCAAAAGTGGTTTTCTCTAAACCATGTGCTCTCCCATGATATTTCCCATGAATTTAGGCCATATGGGACCCCCCATACAATACCTCATCACCTTTGGTCGACCATCACTTAAAATATCTCATGGAGTCGTCATGACACAGTTATGATGTCATTAAACATACTGAAACCATAAAACTGTATTTTTTCTATTCACTGAAAATTCAACTTTCTCAGAAAAATCCCAAAATTTCACATTAACCAAATATCAATGATCTGATTTCATAAATGAAATAAATTTTATAATAATATTTTTCTAAATATATTTAATTTAATTTTTAATTAAAAAATACTATTCACCTGAAAAAACTAATACTTGAATAATAATATATGAAAACATTATTTAACCATTTTATTGAATCACATTACTTAATCAAGGTGCCTAGATTATTTTAATACTTTCTTTAAGTGTGGTTACTAAAATATTTGGACACATTACTAATCCTAATCATAAAATAACTATTCATAATTTTCTATTCATCAAAAATCAAGCTGATCTTATTAGACTCTAAATTTCGTACTGAACATAATTGTAAAAGACCATTTTTTGAAAATCATTAAACATTTTTAATTATTTAAGGTTTAAATAAATTTTTTTAAAACATCCTTTTTATACAATTCATCAAAAATATGCATACTATATTTATCCGGTCATTTGAAAATTCATAAACTTCATCATAGGAAGAAATCCCAATTTTTATTTAAAACAAAGGATTACACAAGGAAGTTGCGGTCTCCTTACATAGCCCCTTATCACAACAGCGTATGAACTAAGTGTACGGTGTGCTAAGGTGGGAGAATCTAAGGGAGGCTCAGCTAACATCACACGAGTAGTAATTTCTATCAGTTTGAACTTCTCGCAAAGGCGATTCTGTTCTAGCTTCACAAGATGAAGTTCGGCTTGGGTTTGGTCCAGAGCAAAGCCCAGTGGTGCTACCTCCTTCCCAAGTTCTGTTAGATAGGCTTCGATCGGTCCAAGACTACTGGGTGAGGCCATCAAATCTTCTTTCTATAATAATTAACCAGGATTACTTGTATTTAGAGACAATAATCAAAACCTTTAGTTTCCAACGGTCATATTGACCGATGGTCATATACAATCAATACCCAACGGTCTCATTTTAATTATACTCATGTTATCAAATGAAACATTTTTGTTGAGTATAAAAATAACACATAAAATTAGGAAACAAGATTTATTCAAAATTTTGGGTCATTACAAGGTACATTTTCACAGTTTAACGTCATGTGGGACGAAGAGGTGCATAGTTTAACGTCATATAGCAAGGACGATGGTTATGCAGTTTAACGTCTTGATAGACTTATTGTGTTTTTATTACAAAAAATATTTCTTCAAAAATCATGCATTTGTTGGAGTCATGATGAGTTCTCCATCCATTGAGATTAAAGAATATGCTCCATTGGATTAGAACTTTTTTATTGAGTATGGTCCTTCCCACTTTGGCTCGTGATTTGGAGGTTTCTTTATTGGTATCATTGGAGTTCTGAGAACCAATACCAATTATCCTTGAATGAATGAATGAAGATGAACTTTTTTGTTGAAAGCTCGTGATATTCAATTCTGATGGACTTCCAACTGATGCATGGTGCACAATATTTTTTTATCTAATCGTTCCAATTCATCAAATCGCTTTTGAGATTGTTCATCTGTAGATGACTGATCACAAATGGCTACTCTGAACGAAGGTAATTTAACTTCAATGGGAAAGGCTACTTCCATTCCATATACCAATGAATATGGAGTTGACCGTATAGATGTGCAGGTGGTGTTTCGATAAGCCCATAAAGCATGAAAAAGTTTATCAGGCCATGATTTCTTATCTTTATCCACCATATTTTGTATTATGTTTGAAAGAGTCTTATTGAAGGCTTCTATTTGGCCATTGGTTGTTGCATGATATCGAGACGAATGGTTGTATTTGATGTTGTATTCTTGATATAACTTCCTTACCTCAGATGAACATAAGTTGGTGCCATTTTCCGTCAATATGGTATGAGGGACACCAAATATGGTAATGATGTTAGACTTGATGAATCTAAAAATGATTTTAGAACTAAATTATTTGATAGGTATTTCCTCTGCCCATTTGGAAAAGAAGTCAGTAGCAGTAAGAATATACTCAAACTGCATGGCTGTAGCTAAAGTGTAAGGTCCCACTGCATCTATTCCCCATGTGGAAAATGTCCACGAGTATTTAGTTGTATGAAGAAACTCCGAGGGTTGATGAAAGAAGTTGGCACATACAAGGCATGAATGACACTTCTTCATGGAATCAACAAAATCATGTATCATTGAAGGCCAAAATTATCCAAGCCTTCAAATTTGATTAGACAGTCTATGTTCAGAATGGTGGGCACCACATACTTCTGAATGTAATACTTTCATGATAGTCATTTTCTCTTCACCATCAATGCATCTGAAGAGAACTCCATCAAAACCACTTATGTATAGAAATTTTCCTAGGTGACCAGGGCTATCATAAAGAGTAAAATTGACCACACGTCGCCAGATTTGTTCTTTCCCGGCTCTATCAGGTGGAAGTGTTCCATTTTGAAGGTATTCCCTGATAGGTGTCATCCATCCTGTAGTATGAACATATGGTTCCGAAATGGTACTAATTTCATTGATTTCCTCTATTCTGGTTTGAACATAAGGTGAAATTGTACAACGTTGGGCAATACTGATGATTGTTTCATCCCGATTTGGATCTGCCAGAGCTGTGGCTATATTAGCCAGTGCATCAACTTGGGCATTTTTTGATCGCGGTACATAAGAAAATTTTGGTTCTGAAGGAAACTCTATCATTAAATATCATACATAATCATATAAAGGGATTAACTCTTCTTTTCGGATGGCATAATACCCATTGACTTGATTGATTACCAGGTCTGAATCACCTTTCAACTTTAAGTGATTCACTTGTTCTTGATGCGCCAACTCCAAACCTATGATGAGAGCTTGATATTCTGCTTCATTATTTTTACGGCCTTCCCAAAATATGAAGGATTAGGATAACACTCCCTTTTACAGAGAAATAAGCACAATTCATAACCCATATTTTTTGAATTTGGGTTCTTCTATTTTCTTCCCAATTGGACTTCTGGAAGCACCATCAAAGTTCATTTCCCATGTTTTAAGATTATCTTGAATATAAAATACTTCCTCATCAGGAATTTCAATATCTAAAGATGTATCTTCTACTGAAATGTGTTCAATAAGGAAATCGGCCAGATCTTGGCCCTTTATTGCCTTTTGGGAGACATACTAGATATCAAATTGATCGGATTATTGCGAGATACCAATTGGACATCATGATGTTGTAGGTAGTGTCTGAATTTCTAAATTGCAAAGATTAATGCTAGGTAGCAGTCTTCAATAAATGAATATCGGGTTTCTTCTTCATGCATAGTCCGACTGAGATAGTGAAGGCTGTTTTCATTCCCAACATCATTCTTTTGGTCATGGAAGGCACCCAATGATCGCTCTAAAGCTGTCACACCAAGAATAAGTGGTCTTCCTTCAATAGGTGGAATTAATACTAGTGGACTCAATATATATTTCTTGAGAATATTGAATGCTTCTATAAATTATTCATTCCACTAGTAAGTGACTCCCTTCTTCATCAATTTGGTGAAGGGTAAACTTTTGCCTGCCAAATTGGTAATGAAACGCCGAATATAGGACAAGTATCCTTGAAGTCCTCTCAATTCCTTCAAATTTTGAGAAGGTTACATACCAATGATTGACTTTGTCTTCTCAGGATCGACTTCGATACCACGACAGCGTACAAAAAAGCATTGAAAATTTCCTGAGGTTACCCGAAAATCATATGTTAAGGGGTTCATCATCAAATTGTGTTGTCGAAGACTGTGGAATATTATTTCTAAATTAGACAAGTGATTAGAATGCTGTCTGGATTTAACTACCAAATCTTCCACATAAGATTCAACAAATTTTCCTAAAAAGGGTTTGAAGATATGATGCATTGCATGCTGATATGTTGCGCTTGCATTCTTCTGGACAAAGGGCATTACCCGATAGCAAAACACACCATGAGGGGCTTTGAAGGCAGTAGATTCTTCATATTCTGGAGCCATTCAGATTTGATTATACCTAGAATATCCCTCGATGAAGGAAAGTCTTTTATAGCTAGGTATTGTATCAATTATGTTTTTTGTGATCGGAGCTGGAAAACCATCCTTGGGACAATGCCGATTAAGATCCCTGAAATCAATGAAAACTCTAATTTTTCAATTCTTCTTTTTCACAGGGACAATATTATCCAACCATTTGGGATATTGAACCTCTCTGACGAAGATAACTTTGATAAGCTTATCCACTTCAAATTCAATTTTGGAAGCATATGTTCGGTGTGTTTTTCATGCGGCTTGTTTGAATCCTCGATGTTCTTCTGGTAAACCTGAATGATGAGTAGCAACATCAGGATCAATCCCTAGAATTTATATATAGTTCCCAGAAAATATATCTCAATTTTGATTCAAATATGAAATATACATTTCCTGCTCTTCAAGATTTATGGCTGCACTAATTAAAGTGGGTAGTGGATCTTCTTTTGTACCCATATTTATTTCTCTATGTTCATCCACAGTGGTAGAGATACCCTCTTCAAAAGCTAGAGGATCATCCCTGAGATATTCCACTTCTTCTTCAACACATGTTATTTCATTAGTTTCTACTCGCATAGTAGATGACGAAACAAAATTTTCATGATCAGGAGAGATGTTAAAATTTGAAGATCTTGAAGAAGAGGCTACCATTTCTGACCCTATTGATGATTAAGGGTCTTGCTTGGGTAATGAAGAGGAGATTCTGGATTGAGAATTGACATCATCATTCATCTCTGACATTGCTATAACTTCTTCTGTCTTGGTTGATGAAGTATAGAATTTTTGGATTTCATTGGATGAAATGAAGACATCTCCATTTGAGCATTCATCATTTCTTGGTGAATCACAAATTTCTCCCATGCTGTCTGGCTTGATTGTCATAATTTAAATTATGGAAGTTTCCATAAGAGTATTTGGATTTGGGTATATTCTGTCAATTTGACTAATAAGCAACACATAATCTGTACTCACATGTATGAATGGGGGTACTGGAATCTTTTCCAAACCATATGGAGCATTAACTTTGGTAACCTCCCTTGTCATATATACCTCTTTTCCCTCCATTTGACATAATTCCACATCAATGTATTTATATTCACATGTTTTGAATGGGGATTTATCACCATAAAATGTCCCGATTTTACCATTGGAACAATATTTGAGACATTGATGGAATGGTGAAGGGATGTCTGCATGTTTTTGTATCCAGGGTCTTCCAAAAAAAATGATGAAAGCTGTGTCATGACGAAAAACCATGAAATCTGAATTGGATAAAAGATCTCCAAACTGAGTTCTGACTATGATCTCGCTGATATGTTCTTGTTCATTTTTATCCTATCCTTGCAATATCAAAGTATAAGGAGATAAATCATATTCAGTGAGGCCCAATCGATGAAGTGTACGAATGGGGATGAGTTTGACTCCTGAACCATTATCAATGAAAGCTCTTAGAATGTCTACATCATTGACCTTTCTAGATAAATACAAAGGTCTAATATGTCCATGAAAAACATCATCTTCATCTTCATCTTTAAAAGATATCACTACATGGAATTCTGTAGGGTCATTCTCTATATGGTAGACTTCATCCGCACCAATTTATGTTTTGAATTCCTGGGGGCTTGATAAAGCCTCAATGAGTACCTCCTGAAGATCCTTTGATAGATTTAAAGCATCTAGAATTGAATACATGGCCGGTACTTGGAAAAAATTCTTCAAGACATTGTACTTTTGATCCAAAGTTTTGTGTTTCCCAACAGGAACATGTGGTTTCTTAGGTGCCTTAGAAGTTGATGCTTTGGAAGTAGATGCTTCTTGTATCGGGGTTGGAGTTGAAAATAATCCTTGATTTTGAGTATTAGACTGACTAGGTCTATTTACTTACTGAAAGGAAGAAGGTGTAACTTCTAACCGATCTTCTAAAATTACTGTGACAAGACTGAATCTGCCATGCATGGAAGAACTTTCTTGTTCTTGTTGAGCACGTTGAAGGGCTCTGCCACAAGTTTCTACTGCATATGCACTTCTAGAGGGGGTAGAATTAGAATAGTGGAATCTGGGATATCCATGTCTTCCCTTGTATCCCAGACCTCTGGAACTCCCTATAATTCCTATATTTGATACAGGGAACTCAGGCTCATCAGGATCAAAACTGTGACTGGCATAAAAATCTGTTAAGTGAATCATGTTAACCGAACCAAAGATCAACTCTTCATCTGATAAAGACTCTGCCTGATTATCCAATTTTGGCTGTGCCATTTGGTGGGGTCGTGCCCATGGCTTTGAAGTAGATGGCATATAATATTCTAGAGTCAATGAAAACTTGGGCTTTGAAAAGATCTCATTTTATTCTAACTACTCTTCTTTCATTGAATTATGCAGTTTCTTGGTGGATTTTCCTTCTAATGAAGGGGTTTTTGTTGTGGAATTCATATCAGAAGACACAATTTGTTTATTCAATTGTGTCCGTAAAATGACATGAGTTTAGTTGATCAATTTTCTGACCATCCAATCATTATATTTATACGCATTTTTGCTTTTTTAATTCTTGTCACTCGCTTTCTTCCTCTGGATTTGTAGCAGTAAAACATGCTACCTGGGATTAGGAACCTTTTAGTTTTACATGTCCCGAGTCCACCATCTTTTTCAGGAGGTCTTTGAAGAGAAAAAACACCTGAAAGGGATGACCCAACATCTGATGAATTGGAAAATATTTGGGACGATCTTCATCTCTTTCCTTGTTCGGCATTTTAGGCCTGGGAAATTGAACCAAATTATTTTCCAGTGCCTAAATGAAGTAACTTGGAACTTGTTCATTTCGGAAAGAATAAATTTTGCTCTTCAACTCCTGAAATTGTTTCCGTATTTGATCTCTCTGGTCATATTGATGAAACGGCCTCTGTGTTTGACGCTCAGGAGGTGGAGCCCTTCGATAATATGAAGGTTTTGAAGTAGATGTAGGCAAAGGTGCTTGTTTAAGTGTAACTGTAGCAGTCTCTGCTCTACCCATTCTACTTCTTGGAAGTGATGGGATTACACAAGTTTTATCCTTAGTCTTTGTAAGAGATTCTTCAATATGTTGATCGATTTAAGTATGGTCTTGAATCCCTCATGTGTATTTCACAGGGATCAACGGTGTGCGTAATTCATCACGCAAATTTTCCACACAGATTGGCAACAATTTTTCTTAAGGGAGTGCTAAGCTTATGGAATATGTTCATCCCTTCCAACGAGCACTGAAATCTGAAACCCTTTTATTATACCTTTGCTTACAATTTTTAAGATCAAAATCTATTTGTCTTTGGAAAAGTTGAGTTGAATTGAAGAATAAACCATTAACAGATATCTTTACATCCGGTAATTGACCGGGATTGCAAGATTTTATACCAGACAAAAGCAGGCCCCTGCAATAACTGTACAAAACACCTGAGCATAACTACTTATTATTCTTGAGGGGTTCCCATAATATGATCACAACTAGAAACAAAATGTGATACGTGTTTCTCTGGGTCACCTGAACCATTAATGATTTGGAATGTGGTACTTGAAAAATTTTATGGGGGAGAAATTGCATCAACCCATTCAGGGTAAGCACTCTTTTCTGGTTGAATGTTTTCACGTTTCCCCCCATATCTTCCAACCGAGCTATTAATGACTCAATGGTAGTTATTAACTTTTGAGAAACATCTGGTTGAGCTTGGACCTAAGAAGGTGAAATAACTGGAGCTTGGACAGGTGTGGTGGCTGGTACTACAAATTATGGTAATACCACCGATTGTTGTTGCGTATGGCCCATAGGATTAGACCTGTGAGGGTGTACTAGTAAAGGAGGATATTCTTGATCCATCTTAGTAGCCACAACAAATTCCCTTGGATGACTGACTCCATCATGCTTAGAAGGAAGACTACCTTGAAGTAGTTCTGCATTCAACCTACTTAGTTCCTTAATTTCTTCCTCTTGTTGTGCGAACCCTTTATCTAGTGAGAGTGATTGGCCTTCTCCAAAGGAAAGGTATATAATCTGATTCTTTCCTTTCCCCTTGTTAGATGCCCTTCGAAGAGGGGGAAGTTGATTATTTGAAGGAATACCTAGATTCTGAGTAATCCTTTGATTTCGTGTACACACACCTTCTTGATTTGTGTATGTGTATACTGCTTCTTGAGAATGATCTTCTTCATATGAACCCTCTGAGTTAGCCTCATGTTCCGGAGGATCAGAAAAAATAGCATGGATGAAATTTATTGATGCATAACGCATTGCATCCCTTCTATCGGCATTTCTGTGATACTGCCTTATTCTATGTCCTTGATGATACATTTCCTTCTGTTGATTTGATCCCTCCGAAAATTCTTGACGAACCATAATTTGAATGGAATCTCCTGATATTTTGGCTCTTTGTCCCTCTTGTTGCTTCTTCCATAATCGAGAGAAGAGTGTCTTTTTTTGAGGAAGAGATTGAGGATTTGAAAAAGTCCACAGTCCAGTGGGAAGGGGATGTTCCTATTGTTCCTACTCATCTCCTTGAATCCTATTTGTTGATTCTGAGGGTTGGGTTAAAAGAGTCACCGGTCTGGAAAGCTGGGGTGGTTCTTGAGCTGCTACATATGAGAATTTCTTAAAATCTCTCCTGATCTTGCGGTCTTTATTTCGGAAACTGGCTGGATGCATCAACCTACATCCACTCAAATCACCTACCTCAAATGACCACTGGATTATTTCTGAAACTTTTGTCACCTGATGATGCACCTGCTCTAAATGAGAATCCTGTTAGATATTCTCATTTTCCAGATGCAAGAGTAATTCGATAACTTGTTCTTTGTATGCCTGACTTTTGGATGAGCTAGTTGAGGCATGTTCCTGAGAAAGCCTTTGATTGAAAACAAAACCAATTGGTTGTGGCCGGCCATGGGCAATAATATTGCATGAGACCATTTTAGGAAGTCTTTGTTGACTGGAGAGTATAGTGAAATGTAGTTCTCCATGAAAAACCCATCCCTGGATATGAATACCAGATGGGGCATTGGCAATTAACTGGCACGATCTTTTTAGTGCTCCAAGGCATAAACGCTGAAGGGATCTCTGCTGCTTTTCAGCATTCAGATATCGAGAAACTGAGAGAGATGACAAATCAATTTGGAATTGTAACCCTTCTATTTTCTTGATATGATTTTCATATCCATCATAAGACAACATTTTATCTTCCAAGTGACAAAGAGTTTTCCACATTTTGAGATTAATATCGTGAATACAATATTCCATAAATATCTCTGGAATGTCATACTGAGAGTCAGCCAATGGCCAAAACATGACTGGCACTTCAACTTTCACCAGTTGTTTTCTCATATTCAGCACTTCCTCATTATCATTCAATGAATATTCTTCTACCTGATTAGACCAGAGCTGGTTATTACTTTTTGCTTCATCAGATTCAACAAGATTGGTAGAGAATTCATTTATCAAACTAGAAGATGAATGAACCAGGGATGGTTTGGAGAATGACCTACACCCTGGGATATCTTTTGATTGAGAAAGTATTTCACCGGCTAGCGGAAATCATCAGACATGACTTGCTTCACATTTGCAAGTTCCTCAAGATAAGAGGGATTTCTCGTTACTACATTATCCTTTGAAGAATTTTCCAAGAAATGCGAATTACTACTATGAAGAGGAATTTCACAACTAAATTCATCATCATGGGGAGGACCACCATGGTGGGATACAGCAAAAGATGAAACATTTTTCTCCATGATCTTCTAGCCACACAGAGGGTTCTTATGGCTCTCATCGGAAGATGATACTTTGAGATCGACCGAACTGTCATGAAGCAACCCTTTATGAGGATGTTTCTGATGAAGACCTTCAGAATTAATGTTCCCACTATTGGGAAATGAGAGAGTAGAATCTTGAGTTCCAACAGATAATTGTCTGAGGGCTTCAAGAACTCCAGCATCGAGCAAAGCCTTATTACAGATTGGCTCTTGATTTCTTGACAGTGTTGAACGAGTCTTTTTCTTGGACGCCTTCTTACTGACTTTGGGAACCACTTGTTGATGAAAGTTGTTATTATGGGTAGGTGTATGTGCCTGCTCAGGAGAAATAGTCAGGTTAGGTGGATTATATCTATTCAAATAAGGTGTATGTGCCTGACTTGATTGTCCGTATGACATGGGGGAGTATGACCCACAACCCTCTTGAACTCGAACAAAGTTTTGTATCTATTTACTAGTGATATGTTTATGTGTCAATCCACTGGTAGGGAAATATTTTCATTTCTTTCCCTATGATGCTGCTGAAGCTGTTATAATATTCTAACAGGCATCCAGAATATGAGCAGGGATTTGCTTCTGCTCTTTCACCATCGTCAGAATGTGCTTGGTGACTTCTGCTGCCAGAACAGGAATGTAGATCCATTTCATGCTTGGAGTAGGTGTGTATTCTTTCTTCTTTCCTCTTTTTCCTATATGTGAATTCTGACAGTACTCATGTGTGGGGGAAGAGAGTTGAGTCTGCTCCAAATTTGTCGTCGGAGCTTTCCGACTGACTTTTTGGGTCCTACCAAACAAGACCATTGGCAGGCTTGATGAATATTGGTAGGCGTGTGTGCCTGCTATGTATTCTTTGTCATGTATGGTTGACAACATTCCTTCAATACTGGCAGACGAGACTACTGACAGAATTATTTATTGTAAACAGGTGTATGTCCCGGCTTATCAGTTGCCACCATATTAGATTGGTGACCTTCTTTGGTTGTAGTCAGACGAGCCTATTGACTAGCTGATGAATTATAAACAGGTGTATATTCCTACCTATAATAATCTACCAGAATTGCCGGGCGGGATTGGTGTGTTGCTGCCAGACGAGTCTGTTGGGTAGTAACATCAGGACGGACGGGTGTATATGCCCACTCGTTGCTTTCCATCAAGTTGGATTGATGGAATTCTTCGGAGGGGGAAGTAAGGAACTGCTCCATGTTCACCAGATTTCACCTCTAGCAGTTCTTCTTGCATTCTTGGGTATAAGGGACCTGAGCCGAACCCCTAAATGTGATACCCTCATCATGTTGAAGGTGCACTGCTGCATGAGTCTTGTGGAGATTGTTGATGGGAGCCCTCGGGAAGGACTGTTTTCTCTTTGAATTAAGGCCTTGATTGACCTTCTCATTCACCTCCCCATAATATGGGAGGGACTGGTTATTGCATTCCGTGGATAACGACCCGAAACGGTTGGATACGGTGGTTGGAACCACCTGCTTCTTGATCATTGGTCATCGTTGTCCAGACAACCAGGGTGAATTATTGACTTGGAGGGCTTGTCGAGCAGCCTCCATAGTCAGAATGGTACTATGGTGATGGTATTCCTTAACCAGTGCATTTGATACCCAGTGTTGATGACACTGAGTAGGTGATGTCTTCCTCAGAGAGGATGAAGATCCAGTAGGAGTAGCGGCAGATGCATTCACAAGTGTGAACTTTAGAGAAGCCATTTCTATAACGCAGAGAGATCTTGGAAACAAGTTCTTGTTTAATATAATAGAAATAATCAAGATAAGTTCGACCACTACATCTTTTGGATGAGAACAAAGGTTATTGATTGATTTGTTGACCCTCTCATTGAGTTTAAATAGGCGCCTAACAAATAAGTAAAACATCATTTTAACTTGGTTAAGGATTCATGTCGGGTTCACCATTTTTTGTTTTCTCTGGAAATGAGGATGGTCCTTGTTTGTTTAAGGTTAAAATATTCAAATCAGTTTATAACGGGTTTATTCCTTGAACCAAAAACATCCAATGATTCTATATCCATTTGGACCTACATCCCAAAGGTAGATGCTCATTAGTTATGGACCGATGAGGCTTAAGAATTTGTATTGGTCGAGAGGATGGTAGGTCAGTCTCATCATACCTTTTTGGGGGATATTATTATCTACTTCGGGACTCCCTTTGTATATTTGAGTTATGTTTTTGAATCCTTATTAAATTACCAAGTATAAAAATGAGTTTTCCTTTATATCTGAAAATCAATGATTAATATGTATGAGATTTAGAGAATCTTTTATATGTATTGGAAGTTCTTAATTGATAGAGAATCATCTATATTTGTTAGAGATTCTTAGTCAAAGGTATCCTTCAATACATTATATAGGGATCTCTTGGTCATTATGATAACCATACTAGTTTTAAATCCACTCAATGGGGGAACATGAAGTTTATTTTCATTCAGAAGCACATGGATTATTTCAGAGTTGGTATCATACCCACAGATGGGCTACCTACGTATCCTCGTTTCGAAAATGAATTAGAACCCATGTAGTTCGGGTAAAGAAGTATGAGGTTTATACATGATTGATGGCTCAAAGAAAGATGTCATAACTAATTTTATGCTCTAAGCTCATGTGAGTCATGCTCGGTGTGAGAAACAAGTGGTATCAATAAAACCTGATGATTGTGATGCAAAAGATGCAATTATAAGAAATTATGTGGGGATTATTTATGTATGAATGCCCAGATAGATGAAGATCGGGACTTACTTTAGAGAGGAAGCCTGGGGACAAGGTCCATAAAGGAATGTCTGCTTGATGGAGATTTGGATACTTAACTTAGGATTTAATACTGAGGAGGATGCCCAAATTATAGGGGACTTATGATTGGGTTTTATTTCTGAGAAGGAATCCTAGATCAAGAGAAATTAAGACTGGGGATTACTCTTAAAAAGGAGGCCTAGGTTAAGGGAAATTATGACTGGGGCATACTGCTGAAAAAGGGGCCTAGATTAAGAGGACTTGAGACTTTGGGGCTTACTCTTAAGGAGGATTCCCATATTAAGGGAATTTGATATTGGGGATTACTTCTAAGGAGGATTCCCATATTAAGGGAATTTGGGATTGGGGCTTACTCCTGAGAAGGATGCCCAAGTTTAAGGAAAATTATTATTGGGGATTACTTCTGAGGAGGATTCCCATATTAAGGGAACTTGGACTGGGGATTACTCCTGAATTGGAGGCCCAAATTACGGAACTTGAGGCTTACTCCTAAGGAGGATGCCCAAATTAATGATCTTATCTTATTAAAGTATGAGGTTCAATGAATGAAATATCTAACCTTAGTGACATAAAGATATGTAAATCACTAGGTTTTTTGAGATGTTCCACATAATTCTTTTCAGATAAGGAATCCAACAAAGGAACCATGCTAAAAATGGATTTGAAGAGGGTTTTGAAGGCTATATCTTGAAGAGGAGTGGTGGATTTGAAGAAAAGAGTTGAATAAGTAGAAGGGGCGCCAAAAAGAGGTATGTGCGCAAGTCCTATTGGGGCGCGCAAGTACTGGTCGCGCAAGTATACTTGCGCGATAAATGTGTACTTGCGCGATGGTTAACCCATAGGGTAATTCTTGGGCGAGACTTAGCTCAAGCCCATAGTATTATCCCTAAAGGATTCCAAAAGTGTTCCACGCTAGTTTTGTTGAAGGGATAAGGTGTCGTGCAAGTGTCTTTATTTCCCTTAGGGTTAGACAATTAGGCGTGCAAGAGTTGAGGAATTTCAACAGTTAGGCTTTGTCCCCCCTCTTTAGATCTTCCATTCTAGGTAAGAAATTACCTTAGAAGTGTTCGGAAGACTTCAAGTAGAGACTAGGGCGTCGAGAGCTTAAATCCGATTTTTGGAATTTTTTGTCTCCGAAATGGGGGGCCCACAAGGGGTATATATAGGCTACTGAAGACCTTTGGTGAAAATAAAATAGGGCGCACAAGTCACCAGCGCGGCCAATATGTGGCGTAGAAGTATAATTGTGCGGCCTTGATAAAACTTGTGCGACCCATTCTTAAACAAATCTTTGTTCATGATTTTGTCAATTTTTTATGTTTCTTCGAAGGATGAATCTCTTTATTATAAGGTATTCCCCTTTTTTAGTCGTTAGACACTGTGACGGAAAGGAGCGTCAACAAGGGCATTGTACACGTGCAGGAACAAGGTACCCAAAACACAAGGGATTTAACATCTGGTACACATGATGGTGTCGATGTAGTCCATGTATAGGGGAACACATTAGTTTATGTTGATAGCTAATATAAAATATGTCAAGATATTGGATATCCACCTCAAGGGGAGGAGCATTGAGACTTCATGCTACATGGTCCACATAGACAAGTGATTTCTTAAACTGAAGAGGCATATGTTGATACTTCTCTTCCTAGATATAATATTTTGGATGAGATGAATAAGAAATGGAAATTGAATAATATTGGGTTAAAATTGGATAATATGGATCATGATGCTCCATCACCGAAGGAATCAATTAGTAATACTACTGCTAAGAACAAGATGAAATATGACAAAGTTTTTTCATCATTTCCTGTAAAGAAGTTGACACATTGGAGATATTATTCACACCTCCAAATTACCATAGGTATAAGGTAGGTTCTTCTTGATACTGGTAGAAAGCCCTACAAAAATTATTTATACTCTTTGGAAGATGATTTATATGAGGAGGTAGACTGTGTGGATTATAATAGTCCATACTACGATCTATGAGTTAACCTTGATTGTTTTTTGCATGTTTTTTTCTTGAATGTTGGAATTTTATGTCATGTCTGACCTCATTCTTCTCTCGATTTTATTGTTTTTATTTTCTTAATAAATTTTCCCACTCGTAATATTTTTGTCATTAAAAGCCATAAAACCTCTAAAAACAATATAAATCCACAAAACACCAAAAAATCCCAAAAAACATTAAAAACCATAAAAACCTAAAAACCACTTGAAATCCATAAAAACACTAAAAAACATTAAAATCCCCTAAAAATCCATAAAAATCCAAAAAACCACAAAAAACTATCATAAAAATCCTATCTAATTAAAAAAACCCACAAAAATCCAGAAGTCCATGAAACCCTAAAAACCCTAAAACCCCTAAAAATCTTAAAAAATTGAAAATCCCTAAAAACCATTAAAAAAATCCTAAAATTCTAAAAATACTATATATCCCTAAAAACCATAGAAAATGTAAAAAACACTAAAACTCCATAAAATCCTAAGAAACATAAAACCCTCTAAAACCCAAAAAAACCCAAAAAACCCATAAAGACCAAAAACAACTAAAAACACAAAAAACACATAAAACCCCCAAAAAAGTTAAAAAATATAAAAAACATTAAGACCACATAAAACTCAAAAAAACCCATAGTGTCCCTAAAACCCCTAAAAACATAAAAATCCATTAAATCCATTAAATCCCTAAACACCCTAAATCCCCTAAAAACCATAAAAACCAAAACAATATGTAAAAATATATTAAAATGTAAAAAAACCTAAATATCAAGAAAAATCATAAAAAACAAAAAACCACTAAATACCTTTAAACCCCTAAAACCCATAAAAAATCTAAAACCATGAAAAAATATAAAACCCCTTAAAATGATAAAATCATTAAAAATTATAAAAACCATAAAAATGCTAAAAAAAAGAAAAACTAAAACTCTAAAGACCCAAGAACCCTAAAAGACTATAAAACCCAAAAAACTTTTAAAATCCCTAACACCCCTAAAAATCCCTAAAAATTATGAAAAATATTCAAAAACCATGAAAATTATAAAATAACCATTAAAATCCCTGAAAACAAAAAAACCTAAAACCCCAAGAAAATCATGAAACCCCCTAAAAACATAAAAACCAAAAAATCCATAAAACCTATAAAACCCGTTAAAACACAAAAAACCCTCAAAACCCATAAAAATGTTAAAAACTCAAAAAATCATAAATCCCATAAAAGACTCAAAAAGATCATAATACCCCAAAAAATTACATAAAACAATGAAAACCCCTATAAACAATGAAAACCTTTAAAAACCCTAAAACACATCAAAATATCTGAAAACAAAAGAAACCCTAAAAACTATAAAAAAACCTTATAATATCCCTAAATTTCCTTGAAAATATAAATGAAAAACCCTAAAAACCACCTTAAAAACATAAAACCACCCTATTTTTTGTATTACCCAAAAACCGCAAAACAAACTCTAAAACCCCTAAATTTTTTTAAAAAGTAAAATAAACATAAAGACCCAAAAAACACAAAAAATATCTAAATACCCTAAAGATCCAAAAAACATTGAAAACCCTAAAAAACATAAAAAACCCTCAAAAAACCCAAAAAATTCTTGAAAATTCATACAAAATATAGACAACTATAAGAACCATAAAAAAGACTAAAAAGGCCTAATACCCAAAAAAACAAAAAAACCAAAAAAGCACAAAAATATATAAAAACCACTAAACCCCCTAAAAGTGTTAAAAATTCTTAAAAACGTTAAAATCCATAAAAACTGAGAAAAAATAAAAAAAACACATAAATTTTATAAATCCCTAAAAACCCTGAAAACCCTAAATACCCTAATAATTTAAATAAATCTTAAAAACCGTAAAAACAATTAAATCCTAAAAATTCCAAAAATTCTTTAAAAACATCAAAACCCATAAAAACCTTGAACACCTTAAAACCCTCTAAAAATGAAAAACCTAAAAACCCACAAAAAACACTAAAAACCCTATAATTCTTAAAAACGTGAAAAACTCTAAAAAATCATTAAAACTCTAAAGGACTCATAATAATCCAAATATCCCAAAATACCCAAAATCCATGATAACCCATAAAACACTAAAAAACCTTGAAATTTCCTAAACCACTATAAAATCCCTAAAACCCTAAAAAATTCTAAATCCAAAAAAACCCTAAAAATCCCTTAAAAGGTAAAAACACTAAAAACCCATAGAAAACCATAAAATCTCCTAAAACCATAAAACACCATAACACCCATAAAACAAATAATAACTCTAATAAAACATAAAACCAATTGAATGTTAAAAAACTCTAAAAATACATAATACCCTACAAAACTTAAAATACCTAAAAACTATAAAAGTCCACTAAAACATTGAAAAGCCCTAAAATCCTTAAGGAATTTGAAAACGCTTAAAAACCCTCAGAATCCTGAAAAACATAAAAAAACCTAAAACCATTAAAATCCAAAAAATGACCAAATAATTCTTGAAAACCTAAAAACCCCTAAAACCCATTGAAAACCAAAAAAACCCTTGAAAATCATTAAAAAACCTAAAAAAGAATAAAACCCCTAAAACCACTTAAAACTGTAAAACCCCCTTAAAACCCCTTAAAATGTTAAAAACGATAAAACCCATAAAAACCCTAAAAAGGGATAACATACATTAAAAACCCAAAAGGCCAAAAAAACTAAAAAACCCTATAACCCCTATAAAACACAGAAAACCCCCAAAACCCCTAAAAACCCCATAAACACTCTAGAAACCCAAAAAACCATAAAAATCCTAAAAAATCCACAAAAAATAACTGTAAATGTAAAGACCTGTACGACAAATGAAATCCATAAAATCCACAAAAAACCATAAAAATCCTAAAAACACATAAAAACCCTAAAAATTTCTTAAAAACCATAAAATCATTAATAGCCATAAAAACTCTAAAAAACATAAAAAACCTAAAAACCCAAAAGACCCCAAAACACAATGAAACCTTATATAAAACACTAAAAACCATCATAATCCCTAAAAATTAAGAAAACCCCCTATAACCATAAAAATACTAAAAAAGACCTAAAACCATGAAAACTCCTAAAAATAATAAACACTCTAAAAACCATAAAAATCCCAAAAACTCAAAAAAAACACTAAATCCTAAAAACACCTGAAAACCCCTGAAAAACCCTAAAAAACTCTAAAAACCCCCTGAACCCCCCAAAAACCCTAAAAATATCAAAAAACCCAAAAATTAATAAAACCATAAAAATCCAAAAACCCCATAAAAATTAATGAAAATGTAAAAACCCTAAAAAGTCATAAACCCCACAAAAGAGCATAAAAAATATAAAAACTAAAAAAACATAAAAAACACTAAAAACAACAAAAAAATCTAAAAATCCTTAAAACCCTTAAAAACATTAGAAAACACTAAAAACCAAAAAATTCCCCAAAAATTGAAAAAACCTAAAACCCAAGAGACCCTAAAACCCTTAAAAATAGGTAAATAAAAAAATAAAAAAAAACTCAAAAAAAATAAAAAATCCATAAAAATACAGAAGATCATAAAACCCCTAAACACAATAAAAACACACAAAAAACCGAAAATTCTCTAAAATTGATTGAAATACTAAAAATCAATATGAACCATAAAAACCATAAAAACCATAAAAAACTCTAAAACCCCTTACATCCCGTAAAAATATTAAAAAATCTAAAAACCTTAAATCCTAAAAAAATAATAATAATAAAAACAAACAAAAAAAATATTCTAAAACCCTAAAACACTTAAATCCCTGAAAACCCCAAAAATCCAAGAAACCTATAAAATCCATAAAAATAATAACAAATCACTAAAATCTTTGAAAACAAAAAAAACTTAAGAACACTGAAAAAAAATTGTTGTCATAAAACACCTAAAACCATAAATCCCCCTTAAAACCCATAAACCCATACAAGACCACTAAAAATCAAAAAAACCATAAAACCGATAAAAAAATTAAAAACACAAAAAAACAAAAAAACCCTAAAAAAATAAAAAAACCTTAGAACCTAAAAGCACCCTAAAACCCTTAAATCCCTTAAAAACCCTAAAAATACTAAAAAATCCTAAAACCCCTCAAAATCCCTAAGAACCCTAAAAAATCATAAAACAATTAAAAATCCTAAATATCCCTAAAAACATAAAAACCCATGAAAACCATATAAAAACCCTGAAAACTCATAAAATTATTTAAACCCCTATAACCCATAAAAAACATAAAACACCACAAAACTCTAAAACTCCATTAATCCCCTAAAATGTTAAAAAACTCTAAAAACACTAAATAAAAACAAAAATACAAAAAATAAACCCTAAAAACAAAAAAACCATAAAAACCCTTAAACCCCCTAAAAATATTAAAAACCATGAAAAAACTAAAAACCCTTAAAATCCCCAAAATCCTGAAAACTTCTAAAACAATAGAAGTCCTAAAAAATCCCAAAAAAACCATCAAAATGTAAAAAAACCATAAAAACCCAAAAAAACACCTTGATAACTCTAAAACCCTTTTAAACCCATTTAAAAATATAAGAACCACAAAAAACACTAAAACCACCATTGGAAACTCTAAAAACACTTAAAAACCCTAGAACATTAAAAATATAAAATCCATAAAACTTTAAAAAACTCAAAAACCCCATAAAACCCATAAATACTTAAAAATCAATTAAAACTCCTAAAACCCATGAAATTCCCTAAAAACTCTAAAAACAATAAAAATCATAAAAAATACCAAAAAATATTAAAATCCTTAAAAACCCTAAAACCCCCAAAATCCCCCTAAAAACGTAAACCCCTAAAACCATTGAAAACCCTAAAACACATAAAACTCAATACACTCAAAATCACCCTTGAACACCTAAAAGTGGTAAAAACCTCTAAAAACCCTAAAAAACTCAATAACCCTAAAAATAATGAAATAACCAAAAACCCCTAAAAACCGTTGAAACAAATAAAACACAAAAGACCTAAAACCCTTCAATGTTGTAAAAATCCCTTAAAGTCCCTTAAATCATAAAAAAATAAAAACCATAAAAAACCCTAAAAAAACGGAAAAACCCTCTAAAATCCATTAAAACCTTTAAAACCCATAAAAAGGATAAGAAACCCAAAAAATCCTTAAAACCCCTAAAAACTCAAAAAACCCTATAAGGCCATTAGTTCCATAAATGCCTTAAGGTGAGTATGGCAGTGAACTTACCTGGTGCTCTCTCCCTCTCGATGCAGCATCAAGGGTTTCTTCCGGCTTCCTCTAGAGGTTGTGATGGGAGATATATGCTCCTTCCCTATTGTTCTCACGAGAGGTTCTCTTGGAAGAGGCAGTTTGGTGCAGATCTTTTCGGTGTGGCTTTGGTTTTCCAATCGGCGGCGTTGGTGGAGATTTCAGCACCTGATGATTTCACGGCCATGATCTTTCATGATTGAGGGGGTAGATCTGGGCATCTTCTGGCGTCATCATTGTTCTCCAGACCACCGGCTGCAAGAGCTTTTTGGAAATTTCCACCATTCCGAGCGATGACATTTCTCGGGACTCTAGCGTCTCTAGAAGCGTGGAATGTTGTTGCTTCAGTCAGGTCTTGGTCATCGGGCAATTGTGTTGCTTCCTCTGTCCAGATCTCTGTTTTCGGTTCTCGCAATGATGATGGAGGTTTGTATTGTGCTATGTCTTTCCCTAGTTCTCGATTTGCGATGCTGATGAAGGTGCATGATCGACCCGTTCCCTTGGTTCTATCTCTACTTCACACTGTTGATGTGAGATTGGGTTGGATTTCTTGGCTCTTCATGTTCTTTTGTTTACTGGTTGCGGTTGCGGGTGTGATTAAATGTGAGGTCTGGTTTTTTTATCTACTGAGAGGTGTTAGGCATGGTTTGTTGATGCTCCACAATTTTGCTCTTTCCAAATAATTATGGATGTTGTGGTTTGGTACGAGATATGGTTGCAGGTGGTGTGCTGTTAGTTATACTGCGTGGTGTGGATTGCTGTAAGCTGTTCGGGTTTAAGGATTTGGTTACTGGTTGTTAAGTTGTGACCTCTTAAGGGATGATGGGTTAGGAGACTGCTG
This sequence comes from Viscum album, assembly GCA_963277665.1. Lineage (NCBI taxonomy): Eukaryota > Viridiplantae > Streptophyta > Magnoliopsida > Santalales > Viscaceae > Viscum > Viscum album. Next base: position 230,422 of record CAUJRU010000681.1, on the reverse strand, counting down.
CTTGTTTCTTGGGCAGATGGGATTGGAAATGCATGATCTTCTTCATGCTGTTGATGATGGGTTTGTTATGTTGTGTTGTACTATGGATGATGTGTTGGACCATGGTCAAATGTACGGTGGATGGCGTGGTTGTGAATTGTTGTGAGTGATGATTCTTGATTGGCGGATAGGTGGTGATGGTGAAAGATGCTGGTGCTTGGTGATGGTTTCTGTATTGCTGAGAGGAGATGAAGGATGCTGGTTGGTGATGGTTGTTGTTTTGCTGAGAGGTGACAAAGGATGCTGGTTGGTGATGATTCTATGCTACTGTATGCTGGTTGATGCTGGATGACGGTGCAGGCTTCTTGGCTTTGTGTGTTTTTTCATTTTTCGTTTTTTTTATTTTTCTTTTTTTGGGGTCTTTTGAATCTTTGGTTGTAAAGGGTTTTTTGGTGAAGGTCGTTTGACCCCCCCTCCCTTGTCTGATGTGTCTCTATTTTTCATTCTAATAAATTTTGGGGGGTCGGAAATATCTCAACCCTCACATATTTCTTGCCATAAAAGCCTTAAAAACCTTAAAATAGTCTAAAAACCCTCAAAATCCTAAAAAACCATAAAAACATTACAACCATAAAAATCATAATAATCCTTGAAAATACATGAAAATATAAAAAACTGACAAAAACTATAGACCCCTGAAAACCATATAAACCCCTAAAAACATAAAAAATCATAAAAACCCTAAAAACAGACTAAAAACTCTTAAAAACATTAAATCCCATAAAAACATTAAAAACTATAAAGACCATTTGAACCCATAAAAAACAAAAAAATACCTCAAAACCCCAAATACACTTAAAACCTTTAAACCCAAAGAAACACTAAATACCCCTACAACCCTAAAAATCCCTAAAACCCCGAAACGACCCAAAATATCATAAAAAACATAAAAATCAAATGAAAATCCTAGAAAACATAAGAAACCCTAAAAACCCATAAAAACAATGAAATCCCTAAACCCCTTAAAACTGTATAAACCCATACATCCCTAAAAATAATTAAGACTAAAAATACACATAGAATCCTAGAAATATTAAAAAACTCTAAAAAAATATAAAACAAAAAAAACCATAAAAAATTCCAAAACAACCAAAATACACCAAAAAACCCTTAAAAACCTCAAACCACGTAAAAACCATGAAAACTCATAAACCCCTAAAAATCAGTAAAAACCACAAGATCTTAAAACCCCATAAAATTATAAAAATACCTAAAAATACCTGAAAATGTAGAAAATCCTAAAACCCATGAAAACCGTGTAAGCCCTAAAAACCTTAAACCCCAAAAAACCATAAAAACATAAAAATATCTACTAAAAACTCAAAAACCCGTTAAAACACCAATTTTTTAAATACCTCTAAAAATATTAAAACCCTTAAAATTTCAAAAATAACATTAAAATCCATAAAGATCATAAAACCCCAAAACCCATAAAACCCTTATAAACCCTGACAAACACTAAAAAACTGAAATCCATAAAATCCCTCAAATCATAAGAATACTAAAAAATGAAAAAATTGTAAAAAACCCTAAAATCCTAAAAAATCAATGAAAACCATAAAGACCCATAAAAAAATTAAAACCCAATAAGAACCATAAAACCGCTAAATTTTTTAAAAATCCTGAAAGACTCTAAAAATGTTTAAAAAACCTTAATACCCATAATGTCATCAAGAAAACCTCAAAACCCAAAAGACCCTAAATAACATGAAAACCCCTAAAACCCTCAAAATTCATAAAAATTATAAACATCCTATTAAAAATAAGAAACCTAAAAAGTCATTGAAAGTTCATGGAAATGAGAAAACCCATAAGAATCCAGAAACCTCCTAAAAACCGAAAAACCCCTAAATACCCTTAGAATCCAAAAAACCCAAAAAAACAAAAAAACTACTAAAAACTCTAATAACCCTTTAAATTCCTAAAAATGTAAAAATTTCTAAAAAATATTTAAAACCCCTTAAAATTAGATAACTCTAAAATACTCAAAAGACCCTAAAAACCAGGAAAACCCCTAAAAACCAAACAATCCATAATGATCCTAAAATCCCTAAAAACCCTAAAACCCAAAAAACAAAAAAATAAAATAATAATGCTAATAAACCTTGAAAACATAAAAACCCATAAAAACCCTTGAAAACCAAAAATAATCAAACCCATATAAACATTTAAACCCCTAAAACCACTAAACACTCTAAAAACCCTTAAAACCCCTAAAAATGTCAAAAATCTCTAAAAAGCTTAAAACCCTAAAAAAATAAAAAAACCTCAGAACTCCAAGAGACACAAAAAAACCCAAGAAAACCCTATAAACCATAAACAACATTAAAAACAATAAAAATAACTAAAAACCCCACTATCACTAAAGACCATGAATATCCCAAAAAAACTCTAAAAATGTCAAGGAAATAAAAAATCCTAAAAACCATAAAACATCCAAAAAACCATTAAAACAAAAAAAAACATAAAAACCGCTAAAAACCACTAAAAACTCATAAACCACAAAAAAACCCAGAAAACATTAAAATTTTGAAAAATCCTTTCAACCCTTAAAAACAAAAAAAAAACATTAAATTTCATGAAGACCATGAAAACCCTAAAAACTCCTAAAAACCCCGAAAATCTATAATAACCCAAAAAAATCCTTAAACCCCCTAAATAACCCGAAACCCATAAAAACATAAAAACTCCAAAAATCCATGAAAATATAAAAAACTAAAAAAATCATGAAAACTCAAAAAAACCATAATACCCGTAAAAACCCTAAAACCCACTAAAAACTCAAAAAAAAACGCTATAACATTAAAAACTATAAAAACCATAAAAATAGTAAAAAAACACCAAAACCCCCAAAAGACCCAAATGACCCTAAAACCCCCTAAAACAACTAAAAACCATAGAAATCCCTAAAACAAACTAAATCACCTAAAACCCTAAAGCCCTTAAAAACATAAAATTCTTCAAAACTTATTAAAAATACATGAATACATAAAAACTCCAAAAGAAAATGAAAACAACTGAAAACAATAAAACCCCTAAAAACGTAACCCCCCATCCCATTAAAACCATAAAAACTATGAAGAACCCTAAATACCATTTAAACCCCAATTTTTTTAAATTTCTTAAAACCATAAAACCCATTAAAAACATAAAGAAACCTAAAACCACTGAATTCCCCAAACCCTTAAAAGTTCTAAAAACCTTAAAAACCCCTAAAACCTCTAAAAAACACAATTTTTTTAAAACAAATAAAAAACACTAAAAATTAAATTAACATAATAAATCCACAATAATCACTAAAACATAAAAAACAATAAAAAACCATGAAAACACCCTGAACCCCATTTAATCTCCTAAAAAACATTAAACCCTAAAACCCTATAAAAAACTAAAACCATGGAAAACTCTAAAAATCCTTAAAACCCAAATAGATCTAACAACCCTAAAATCATAAAACCCTAAAAACCATTAAAACCCACTAAATCAATAAAATCATGGAAACCCCCAAAAATTCATAAAAATCCAATAAGATACCTAAAACCCATAAAACCAAAATACCATAAAAACAATGAAAACCTATGAATACCACAAAACAACTAAAAAACATAGAAACCTAAAAACCATAAAAAACTCCAAAAACCCTTAATACCTATGAAATGTTAAAAACTGTAAAATTTTAAATCCCCTGAAAAGCTAAAAACCCTATAAAACCCAAAAAGACCCTAAAAACCTTGATAAAAACAATACAACATAAAAAGAACCTTTATTTCCCTAAAAACATAAAAATACTAAAAAATACAAAAATCACTGAAAATGTAAAAAACCCAGAAAAGGAGAAACCTCTGAAAACCATAAAAACCCTAAAATCATTAACACGCCTCAAAACCCATAATAACCCTAAAACCACTAAAAACTCTAAACACCTTTGAAACACCCTAAAACATTTAGAAACTTTAGATAACATTAAAACCCTAAAACCCCCAAAATTATCCTAAAAACCATGAAAACCCCTGAATACCCTAAACCCCCTACAAATAAAAAAACCCTAAAACAGGAAAATAATAAACATTATGAGAAGGAACTATACTTCCTTAAAAACATCCAAACCCTAAAACACCTAAAAACACTATTTAAACCATAAAACCTAAAAACATTTAAAACCCCTAAATACTTTAAACACAAAATAAAAACCTAAATAACACAAAGTCCCCTAAATATATATATAAATGAAACCCTAAAAACTCAAACCCCCCCTAAACCCCATTAAAAACGTGAAAACCCCTTTAAACCCTAAAAAATGTTAAGGAACTCTAAAAACCTTAAAACCACTAAAAATAAAAAAACACTAAAACCCTAAAAACATTCTAATAAACCTGATGACCCCTAAAAACCATCAAGATCTCTAAAAACCCTAAAACCTGATAAAAACAATAAAAAACATAAAAATACCCTGAAAATCCCAAAAAATGTAAAAAAACAAAAAAACCCATGAAAACCATAAAACCACTAAAAACCCAACACCCCACTAATAATATAAAGCACGTAAAAACACCTAAATCATTAAAAAACCAAAAAAAAATATTAAAACCCCATAAATGATCTCAAAACCCCTAAAACCCAAAATGACCATATAATCTGTGAAATCCCCTAACACCCTAAAAACCACTAAAACCCATCATAATCCATAGATACACTAAGAACCTCAAAACCATAGGATTACTAAAATTCCCATAATTTTCATGAAAACCTAAAAACCCCTAAAACGTAGAACCCCTAGTAATGATAAAACCCCTAAAAACCTTAAATACAAAAAATTGATAAAAATCCTAAAACCCACAAAAAACTATACAAACTCATAAAACACATAAATAACTCAAAACCCCCACAATAAAAACCCTGAAAACCATCACAACCCTTAGAACACCTGAAAAAACCTAAAGACCCTCAAAATCCCTAAAAAACCCAAAAAAAATAAAACCATAAAACTCTTAAAATTCCATAAAAATATAAGAAAACATAAAAAAGAAAAAAAGCCTTGAAAACACCTTAAAAACCGAAAAAAGCATAAAAACTCATAAAACCATAAAAAACCCTAATGCAACATAAAACCCCTATAAACTACTAAAAACTCTAAAATCCCTTAAAACCCCTACAAATATTTAAAAAATATAAAAAAAATTAAACCCAAAAAAACTCAAAAAATACAGTAAAACCCAAAAAAGACTCTGAAAACCCTAAAAAACTAAAAACCCGAAAAACCATGAAAAACCCATAAATCCATAAAAATACCTAAAACTTGAAAAAATTGTAGAAAACCGCATAAATCTCTCAAAATGTAAAAAATCAAAAAAAAAACTTAAACCCCCTTGAAAATGGAAAAAACACCTATACATTAAAAATTCCATAAAAGCCCATAAAAACTGTAGAACCCACTAAAACTCAAAAACCCATAAATACATTACGAAATTTTAAAACACTCTAAAATACCATAAAAACCCTAAAAACTAAAAAATTCATGATCCTAAATAAGAACCTCAAATCCCAAAAGCCTAAAAACTCTAAAAACATAAAATTCATAAAAATCCATATAATCCTTGAAAATGTAAAAATCTCTAAAGAAGCTGAAAACCCTGAATACCATAAAACCCCTAAAAAAATACTGAAAACCAATAAAAACCCTAAAACCCCACAAAAACACTAAAAACTTTAAAAACATTAAAAAAACACTAAAAACCATAAAACTATAAAAAACTCAATAAAACCCACTAAAAACCCAAAAAAACCCAAAAAACCCAAAAAACCCCTAAAAATAGAAACCCAGAAAATCTATACAAATATAAAAAACCCTTAATGTTGAGGAAACCCCCTAAAACCATATAAAAGTTGAAAATACTTAAATAACAAAAAAATGTATAAAACTAAAAAGATACTAGAACTCTCAAATCCCATAAAAATGATAAAAACTAAAAAAATCATTAAAAACAAAAAAACTAAAAAAACAAAAACAAAAAACAAAAAAACCCAAAAAACCTCAAAATCCCCTAAAATTCCATGAAAACCATAAAATCCCCCAAAATAAAAAAAACCCAAAATCCTAAAAAATCCTAAAAAATCGCTATGAAACTTATAAACATAAAAAATAAAAAAAACACTAATAGCCCCCACGAATAACATAAATAACCTAAAAAATAAAACTCTATAAAATCCTTAAAATTCCACTAAATACACTAAAAACCATTAAAACTCACAAAATGATAAGAACTATAAAACCCCTTCAATACCAGAAAAATGAAGTCAAAAAACTAAAAAAAACCCAAATAGACCATTAAAACACTAAACCCCCCCTAAAAACTCTAATCCCCTCTAAAATAAATCCTAAAACACAAAAATTCATTAAAAAACTAACAAACCTAAAAACCATAAAAATCCAAAAAATCTGTAAAATCCTAAAAAACGAAATCAACCATTAAAACACTGAAAGACCTCAGAAAACCCTAAAACCCCGAAATAAACCTTTAAAATATTAAATACATATAAAAACCCTAAAACGAATAAAAACTATAAAAACCCATTAAAAAACAAACTCATTAAATAATCTCTAAAAATAATTAAAAAACATAAATAACTCAAAAGACCAATAATACCCCAATAGGCCATAAAAACCCTCATAACTTCCTAGAACCCTAAAACCCTAAATAACAATAAAGCCCAAAAAATATCTAGAAAATACAAAAAAATAAAATATTAGATTTTTTTAAAAATTATCAGAAAAATGTAAAAACCCAATAAATAATTAAAAACACCATTAATACCATAAATGATCCTAAAACCTTAAAAACTATCAAAACCATAAAAACCACTAAAAACTATAAAACCCTTAAAACCCCTAAAAATGTTAAAAACATTAAATAAACATTAAAACCCCTAAAATAAACACACAAAAATATGTATAAAATCAAAATACCTTTAAACCCCTTAAAATCCCGATAATCCCCAGAAACCTAAAAAACATAATAATCATAAAAATACCTAAAAATGTTGAAAATTTAAAACTCTATGAATCACTAAAACCCCTTAAAAATCATAAAAACTCTTAAAAACCATAAAAATCCAAAAATAACCTTAAAAACCTTAAAACCTACTAAAACTATGAGAACCACTAAAACCCCTATAAATTTTAAAAAAACTCTAAAACCACATTAAATTAATAAGAAAATAAAAATAATGAAAAATCCCAAATGAAACTAAAAACACTGAAACCCCCTAAAAATTATTGAAAAACCTAAAACACCTCTAAATCACAAAAGACCCTAAAACCCTAAAACCATAAAATCATAAAAATACCTAAAATACCATGAAAATTTAAAAGCCAAAAAAGCCCAAAAAAACTCCTAGAGACCATAAAACCCCCTAAATACATTAAAAACTAAAAAATCCCATCAAAAACAAAAAACACTATTGAAAAACCTAAAAAATCCACAAACTCCATAAATTGTTACAAAACTCTAAAAAACCTTAAGACACCTAAAAACTAAAAAAACCCCTAAAAATATCATATTCTGTAAAAATAATAAAAAATCCTAAGACCCCTAAAATCCTTGAAAACCCCTAAAAACTTCCAAATCCCTAAAACCATAATACCCTCAAAATCATAAAATTTAAAAAGAGCCCTAAAATTTTTAAAATAACCTAGCAAACCAAAAAAAATACCAAAAATCTCGCTAAAAATCATAAATACCCCTTAAAAAGATTAAAAACCCATTAAAATACTAAAACCAAGTAAAAACTCTAAAAACCCTTAAAACACATAAAACAGTTAAAAACCTCTACAAACCATAAAATCCTAAAAAACTAAAAAACATCTATACCCAACAGAACATAAACTCCTTCAAAAAATGAAAAAAACACAAAATGTTATAAAAACAATAAATAACAAAAAAATCATTAAAAATATTAAAATCTCATAAACAAATTCGTAAAAGGCCCTAAAATCCTTAGAAATGTAAAAAACCCTAAAACCTTAATAGTCATTAAAACCCATAAAACTCCTAAAAAGATTAAAAAAACCCTAAGACCCATAAAAACCCCAAAACTAGTATAATGTCTAAAGACCCTTAAAATCCCTTAAAACATTAACAATCTTTAAACCCCATTAAATTCCCTAAAAATATAAAAAAATCCTAAAAACATAGAAAGAATATAAAACTCATTAAAAATCTAAAACCATCAAAATCCCTAAATACTTGAAGACCCATAAAAAATATAAAACCGTAAGAAAATTAAAAGGTTTAACAATATAATGAAAACCTAAAAAACTAAAAACCATAAAATCCCATAGAGGGTCCTTCCCTAGTGGATGGAATGACACACCCTTTGTTAACGGCTGAACATCCATGTCACACATGCTTATCAGGAAGAGAACGTGGTAGCAGATGCCCTTTCCAAGCAGGTCATTGTGGAGAGGGACTCGATGTGGTCCTTTGTTGCCCCGCCATGTAGTCAACAGTTTGTGGAGTCCGTTTTGAAGGGTGAGTTGCACACCCTAGTTTGTAATCACTCCTAGTAATGTCCTATTGGTTTCCTCTTTTTTAATAAATTTTTGGGGGACCAGGTTCACCTGGTCTCGAGCATTCTTGGCCCTAAAAAAGTTAAAAACTCTAAAAACCCATTAAATCTCTAACGAAACTAAAAAACCTAAAAATCGAAAAGGAACCTAAAAACCATGAAAACCCTTAAAACCCTAAAAAACCCTAAAAACCCCAAAAACACATAAAAACCCATAAATACCCTAATGATCCCTAAAATCCATGAAAATCCAAAAAATCCCAAAATATCCCTAGAAAATTAAAAAAAACATAAAAATCCCTGCGAAACCATAAAAACTCATAAAATCCTTGAAATACCATAAAACATATAAAAACTATTAAAACCACTAAAAACTATAAAAACCAATAAAACCACTAAAATGATAAAAAAGAGTCAAAACCCTAAAAATCCAAAAAACAAAAAACACAAAATTCTAAAAGACACTAAAAACACTAAAAACCCCAAAAATATGTAAAAAACCCTGAAAACCCCTAAAACCACTCAAATCCATAATAATCCAAAAAACCCAAAAAAAACCAATAAAATTCATAAAAGGCCTAAAAATCCCCAAAAAAAACATAAAAATAGTAAAAACTCCCAAAACCCACGAAAACCATAAAACACCTAAAAACATTAAAATCCCAAAAAACACATACAAATCCTAAACCCCACTAAAATATCTAAAACATTTAAAACCCCGCAATATGTTAGAAACACTAAATATCCTAAAAATCCAATCAAACCATGAAAAACTCTAAAAACCCTGAAAATACCTAAAAACCCGAAAATCTCAAAAAACCATAAAATTACTATAAAATAAATAAATGCCCCAGATAATTTAAAAACCCTTGAAACCCCTAAAAACCATAAAAACCATTGAAAAAAATAAAAAACACAAAAACCAAGAAAAACCAAATAAAAACATGAAAACCCCTTAAAACCAATAAAACATCCAAAAACACTAAAAAACTAAGAAACTTTAAAATAAGAAAGACCCTAAAATACTGAAAACCCTAAAATCCCCTAAAACACTAAAAACCTCGAGAACCCTTTAAACCATCAAAATCCCAAAATACCATATATGGCCTAAAAACTATAAAAATTATAAAATCAAACCTAAAAACACATGAAGACAAAACCCCCCTCTGAACCAAAAAAAACCCTAAAACCCATAAGAACCACTAAAACCCAAAAAAACCCTAAAATCCCATTAGAACCCTAAAAACTGATAAAAACTCTAAAACCCTTTTAAACCCATAAAAATCATAAAAAAACTCTAAAAACCATAAAAACCACAAAAACCACAAAAACCCTAAAAACTCAAAAAAGACCATAAACCCCCAAAACTCCATAAAAACCCTGAAACCTCCTAAAACCTAGAAAACATAAAACCCCCTAAACACACTAAAAATCTAAAAAACACCAAAAAACCTAAATCCCTTGAAAATTATAAAAACATTCTAAAATCCTAGAAAATTTTAAAAAAACCCCTAGAAACCTTGAAACCCCCTAGAAACCCATGAAAACCTTAAAAACCCATAAAAACAATAAACCACTAAGAACTATATAAATAATTAAAACCCCTAAAAAAGTGAAAAAGAACTCTAAAAAACCATTAAACCCAAATAAAAAGAAAATCAAAAACTCAAAAGACCATAAATGCCCTAAAAATCCCTAAAAACATTAAAAACCCCAAAAACCATAATTATTATTAAAAATACATATAAACCCTAAAAATATAAAAACCCTAAAACCTTAAAAAACGCATTGAAAATCATAAAAACCCATGAAGACCTTAAAAATAATAAAAAAATGAAAACCCCTAAAAACCACAAAACAAATTCAAAAAACCCTTAAAACCACTCAAAATGTTAAAAAAATCAAAAAAATTAAAAAACATAAATCACTCATAAAAACCTAAAAATGAAAATGACCCTAAAACACCAGAAAACCCTTGAAACCCTTAAAAATCCCAAAACCCCTCAAAATAAAAAAAAGCCTAAAAACCCCAAAAAATATTTAAAATCATAGAAATTCCCTAAAAACATAAAAAACAATCAAACCCTTGAAAAACCCCTCAAACCATGAAACCCTTAAAAACAATAAAAATCCATAAATCCCCATAAATCATCCAAAACCACTAAAAACTATAAAAATCATCAAACCCCATAGAAACAATAAAAATCCAATAAAACCCATAAAACCCTAAACAACTCAAAAAAACCATAAAACACCAAAATATCCAATAACGCTGAAAACCATAAAAACACTAAAAACCAGACAAACACTAAAACCCTCAAATCCCCAAAATCCCCCAAAACACCCAAACCATAAAAATCCTAAAATACCTTCAAATCCTTGAAAGCATAAAAACCCTAAAGACCCTGAAAACCCCCTAAAAATCCTAACAACCACTAAAACCATAAAAATACTAAAAACCATTAAATGTCCTAAAAACCAAGGAATACTCTAAAAACCCCTTCAAACCCATTAAAACATTAAAAAAACTAAAACCCCAAAAAATCCAAAGAGACTGAAAAAATAACACCAAAACACCATGTAGTCTATAAACACACTGAAACCCCTAAAAATACCTAAAAATAACAAAAACATTGAAAATCCATAAAATATCAAAAAATAATAAAAATCCTAGAAATACCTAAAAATCCCTAAAAATGTTAAAAACCCTAAAACCATAAAAACCATAAAAAACAATGAAAACACCCTCAAAATCATAAAAACCCTAAAAACCATAAAAATCCATGAAAACCAATAAAACGCCGAAAACCCCCTATAAACTCTAACACCCAGTAATCCCCATAAAATGTGAAAAAACTCAAAAGACATTTAAATCCCTAAAAACTCAAAAGTGCCTAAAACACATCAAAATACATAAAAATCCTAAAAAGTCCTGAAAACAATAAAAAAATGTAAAAAATCAATAACAATACCTAAAGATGTAAAAACCTCAATAATCTTAAAAAGCCCATGAACACCATCAAAACCCCTAAAAACCATAAAAACCCTAAATACCCAAAAAAATCCGAAAAAGCTAAAAAACCCCTTTAAAAACTTAAAACTATTACAAAAATAAAAAACTCTAAAAAAGTAAAACTCTACGAAAATCAAAAATTCCCCAAAACCCAAGAAAACCCCTAAAAACCCTAAAAAATGGAAATCCCTTTAAACCCTCAAAATCCCTAAATTCCCAAAAAACCAAAAAAACCAAAAAAACCCTAAAAATCCCTGAAAATGTAAAACCCCCCAAAAAACAATGAAACCCCCCTAAAACCATATCAACCCTTAAAAACATAAAAAACCTAAAAACAATTAAAACCCTTAAAAACATAAAACCCTAAAAACAATGAAAGCCCTAAAAACACTAAAACCCCTAAAATCTTTAAAATCTAAAAATGTTTTAAGAAAAGACTAATTATACATAGAAAACATAAAAATAAAAAAACATAATACGCTAAAAAGACAATAGAACCATGAAAACCCCTAAAACCATAAAAAACCATAAAAACAATAAAAAATACAAAAATACAAAAAACCCTAATAATCCCTAAAAATAAAACAAAAAATACTAAAAACACTAAAAAAATCAAAAAAATGATAAAACCTCTAAATCCATAAAAAACACTAAAATTCATAAAAACCCTAAACCCAGCTAAAAACTAAAAAAAACCCTTTAAACACTTAAATTTTAAAAAAAACAATAAAAAATTAAAACCTCAAAAAAACAATAAAAACCTCTACAAATGAAAAAGACACTAAAAACTCTATAAATCCCTAAAATATCTAAAACCCTTAAATCCCCTAAAATCCCTAAAACCCCTTAAATTCCCTAAAACCCTAAAAATCTTAAAAAACTAATAAAATCCAAAAATTCTTTTAAAATACATGAAAACTAAATAACCAAAAAAAACTAGAAAACCATAAAAACCCCTAAAACCCATAAAAAACATAAAAACCCATAAAAACCCTAATGTACACAAAATACTCTATATATCCCTTAATCCCATAGTTTTTTAAAAAAACACTAAAAATAATAAAAACCCTAAATACCATAAAAAACTTTAAAATACTAAAAATTAATAAAAATATGAAATGCCCTATAAATTCCCAAATGTCCCTAAAAACCCATTAAACACTTAAAAACATAAAAATATTAAAAACCCATAAAAATGAAGAAAATCCGTAAATATCACTGAAAACATAAAAACCCAAAAACCATGAAAAACCATTGAAAACCATAAAACCCTGTAATAACCATAAAAAACTATTAGAACTAATAAACACCCTAGAAACCAAAAAAATTCTAAAAACCCTTAAAATATTTAAAATGTTAAACTTAGAGATGGAGGTCGAGTCTCCTGGTCTAACATCACGATTCCCCTCGCTTCTTTCCCCTTCCCTCGATGATTCTCCGCGGCTCCATGGTGGCATCATCGATCTCTTAGTGGTTTGGGCATGGTCTCGGAAGATAGTGTGGCTTGGATGCAGATTCTTTTGTTGGAGAGGCAGTTGGATGGTCTGACACGTTAGTTCGGTCCCTTCTCGGTCAATAACAAAGAGACTCTAAAAGTCAGCTCCAAATATGAGGTTATGATGGTCAATCTTGTATCACGATGGTGAATGAAGGGTGGGTCGGGCCTCCCGACATCTGGGCGGTGGCGTGCTTGTCCCAAACTTCAGATCTTTTTGTCAGATTTGGGATCGGATTAGGATGTTCGGCTCCCAAGGCCTTTGGTACCTCAGATCTCATTGATGGTGTGGTGAAATGACCAGGTGGGTTTGAATGGGCCCATATAGGTCATCAGTGTGGTAGCTAGTTCCAGATATGGGAGGGATCAGACATCGTTTTGGTGATTGGGGGGTGGAGTTGGTTTTGTGACTGCTTAGTGGTGGCATGTGTGGTCCTGCGCTCGGACCTGTGCTTCTTGATCAGAGTCATGAAGGGGATTTGTGGTTCTTCTGGTTTCATGAAGGGTTATGGTGGATGTGGTGGGAAAATATGTAGATGGAGCCATAGATTCTTGCACTACTTGGATTAAGGTGGCTTGTGAGAAGTCAAGGAGAGGCTTTCTGTTCTACTCAGTGGCTGTTGGAGGCATGAATGAGATTGTCTTGGAATCATTTTGTGCAGAAGTTGCAGGTTTGAATTTCTGGGTTCTCTCTTTTAGATCTATTTCTTGTTTTTGATGAAGGTCTAATTATGTTATGTTACACTATGTATTCTATGTTAGACTGTGGACTTTTGTTCTATGGATGGGTTTGTTTTGATTCATTGCAGATGATGGATTTTCGTTCTATTGAGTGGCATTGGATACTACTTTGGGTTCTACAGTTGGATTTTGGGCATGGGTGTTGGTTGTCCCTCAAGCTGTCGATGAAGGGAATGTTAAGTGTTGTGTTATGGTTTCTACTTTGGACTGTGTTCTTTTGTTTTCTAGCTTGTTTGATTATGATTTGATGTGGAAGCTAGTTATTGGTTATATAAGGTGGTACTGGATGTTGTCCTACCTTTGGGTGTTGTGGATGTGTTTTGGGTGTGCTACATGGTGCGAGTTGCTGATAGTTGATTGGATTGAAGGAGAGGGTTTTTGGAATATATGTTTCTGGTTTATGGATGATGCTTGGCTGGGATGATAGTTGCTGGTGTTTAGTGATGGTTTATACTTTACTGTGAGGTGGAAAAGGTGATTGTTTCTACTGGTTCTTGGTAGGGGATGTTGCTTCGCTCTGAAGAGATGATGGTGAGACTTATAACATTGGTGTTGATGGTTCAATGCTTCTGGTAGTGGATCATTTTTAGTGAGAAGGTTCTGGATGCTTGATTTTGTGAGTTTGGATACTAGTCGTTGCTCGGTTGTGAGCTGCTGGATGCTGGTTAATTCTGGATGTTGGTGATAGTTGTTGCTTACATTTTGTGTGTTTTTCTTGGGTTTGTTTTTCTTCTTGACTTTTTGGGGTTTCTTTTCTGGGTTTAGGGTGTTTAAGGGTTTTTGGGTGTGGTTTGTTTGACCCATCCCCTCTCTTCTCTATGACATCTTTTTTATTATAAATTTTGGGAGGTTGAGAATAACTTGACCCTCATATCTTCCTTTTCCCTAAAACGTTAAAAACCTTTAAAAACATTAATCCCCTAAAAACTCAAAAAATTCTTAAAAAATCAACAAACCCTAAAAAACCCTAAAAAGACACAAATCTGTGGAAAAAACCTTCATCCTCTCAAAATCCCTAAAAATTGAAGATCCCTAAAATCTATAAAAACCATAAAAATTCCCTAAATATCCCTAAAACCATAAAAAGCATAAAAACCCTAAAAAACCCTAAATCCTCTAAAACCATTAAATCCCTAAAAACCCATAAAACTTAAAAAACCTCTAAAAACTATAAAAAACCTTAAAAAAACCTAAAAACTATAATAACTCTTAAAATCCTATCAAACTCAAAAAATCTGTAAATATCAAAAAGACCTTAGAAAAACAAAAAATCATTAAAACTTAAAAAATGGAAAACCTAAAACCCATAAAAATATATAAAAAACGTAAAAACCATAAAAATTATAAAAAGATCTAAAAGTATCTAAAGAGCGTAAAACCGATAAAAACCATAAAAACCCCCTGACAATCATAAAAAACCCTCAAAAACATAAAAAACCCTAAGACCCCATAAAACCACTAAAATAAATAAATACTATAAAAACCCATAAAACCCTTTAAAACTTTAAAAACTTCTAAAAACCTTAAAAACACAGAAAAATAAAAAATATCCAAAAATGCTGAAAACCAAAAAATCCAAAAACAAACCCCTAAATAATACCATAAACCCCTAAAACCCCTCAAAATCCCTAACAACCTGAGAAAACCCTAAAAACAAAAAAAATCCTAAAAATAACTAAAATTCCATGAAAATGTAAATAACCCTAAATCCTAGAAAAACCCCTGAAAACCATAAAAAATCCCTAGAAACTTTTAAAACCCTCAAAACCCATAAAACCCTAAAATCACTAAAAACTCTAAGGATACTTAAAATCACTATAAACATTAAAAAACTATAAAAAACCATTAAATCCCTAAAAATTTAAATAACCCCTGAAATTCGAAAAGAACATAAAAACCAAAAAACCCCTAAAACACGGAAAACCCATAAACCCCCTAAATATTTCTAAAAACCCTAAAAACAAAAAAAGCACCCAAAAAATACCTAAAAATCCCTAAAAATATAAAAACCCATAAAAATGTAATACCCCCTTAAAATAATAAAAAATTCAATAAAACCCCTAAAACCCCATAAAAACTCTAAAACCACTAAAAACACTAAAAACACTTGAAAAATAAAAACCCTAAATCATCCTAAAATCCCTAAAAATCTATTGAAAGGATAAAACCCAGGAATACCATAAACCAATAAAAATACTTGGGGCAAAAAAAATCATAAAAACCATTAAAATCTTAAAAAACATTAAAAATCCTTAAAAATATAAAAAACCTAAAACAATTGAAAACAATAAAAACCCCTAAAACATAAAAAAAATATAAAAACCCATAAAAACTGAATAGAAACTATAAATCCCATAAAACCCCTACAAACATTAAATAACTATAAAACACCATAACATGCCTAAAATCCCAAAAGGACAATAAAACTATAAAAACTCAAAAAACCCCAAAAAAACACAAAAAACAGTCAAAATCCATAAAAACCTAAAACCCCTAAAGATGATAAAAAATATATTAAAAATCCCTAAATACCTTGAAAATTATGAAAATCATAAAAGCCGCAAAAACCCATTAAAAATCATAAAACACCTAAATTTTTTAAAATCATAACAACACATAAAAACCATAAAAACCACTAAACCACTAAAACCAATTAAAACCCCAAAAAGGTTAAAAACTATAAAAAACTTTAAAACCCTTAAGAAACTCAAAAAAAACCCTGAAAACCAAAAAATAGAAAAAAACACATACCCCCCCCCATAAATCCTAGAAAACCCTAAAATACCATTAAAACCCTATAATTCACTAAAAACCCTAAAATGATAAAATTCCTAAAAAATTTTAAAATTCCATAAAAATGTAAAAAACCCTGAAAACCCTGAATACCCCATAAAACCATAAATAACCTAAAACCAATAAAAATATGAAAACCAGTAAATTCCCTAAAAACCACTAGAAATTCTAAAAACATAAAACCCCTAAAATTGTTAAAAACTCTAAAAGACCTTATCACCCTTAAAAAAACTAAAACCCAAGAATACCATAAAACCCATGAAAAATCCTGAAAACCATTAAAAACACTAAAACCCAGAAAATCCTTAAAAACTCAAAAGACCATAAAACCATAAAAATCCTAAAAGCCATAAAAATCCAAAAAAATCAATAAAAATCCTTGAAAATGTAAAAACCCATAAAATTCCTGAAAACATCCTCAAAACAAAAAAAACCCCTAAAACCAATATAAAACCTAACATCCCTACAAATCCTAAAAACCTAATAAAAACCAATGACCACTTAATACCCTTAAAATGTTCAAAAAATCTAAAACCCCAAAAAACCCTAAAAAAGTCAAAAAAACCGAAAATGTCCCAGATAACCCAAACAACATTGGAAACCCCTAGAATCTAGATAAATCCCTAAAAACCACATAAAAACCCTCAAAATCCATAAAATCGCAAAAAAAAACTAAAATTGATAAAATTCCAAAAAATACATAAATATACCTAACAACATAAAAAACCTAAATAACTTATAAAAACAAAAAACCATTAAAACCCTAAAACCAATAAAAAAACTAAATACCACTAAAACTATAAAAACTCTTAAATACCCTTAAATTTTTAAAAACTCTAAAAACCATAGAAAACTTTAAAAACTAAAAAAACACTAAAAATCCAAAATATCGTAAAAACTGAAAACCGCCTAAAACCCTAAAAAACCCTGATAACACCTAAACCCCTCAAAATCCCCAATAATTGTAAAATCCTAAAAACCATAAAAATTCCCAAAAAAATCCCACAAAAATAAAAACCACTACAAATGGTGATGGCTCCCTGAATACTAGAAAACCCACTAAAGCCTTGAAACCCCTAAAACTAATTAAGCCTATAAAATCACTAATGACTATAAAAGTTCTTAAAACTCGTAAAAATGGTAAAAGCTCAAAGAAGATCTTAAAATAATATAAAAATCCAAAAAAACCACTAAAACCCTATAATACCCTAAAATCCCAAAAAAAATCAAAATACACAAAAAAATGAAAGGCCCTAATACCCTAAAAATTACTTAAATACCTAGAAAATCTTAAAATAATAAAAATACTAAATATTCATAAAAATACCTGAAAACATAAAAACCCCAAAACCCCAAAATATCATAAAAACCCCTAAAACCATTCAAAACACTGAAACTCCATAAAAACCCAAAAAAATAATCATAAAACTCTATAAACCCTTAAAAGTAGTGAAATTGTTAAAAAATATAAAATAGTTTTAAAATCCTAAAAAATAAAAAAAATCCCCAAAACCCAAAAAATACCACAAACCCCAAAAAATCCCCAAAACCCGAAAAAACACTTAAACCAGAAAAAACAATGAAAATCAATAAAACCACTAAAACCACATAAAATGATAAAAATTATAAAATATCCTTAAAATTATCTAAAAATTTACAAAACCCTAAAAATCCAGGAAACCATCGAAGAACAATAAAACCGCTAAAAACCATAAAAAATCTAAAAAACCCCTAAAAATGAACAAAAAACCCTTAAAACACCAAATAACATTTAAAAACTAAAAAACCCATAAAAACTCAAAAAATCCCAAAAAAACACCCCAAAGACAAAAAAACACACTAAACCTAATAACCTCAAAGTCCCTAAAAACCTAATAAACCAAACAACCCATAAAAATACTACAAACCAAGAAAACCCTAAAATTCCCTAAAATATAAAATACCCTAAAAACCCAAAATTCTATAAAAACCCTTAAAAACCTCAAAAAACAACCAAAACCCATAAAAAATATAAAACCCCTAAAACGCAATAAAAAAAGAATCTCTAAAACCCCTAAAAATGATAAAAACTATTAAATAATATTAAAACGCTAAAAAGTCAAAAAATAATAAAAACCCAAAATAACCATAAAATAATAAAAATCCTAAAATCCATGAAAAAACATACAACCCCTCTAAATCGTAAAAAACATAAAAACCATTAAAACAATTAAAAATCTAAAAAATCCCTAAATTTCCCTATAAATTGAAAAACCCCTAAAACCCCCTTAAAGACCATAAAACCCCATAAAAACATTAACAAACCTTAAAACCCCAAAAAACTCTAAAACACCACTATAAAAAATTAAAACTCCATAAACCAGGCAAAAAACTAAAACTAAAAATAAATTAAACTACTAAATTAATAAAAAAACACTTAAACCCCCAATGACCCTAAAAACCTCAAAAACTACTAAAAACACTAAAAAACAAAAAAAGCCCCTAAAACCAATCAAAATCCATAAAACCATACAAACCATTAATCTACAATAATCTAAAAAAAGACATAAAAATTTAAAAACACCTGAAAAACACAAGAAAACTATAAATCCCATAAGAAATATAAAATCACTCAAAATCCTAAAAAATTAAAAAAATATAAAAAACCCTTAAAAACACTAAAAACATTAAACAAATATAAAAAACCTATAAATCCCTAAAAACTCAAAAAAAAACTATAAAACAATAAATATACCCTAAAAACCTTGATTACCCAATAAAATCGTAAAAACCATGAAAAAAATCGAAAATCCCTTAAATTACTAAAATCCCCTAAAAACATTTAAACCCATAAAAATAATTAAAATAACTCAAAATCCCTAAAAGTGTTGAAAACAATATAAATATTGAAGAAATAAAAAAATCATAAAGACCCGTAAAAAGTTTAAAACCCCCAAAACCTTATAAAACCCCAAAAAACCATCTAAAACTAAACAAAAATCCTAAAAACCCTCATATTTTTAAAAAACTATAAAAAAACATAAAACCACTAAAAATTCAAAAAATGCAAAAAAACCCTAAAAACCTAAAAACCCCTAAAAACCATTAAAATCGATAAAAACCCAAA
The DNA here is from genome assembly GCA_963277665.1 of Viscum album. NCBI lineage: Eukaryota > Viridiplantae > Streptophyta > Magnoliopsida > Santalales > Viscaceae > Viscum > Viscum album. Next base: position 210,670 of record CAUJRU010000681.1, on the reverse strand, counting down.
AAATTAAAAAAATTCCAAAAAAAATCCTGAAATGATAAACAACCGTAAAACCCCATAAGACCCTTAAAACCATTGAAATGACAAAAACTGTAAAACCCCTAAAAACTAAACTATTCATAAAAACCCCTCAAAATACCAAAAAACATAAAAACTATAAAAACAATTAAAAAAACATAAATACATTAAAAATCCAAAAAACCAATCAAACTATAAAAATTAATAAAAACTCTTAGAAGAAAATGTTAAAAAAATATACAAAATTTAAAAAACATAAAAACTAAAAAAACCATAAAAACCAAAAAATACCATAAAACCCTAACCCCCCCCCCTTAAAAACCCTAATATCATAAAAACCATGAAAACCCTAAAATCCCTTAAAATCACTAAAAAACTGAAAATCCCTAGAAACCATAAAAATATTAAAAATATATAAAAATCCTTGAAAATAAAAAATACCATAAAAACCCTAAAAACTCAAAAAAAACAAAAAAACCCTATAAACCATAAAAACCCTAAAAACACATAAAAACCCAAAACCCCATTAAAGTTTATAAATAACCATTAAACCCTTTAAAAATATAGAAGACTGTAAAAACCGTAAAAACCATGAAAAACTCAAAATATCCAAAAACCCAAAAACCCTTGAAAACCACTAAAAACAACATAGAACCCTGAAAATCCCTAAAAAGCCCTAAAAACACTGAAATTTTTTAAAAACATAAAAATCACTAAAAACCATTAAAACCCCATAAAACAACTAGAATCACTAAAAACACTTAAAGCCCGTAAAATAAAAAAAACACTAAAATAACACAAAAACCCTAAAAACTCAAAAAAATACTATAAAATCCAAAATAACCTAAAACCCCTAAAAATCCCAAAAAAAACATCATACAAACTCTCAAAACACTATATATCCATAAAAACCTTAAAAATATAGAAATATTAAAAACCCCAAAAAATTGTTAAAAACTTAAGAACCCAAAAAAATCCTTTAAAACCAATAAATACACTAAAACCCAAAATACCGCTAAAAAAATAAAAACCTGAAAACCCCTAAAATGTTTAAAAACCAATAAATATCCATAAAACACCAAATAAAACTCCTAGAAAGAAACCTAAATCCCCCAAAAGACAATAAAAACCCTAAATTACACGAAAATCCCTGAAAATATGTCAATGCAATGGAGCTCATTTCTCCCACATCATGATTCTATTTGCCTTTGAGGAGGACCTAGTCCTTGCCTGGTCAGAAGCTCCTCGGTCATTCAATGGAGCTCGTTTCTCCCTTTTTTGGTGGAGCTTTGTTTTTCATCTTAAGCAGAGTTCCCTGATAGTTGCTACCTGGGATAGATTTCCTGAACTTCCCCTTCCCTTTCAAAATTTCTCTATTATTTCGATGCTTGGGAATTTGGTGGGGAGGTTCCTTTCTTTGGATAGTAGGACTAGGGTCCTTTTTTATCTGTTTCCCCAAGGGACTTTGTTTATGTTTATGCTTCAAAGGCTCCAGTGGATTCTTTCTGGATTGCGGTGGGGGAAGAAATCAGGTGGAGACAGCCTGTTATCTTTGATCCATGGCCGATGTTCTTCTCTTCTTTTTGGATCTTTGGGCATAGTGATAAATCTGGAGGATGTTCTGGCCCTGACAGGGGTGGTGGTTTTCTGGCTCACACATATTCTGGTGAGAGAATCCTTCCTCTGGTGGAGGTTAAGGGGACAACGGGGGTGGCTGAGAAATTATCCTCCCAAACATTGGATGATGATGTTCCCTGATCATTTGTTTTGATGACTAAAAGTGATATAGATGTTGCTCTGATGGATTCGGGTGGCATTAAAATAAGTCTGGCTGGATGTGATTGTCTTTCGGGAGATGCTGTTGAGGAGGAAGTGCTACTGGCTGATAGGGATAATCAGGTTTCTACTGAAGGCGTTCACGGATGTGGTGACTTCCCTAGGAGGCAGTCAGAAATAGGGAAGGCTGCTGTGATGGGCGTCTAGGGAAGGGATTGATCAGATGGAGGTTCCCTATGCACTGTAACTAGGTACAGATGATTTTTTTGTCTTGAAGGATTTTGAGAGTACCGATGGATCCTCTTCATCAGCTATGGTTGTTGCGGCTGCTCTATATTTCCAGGTTGTAGCCCTGGCTGAGCCCGCAGTAGTGGATGTGCTCGTGGGAGATGTTGTGAAAGAGGAAGTGGTTGTTTAGGGCACGAGGACTGGGGATGAGTGGATTATGTCTTCAGTTGAGGAGGAAAGGTCTGTGGTGGAAGAGGAGCCCTGTATCCCCAGGGTGCAACACACTAATTGGCATGATTCCCCTCTGGTACTGTCCGGGCGTGCCGGCGTGGGGGGACCTGACATGGAGCTTGGGTAATCTCCTCCCACAGACAACACTAGTGGTACAGAGGATCTTCCCAGTGCTCGGGTTTTGAACCCACTGCCAGGGAATGTTGGGGATGCTGAAGATCCGTCCATGAACCTGTAGAGGGATATGGTTCTCCATGGTGTTTCATATCCTGAAGATCATTGTGTGCAGTTTCATGAGATGGTGTGGGTAGAACAGGAATGGTTTCCACTTGAGGGTAAAGTTAAGAGGCTTGGGGAGAGGTTTGCTGAGGCTAATCGCCGGATCAACGCTGCTATGGTCAGGTCAAAGGAGGAAAGGAACAAAAGAGGTGCTGAAACTCCTAGGTCAGAAGGTAAGAAAGGGAAGGCACCATCTACTATTAGTGATGGGGTCACTTGTGCAAAATCAGGTTATGAAGTTGGATCCACCTCCGCCCCCTCGAGGTGAAGACGGAGGAAGGATTATTCTGCCCTCCCATATCCTATGGCATCCTGGGCCTCATCAAGGGCAGTCAGACTTAATCTAAAAGTTAATAAGAGAGAGAGGCCTTCAATTTCTGCTGAGCAAGAGAAGGATAGGATGAAGCTTCTATCCAGGCTTGGTATACAAGAGGATTATGAGTCTTAATGGGATTCAATGGACATGGTTGTTGAGTCAGATTACAGTTTTTCTAATGTGGGTGATGGATTTGGTGTGGTCATTGGGTATCGTGGTGCGGAGTTGGACGATTTTGGTGGCGACATTGACTGATCCTCCCCTTGTGTTCCTTTCCTTTTGGACTCTTTTGGCGTGTCTTTTTTTCCTTTTTGTTCTTTCTACCTTTCTTTTTAGGGCATTTGGGCTAGGGTCGTAAGTGGTTTTGGGTGTGGGTCATTTGATCCCTCCCCTCCCTTATCGGTAGTGTATTTGTTTCTTTTTATAATAAATTTGGGGGGTGCTAGGAATAGCCTGGACCCAAGCCTTCCTTGCCCTAAAAATCAAAAAATCCTTAAAACCCATAAAGGCATTAAGAAACTCAAAAACCCATAAAACCATAAAAAACTCAAACAACCACAAAACCATAAAAAAGGCCTTGAATATCTAGAAAACCCATAAACCCCCAAAAAACCCAAAAACCCCAAAAAAACCCAAAAATCCATAAAACCCTAAAAACCATAAGAATCTAAAAAAATCACTAAAAACATAAAAAACCTTGAAAACCCTTGAAAATCATAATAATCAATGAAAACCTAAAAAATCCCAAAAAACCCGTTAACCCACTCAAAACACTGAAATCCATAAAATCCCTAAAAGTGTTAAAAATCTAAAAACATAAAACCCTAAAAGACTCTATAAAACCCCAAAACCCCAAAAAAACCCTAAAACTTTTGAAAACCAATCAAACCATAAAATACACATAAATCCCCTAATACCCCTAAAATTTTATAAAAACCCTAAAACCATAAGTATCTCAAAAAATACCTACAAATCCATGAAAATGAAAAAAAACATCAAACCCCATGAAGACCATAAAATCCACTAAAAACATTACAACCCCTAAAACCAAGAAAACCCCTAAAACCCACTAAAAAAAATAAAAACACTTCAAACACATAAAAATGTTAAAAAACATAAAAAATTATTTTAAGACCCTAAAATATCATTAAAGACCCTAAAAGCCAGAAAACATCCTAAAAACCTTTAGAAACACTAAAAATATTGAAAACCCCCAAACCCCTCTATATTCCTAAATACATAAAAACTATAAAATCCCTAAAAACCACTAGAGACCAAACAAACCCCTAAAATCATTAACAATGTTAAAAACTCTAAAAAACCCTAAAAACACTAGAAAATAAAACCCCAAAACCCTTAAAATGGTAAAAACTCTAAAAAACATGAAAACCATAAAAATATAAAAAACCCAAAAAACACAAAAAACACAAAAAAACCCAAAATAAAAAAACCACTAAAAACCCTGAAACCCCTAAAAACCTGGAAAACCCATTAAATCCATCAAAATCCCACAAAACCCTAAAAACCCCTAAACCACATAAAAACCCTAAAAATCACTAACATTTTAATAAAATTTAATAAACCCTAAAAACACAAAAAATACATAAAAACATCTGAAATCCTTAAAAACCCTCTAACCCCATATAACGCCTAAAACCCCACTAAAATCCCTAAACACCTTTGAGTCCCTAAAAATGATAGAAACATTAAAACATTCTAAAAATCATAAAACCCCTAAAAACTCAAAAAAAACCCTAAAACCCCCAAAGAACCTAAATCCCTTGAAAAACCATAAGCCATGTTAGAAAATAAAAAATCATAAAATACAACAAAATCCATAAAAAAATTAAAAACCTAATAACCCAATAAAACATAAAAAATTCAAAAAAAATCCTGAAAACATAAACCCGTTTAAAACATTGAAAAACACTTTTCAACCATAAAACAACTAAAACCATTAAAAACCCTTAAAACCTATAAAAACATAAATATCCTATAAAACCCTTATAACTTTAAAAAACATAAAAGTAGATAGAAACCCATAAAAAATAAGAATAATTTTAAATCCAAAAGACTCTAAAAACCGTAAACCCCCCAAAACCATAAAAATACTGAAACACCTTAAAACCCTAATAAATCCCTAAAAACCCTAAAACCCAAAAAATACTAAAAATTCCTAAAAATCCAGGAATCCTAAAAAACCATAAAACACCTTAAAAACTTCAGATAATAATAATAACCCCTAATGGCCTTAAAAACACAAAAAGATCATAAAACCCCAAAAACTACTAAAACTATAAAAACCCTAAAACCTCTAAAATCCCTTGAAAATTTAATAAACCATAAAACCTCTAAAAAAACTTGAAAACAATAACATTAAATAAAAATTGTAAAAACCAATAAAACACCCTTGAATCCCAAAAAAACACTAAAAACTAAAAAACCCCTTCAGACCTGTGAAAAGTTAAAACATTAAATAATCTAAAAATACGTAAAAAATATAAAAACCCGAAAGAACCTAAAAATGAAAAAGAACCTAAACCCCTAAAAAGATGAAAATCCCTGAAGACCATCAAAAATCCTAAAATACTCAAGCTACCAAAAAACTCTAAACACCCTTAAAACCATAAAATCCCTAAAAAGACCTCAAACATCCTTGAAAATGTGAAAACCATATAACCCCTTAAAACCCCCTGAAATCCACAAATCAGCTAAAACATTAAAAAATCTAAAAAACCCATAAAACCCCTAAAAATTACTAAAAACTCTAAAAACCCTTGAAACCCCTAAAAACGTTAAAAAATATAAAAATCCATTAAACCCCTAAAAGGACTTAAAAACCATAAAAACAAAAAATGACCCTAAAAATATGAAAACATTGAAATCCTGAAAAAAATCATGAAAATCCATAATCCCCAAAAAATTCCTAAAAACCATAAAAACCCAAAAATGAATATAATTCTAAAAAAGCTCTGAAAATCCCATAAAACATCAAAAAGATTAAAAATCCTCAAAAAGCCCCTAAAATCCATAAAAATGTATAAAAACATTAAAACCCCTAAAAAGAAAAAAAACCTTCAAACCACAAAAATAATAAAACCCCTTTAAACCCCAAAAGTTAAAATATATTAAAACATATAAAATTTATAGATACCCTAAAAACAAAAATTACCTTTAAACCCAAAAGGCAATAAAAACCCTGAAAACTCCTAAAAACCCTAAAAGCTTTGAAATCCCATAAAAATACTAAAAACCCTTAAAAACCCTAAAAATTTTAAAAACCCTAAAAATCATTAAAAACCATTAAATGCCTTAAAACATAGAAAACCCCTAAAACCCCCCAAAAGACATAAAATCCCCTAAAACCTAAAAAACCTAAAAAACCCATTAAACCACAGAAATACCTAAACGTATAAAAAACATTAAAACACATAAAATTATAATAAACAATAAAAACACTAAAATCCATAAAACAACTAAATCACTAAAAAAAAGAAAAAACCATTAAAATGAAAAAAAAACTCAAAAAACCATAAAAACTGAAAAATTCCCTCAAACAATAAAACCATAATAGAACTAAAAATCCCTTAAAAACCTAAAAATCAATTTTTTTTTAAAAAAAGAAAAAAAATCCTTAAAAACAAGGAAAACTCTAAAATCCATAAAAAACACAAAGCCCCTAAAATAAATAAAAACCATATATCCGCAAAAAAAACCATAAAACCCCACTAAACACTCGTTAATCCCATAATACCCATAAATTGTTAAAAACATTAAAAAACTCTAAGAAACCTTTTGAACCGTAAAGAACTATATGAAACCAAAAAACTGAAAAGAGACCCTTAAACCCCTACAACCTTATAAAACCTAAAAACTAATAAAATTTACAAAATTCAAAAAAATCTAGAATACTATAAAATACCCCAAAAAATCACTAAAAACATAAAAAACAGTGAAAATACCTAAAAACCCCTTAAAACCATAAAAAACCCAAAAAACATCAAAACCCCAAAAACCCATAAAAACAATCAAAATCACTAAAAACTCTAAAATAATTTATACAATTAAAAATTTAAAGAAATATAAAAAATAGTTAAACCCTAAAAAACTATAAAACCACCAAAAACCTCAAAATCCCACAAAAATCCAAAAAAACACTAAAAATGGTAAAAATCCATAAAAATCCCTAAAAATGTAAAAAACCATAAAACCCTGAAACCCCATGAAAACCCTGAAACCCAAAAAACCATAAATACTCTAAATCCAAATAAAATATGTGAAAAATATAAAAACCCTTGAAATCCCTAAAATGAAAAAAACATTAAAACCCATAAAACAGAAAAATAAAAACTGTGAAAACCCAAAAGACACAAAAAACATTGAAAACCCATAAATACTACGGAAAACCTAAAACCCTTAAAATACCCATAAACCCTAAAATCCCAAAAAATACAAAAATATTAAAAATCCATAAAATGCCAAAAAATGTAAAAGGCCTAAAAACCCCAAATCTCGTAAATCCTTAAAAACACTAAAAACCATAAAATTCCCAAAAACCCTATGAAACGCTAAAAATCTAAAAACCTTAAATCCTCAAAATACATTAAAAAATCAAAAAACCTAAAACCTATAAAATAGTCAAAAAAATCCCCTAAAAATGACGAATATCCCAAAAACCAAAAACCCTATAAAACCCAAAAAACCCTCAAAATCAATAAAAATATTAAAAGCTGTAAAAAACCTAAATTTGTTTTAATACCTTAAAGTTTTAGAACCCTAAAACCCTAAATATCTTCTAAAACCAAAAAACACTAAATAACTAAAGAAACATAGAACTCCCTAAAAACTCTAAAAATACACTTAAAATTCTAAAAACCCTTAAAAGCCTTAACATGCTAAAAAAATTAAAACCCCAAATTAACTCACAAAAAATGGTAGAAGTTCCTAAAAATCATGGAAAACCACAAAAAACTTAGAAATCCATGAAAAGACCTAAACCACAAAAAATACATGAGATCCCTAAAAACCCTAAAAGGCCATAAAGCCATAAAAACCTAAAAAGTCCATAAAACCCCTGAAATTTAAAAAACAAAAAAACCCCTAAAATTCGCCAGAAAACCTTAAAACCCATAAAAAATATAAAACCAATAGAAACATTAAAAACCCACTAATAAGTCTAAAAACATAATTCCCCAAAAAACGTTTAAAAATAATATAAAACCGTAACCCCCCCCCCCCCCCCAAAAAAACTCAAATGAACCCTAAATACCCAAATGACCCTAAAAAACCTAAAAATCCCAAAATCCTAGAAAAACTCTAAATACCCTAAAAAATATAAATACTAAAAAATCCCTAAAAATCAATGAAAAACTAAAAACTCCTAAAATCTCAATGATCCCCTAAAATTAATAAAAACCCTTAAAAATATAAATATACAAAAATGCATAAAACCTAAAAACTATAAAAACCATTAAAACACTTAAAAACATTAAAAATACCTAAATATATTAAAACAACAAAAAAATTAATAACACCCTAAAAACGCAAAAATAACCTAAATACCCTGAAAAACCAATAATACCATAAAAACTAGAAAAACCCTTAAGACCCCTCTAAATCCCAAAAAACCCTAAAAATCCCTTAAAATAGAAAAATCCATAAATTCCCTGACAGCCCACTAAAGACATACAATCCAGTAAAACCCTAAATACCCAAAAAAACACCTAAAATCCTAAAAATCCACTCTAAACAATAAAATCCTTTTAAACCCCTAAAAATGTTAAATTGTCAAAAAAACCACAAGACCTATAAAATTTGATTAAAAAAACCACAAAACATCTAAAAACCATGAATAACCCCTACAAATCCCTATGAACCCGAAAACCCCAAATAGACCCCCAAAATCCCTAAAAAATCTAAAAACCATAAAACCCTATAAACAATAAAAATTATAAACATGCGCTAAAAATTGATGAAAAAAGTAAGAAATGTTAAAATATATAAAAATACATTAAAACAATAAAACCCCTAATAACAATTAAAAATAATAAAACCCAATTAACACCTTAAAAACCCAATAAAAACTCTAAAACCGATACATTATGGAAAAATAATAAAATGTTTAAAAAATCAACAAACCTTAAAACCCCTAAATTCTCAATAAACTCTAGAAACCCAAAAAAAACCTAGAACCATGAAAAACCTTAAAGCCTCTAGAACACGTTGAAAAATTATAAAACCCATCAAAATTCCTAAAAATGATAAAAATCCTAAAAAACTAAAAAATATAAATAAGTCCAAAAAATATTAGAAAGCAGAAAAACCCATAAAACCATGAAAATCCCTGAAAAACATAAAAACCCATAAAAACCTTTTAAATCCCTAAAATATCCAAATACCCTTAAATCCTTGGAAATTTTAAAGAATTATAAAAAAAATAAGAGTCCGTAAAAACTCCTAAACCCCTAAAAACTAAAAAATACACTAAAATCCTAAAAACCAAACAACCTCAAAATCCCTAAAACCCATTAAACCCAACAAACAATAATAATCCTAATTTTTTTTTAAAAATACCTAAAAATGGAAAAAACTCAAAATACCCTAAAACCCCCTAAAAACCATTAAATCCCCTTAAAAACATAAAATCGTAAAAACCCATAAAAATGCTAAAAACCAACTAAAAACTCTAAAACCTGTAAAACATATAAAAACGATTTATAAACTCTAAAAACCCATAAATCCCAAAAAACATAGAAGAAACCTAAAAACTCAAAAATACCCCTGAAATCTTAGAAAGTCTAAAAAACATAAAATCAATGAAAATTGCTAAAAACCCTTAGAATCCCAAAAAACCAAAAAAACCCAAAAAACCATAAAAATCCTAAAAAATACCTTAGATACCTAAAATATTAAATCCTATAAAAACCTTGAAAACCCCATGAAAACAAAAAAATCCATTAAAAACATTAAAAATAATCCTAAACCCCCATAAAACCCTACCAGACAATAATAACCATAAAATCCCTTTAAACCCAAAAAAACATTAAAAAAACTCTAAAAACAATAATAACCATAAAAAATAATAAAACCCAAAAAAACCTAATAAATCATAAAGCCCATAAAAACCTTAAAATCCATTAAACCCCTTATGAAATCATAAAGCCCATAAAAATCCTAAAAAATCCATAAAAATGAAGAATACTTTAAAAACTATATAAATTCTAAAAACCCTTGAAACCCATAAAACCCATAAAACCCATAAAATCCCAAAAAATCCATAAAAACCCCAAAAACAATAAAAAATTTAAATACCCTGAAACCCCAAAACATGTTAGAAAACTATAAAATTACATAAAACTCTAACAAACTAAAAAAACAAAAAAATCCCAAAACGACCCTAAAACCCTAAAATCCCTGAAGATCCCTAAAACCCTTCAAAAATAAAAAACCCCCATAAAACCATAAAAACTATAAAAATTTTAAAAATTCCAAAAATATCTAGGAAAACGTAAAAAATAAAAAAACCCTAAGAAACCCCTAAATACCATTAAACCCCCTAAAAACCATAAATAACCATTAAACCCATAAAAACTGAAAAATCTCACTATAAACTCCAAAACCCTTTAAAACCCTCAAAAAATTTAAAAGACACTTAAAAACATAAAATCCAAAAAAAGTAAAAAATTACTAAAAACCCAAAAGACCGTAAAAACCATGAAAACCCTAAAAACCATAAAAAATTAAAAACCCTATAAATCCCTAAAACACCTAAAAATGATATAACCCATATCAATAGAAAAAAACTGTAAAAATAAATGAAGATAAAAATACACTAAACACCCTAAAACCAACCTAAAAACTATAAAAACACTAAAAACCTTTAAAACACTTAAAACCAATAAATCACTAAAAACAACTAGAAACTATATAAAACCTTAATACCCTAGAAGCCCTAAAAACTCCTTGAAAACAATAAAACCCCTAAAACCCAAAAAAAACTATAAAATGCTAAAAACAACTAAAAACTATAAAGACCCATAAAACCCCTAAAAAGATAAAAACTCAAAAAACCTTTAAAAACATTAGAAACTCAAAAAGAATCTAAAACCAAAAAATTCCTTAAAACTCCCAAAAAATCATGAAAACCACAAAACTTATAAAATTCTCTAAAAAACCTAAATACCATAAAATTATTTAAAAATCCCAAAAAATTCATTGAAAAAAATAAACCCAAAAAATCATGAAACCAGCTTAAACCATAGCATCCATTAAAAATATAAAAAACCCTAAACCACTAAAAACTCTAAACATCCTTAAAACTGCTAAACACAATATAAAACACTCAAAAAAAATTAATTATGCTCCAAAAATGAAAACACTAAAACCCCAAAATACCCTTTAAAACCTTGAAAACACATAAAACCCTTACAGACCATGAAAAACCCTGAAAACCCAAAAAAAACTAATAAAAACCATAAAATCCCACTAAATACTCTAAGAACAATTTAAAACCTTAAAAACATTAAAAAAGATTAAAAAACTTTGAAACCCTAAAAAAATTATAATCCCCTTAAATCCCAAAAGACCCAAAACCCGGAAAAACCCTAAAACTCAAAAACCCTAAAATGCCCTAAAACCCCTCAAAATACCTAAAACCTCTAGAAAACACTAAAACTCAAAAAAACCCTAAAAATGTAAAACTCCGAAAAAACTACGATGCTGTAAAAATCCCTAAAAACATTCGAAAATACATGAAAACTAGAAAACCCATAAATCCTTAAAAAACATGAATACCCATTAAACCATTAAACCACTAAAAAAATAAAGAATCAATTTAAACCCCTAAAATGCTAAAAAATCTAAAACAAAAAACAATAAAAATTTAAAAAAAACCATAAAACCCTAGAAGACATGAAAAACCTAAAAACTACTATAACCCAAAAAAACCCTAGAAACCTCAAAATCCATAAAAAATCATAAAAAGCATAAAAATCCTTAAAGAGCACTAAAAACCTTGAAAATATAAATAACACTAAAACCCCAGAAGAAATAGTTGAAAACCATAAAAACCAATATAAAAACATAAATAACCCAAAAAAACCATAAAAATATATAAAAATTCTAAAAATCCTTACAGCTCCAAAATTTTTACAAAACTTTTAAAAACCATAAACCCCTAAAAACTAAAAAACCTGAAAAACTAAAAAAATCATACAACCCTAATAACCCCTAAAACCGCATAAAACCATGAAGTAATCTAAAGACCTCAAAATATATTAAAACCCTAAAAACCATAAAAATCCTCAAAAATCCCCAAAAAACATTGCAGATGTTAAAACCCCAATAAACCATAAAAAACCGTAAACCCTTTCAAACCTATAAAACCCAAAACCACTAAAAAACTAAAAACCATTAAAACCACTAACAACTTCAAATATTTCTAAAACTATAAAAAACTAAAAAAAATATAAAACTCCCTAAAACACCAGAAAAATATAAAAAACCTAAAAACCCTAAAAACCATGAAAAATCCTAACACCCTTAAAATCAATAATAACCCTAAAACCCTAAAAACCATAAATCATATAAAATCACTATAAATATCTGAAAATGTGACAACACCGTAAAACCCCGAAAAGCCCCATAAAACCCCTAAAAACATTTAAAAACCTTAATAAACATAAAAAACCTAAATACTACTAAAACTATAAATTTCCTTAAAATACCTAAAAATTTAAAAAAACTCTAAAAAACCCGAAAACCCTAAAAACTTAGAAAATCATAAAAACACAAAAAAAACCGAGAAAAAAACCACAAAAACCCTAAAAATGGTAAAAACCCCTTTAAATCTATAAAAAACTAAAATCCCTAGAACCCTAAAAAACATCATAAAAGGGAACTAAAAATACTTGAACACATAAGAAATCCCAAAAAAATCGTGAAAATCACATACAATATTAAAAACCCTATGATCCTATAAAAACCATAAAAACCACGAAAAACCCATAAAAAACTTGAAAACTTTAAAAACATATAAAAACATTAAAAACTCAAAAAAATAAAAAAAACCTAAACCACCCAAAAAAATCCATCAAAACCCCAAAAAAACTGAAAAAACATAGAAAAAACCCAAAATAAACTCAAAATTCCTAAAACCATAAAAATAATGATAATATTTAAAAATCTATAAAATGGATGAAAACAAAAAAAACCCAAAAAAAAATTAAAAGCCTAAAACCCCTAAAAAAATTAAAATCCCAAAAAACCAATAAAAACACTAAAAAACCAAAAGACCATAAAAATCCTAAAAAACCTAAAACCATGAAAACCATAGAAACCATAAATATCCTAAAAACCCTTAAAAAACCTAAAAACCAAAAAAAATTAAAAAAAGTCATAACAATCCCAAAAAACCTATAAAACACTAAAACACCCTTAACGACCCATGAAACCCGTAAATCTATTATTAACCTTAAAACCGCTAAGTTCCCAAAAAACCATAAAACCAATAAAAACTTTATAAACCAAGAAACCCCCTAAAAACCTTAAAAACTATAAAAACCCTTAAAACACGAAAAATTTCAAAAAAACCCAAAATCTAAAAAATATCATAAAACCATGAAAACCCCAAAAAACCCTAAAAACCCAGAAAGACCCAAAAACCCCTCAAAATATCTAAAAACCCTAAAACCTTAAAAACCATAAAAATCCAAAAAATCCCAAAATATGAAAAAAAACCTTGAGAATCATAAATCCCCCTAAAACCCCTAAAATGCCCGAAAATCCCATAAAAAATATAACCCACTAAAAATTCTAAAACCCCTTATAAAAATTAAAAATATTAAAAACCCTAAAACCCTAAAAAACTGAGAAATACCCTAAAACCCATTAAAATCCCAAGAAAACTTTAAAACTCTAAAAACCATAAAATCCAAAAAAAATTCACAAAAATCCCTAAAAAATTAAAAACCCCTTGAAAAACATAAAATCCCCTATAAATTGTAAAATAACCAAAATTAAATAAAACCCATAAAACCCACTAAAAACTATTATAACCCATAAAAACATTAATAACCATTAAAAAACATAAAACCCCTAAAAAATTCAAAAATACACTAAAAATACAATTGTAACTCCCGAGCTTCCACGATACGCTTCTCATTCAATAATGCAATAGCTTGCATTGTACGCAACTTCGAGTTCTAAAACACCGCGACTAATCAAAGTAGCTGTTATGAATAGTAATAACCACTTTTTAAAATTATAGAAATTTTATATTTCAAAATGGACTTCATTTTTGGATTCGGAATATCGAAATTAGCCTATGTTGAATTTTTGGTATTTTTCTGAGAACTTCTAATTTTTATGAATAGTGAAAAATACTTTAAAACAACTTTTTTAATCAAAATAATTTATTGTGATAAATTATACTATTTAGTGTTTTTAAGGTATAATTAGAATATATTTTAACCATTTTATCCAATGGTGGTCATTAGAATTAATTTATCATTGAAATTGGACATAAACAATTGCCAATCTTTTGATATAAATTGTTTCTTAAAAACACGCTATTTGTCGTAACAGCGGGAATAAATTATAAAATTAATTAATTCAACTTATATGTTTGGAATTTTTTAAAATAGAAATAATTTTTGAATTCGGAATATCAACTATAGCTTACGGTGAAATTTTGGCCTTATTCTGAAAAACTTCAATTTTTGATGAATAGTGAAACCACTAAGTGGTTATTAAAAACTGATTTTTCGTTAAAATGAAATATTACCACTTCTGTGATTTGATTTTCAAAAATCCGACATACATGGTTTTCATTAAGAAGTAAAATGTGGTTCAATGAGATTAAAATAATTTTTTGGTTAATAGTAACTTTTAAGTTCTTAATCGCGATTAGAGGTAATTAGTGTAGTTTAAGGTACAAATAATGTTTTAATAATATGAGATGAGAATGACACTTGTCCTACTCCTATTGGATGAGTCATGGCCGACCAAGACAACCCATGGGTCAACTTGGGGACCCCATGGAGCCACTTTAGTTGGAAAATGACATTAATATATATTTATTTAATGTTAAAATTAAATTGACACAAACATGAGTTGTTTTACTAAAACTGTTTTTAAGTGGGGTTACACAAGTCCAAATTTTGACTATAAATATTAATTAGAAAGATAAAAAGATTTCCTACATCATAGTATTTTTTTTATAATTTTTAGACATTAAATAAATTAAATTATTTATGACATCATTATGATGCAGCGATGAACTTATTATTTAACGATTTAAATAAAATGAGAAGATAATGCAAAATCCATGGCTTACACTTGTCCAAAGCCTATTAGATGAGAAGATTTATAAACCTTATCACCTTATCCTAGAATTATATAAGTGTGGGACCTTTAAGATCCGAAAAGCATTGTGAAATAATATAACATTTCAATCTTTCCAAAAGTGCCCCTCCTCTCCACTTATAAAAGGCCCCCACCTCTCCCACCTCATTTACACTTTCAAGCCATTTGGCTCGGCCAAACTCTGACAAAATACTCTCCCAACTTCCCCCTATTACTCATAGAAGCCTCACTTTGGGAAGAACTCTTCCCAAGGAAGCCTTTGGCTTAAATCAAAAAGAGTTACCTGATTTTGAGGTAATGTCTTTTCTAATGTTGTTTTGTTTTATTTTTCTTCTCCAACCCCCTAAACTCTTTTTATTAATTTCTTTTGTAACAAAACCAGTATCCTAAATATACTAGGATGTTGTTATAAGAAGTATTCGAGCTACACTTACACACACCTACATCTAATGGTTAAAGAACATATGGTTTCTGTGGATGCCGAATTTCTGTCTCACGAAACGATGATTGTTCAACACTCATATAACACCTTCAAAGGTGGACATTAAGATGTCACTATTTTTATATATGATATATAATATGTTTATGTTTTACTTATTCTTCTGTATTTCTCATTTATGGCATACTTTATGATTTCCATTATGGGTAAAACGCGATAATTTCATTTTAGGAAGTGCGGACTACCGCCCCCTCAAAGTGATTTGAATCGTTAATGCCATATGTGGGATGTATAAAGGATGGAGTAAATGGTATTATACACTATATTATACTGGAATTATATTATAAATTTATATAATTATGATTTAGTTCCATTAAATATGAAATTTAAATGAAAGTAGCGTTCATGCGTACGTACGGCTTACCGTCTCCATGAACGGTGCATTTCATTTCTTACCTCTAAATGTTACGTAATATTATAAATGAGTGTATATAATGGATATATAAGATATATATGACATCTAAATCATGAATATAATTCTGGATATAATGGATATTCTACCACATGAACAACTTGTAATTATAAGAAGTTTATTGTTGACTCAAGTACCAAAGATCGACAAAACGACCGTTATTAACTTAAATAATTACATAAAGTTCATAACATTGTAATAAGTGATATAAAAAGGATAATGAAATTTAAAATGGTTCTTAATAAGGTATATATTAACTCTAGTTTATTATACAGGAGGTTAACCTACCCCAACCAAGGAAAAGTACAAGGTAAGGGTTTACTTCACAACCTCTTCATTATCCAAGGTTGTTTATACATAATTATCTACTGAGACCTCGTTATCATCCACATCCATGTTTCTTCAAAATGTATTTCAAAACATTTTTATTATTTACAATAATATGTTTTAAAGTCATTTATACCCTTTTTGACTTTTTATAAGAGGAATCTTTCCGTCGTTTTCAAAACAAGGTCCTTTTTAACCTTTTCGACAGAATTGAGGTAAGAATGTTTTTTTAACTTATACGGCGGGTGCGGTTATTTTATGCCGTTATAAAATCTTCAAAGCTTTCCTTACAAGATTATAAGAATATTTTCAAGAAAATGTTTTGTTTTATATGGCTCTTAAATGATTTCAAAAATACAAAGAGATATTTCTCTAAAAAGTCTTTTGATTTCATCTATGTCAACATCCTTTGATGGATTTTACGCTTATTTGAAGTTGATTTATTATAATACAAAACTTCTATATTGTATTGAAGGTTTTGTGATATGTTTGACTGTGTATGTGTTATTTTATACCATTCATAGTTTATGGTGAAATTATTGACATTTCGTACGCTAGTTTTAATACGAATGTTTATGTTATGTTTAAACCTTTTCATATGGGAATGCATTGGACTTAATATGTGACGGGTGGAGCCCGCTATAGCTCCTCGATGCATCGGCAGGTCTCATGAGACAAACTAGTGTCTTGGCATGAGGCCTTGACAAAATCTTATTTGTGGCCTCGGAACGAGGCCTTGACTACGTGGTTATGATAGTCTGGCATTATGCATTCCATCATTATGAAAGTGGTTATTGATATTGCATGTGATTATTCGACCAGTAGAATATCCATGTGAAGAAGTGAATGGCATTATCTCATTTTACTTTTGCCATATTATGTTGATGTTCAAGTTTAAAAGGCTTTTGTTTTAGTTATACATTGCCTTAAATTTTTATGTTTATTTATGAGAGCTTCCGCAATATTGATATCCTTACTGAGCATCTGAGCTCACCCCTTTCAATGTTTTAATATTTTCCAGGATGTGAAGAAGTATTTTATGAATGACCTGCAGGGATAGTCAGAAGAGGATATGAGTGTGGACTATGAAGACTTTGTTATTATTTTTTCACTTTATGATGTAATGTAAGACTTATGAAAGTATCTAGTGTTTCCAAGGCTACTAAACTAATCGGTCTTTCGAAACTTGATCTTTTGCGATCATGCCAATGTTACGAAGTAATGCACCGACTCTGGGTAGCTGGGGTCGGGGCGTTACAGTTGGTATCATAGGCAGTTTAGTACTAACCTTGGAATCTAGATTTAGATAAACTCTGATTAGAGCACATAGACCTAAGATAAACTTTGAGGATTAGTATAGAAGAACTTCCTAGAATTATGGTATTGTAGAGATTTTGTGAGTTTTCCGAGCAATACATCCCTGTCTGGATACGAGAAGGTAGAGGCGGCCCTGGCACAGATGTACCTAGGGGTAAAACCCGAAAACACCGCTTTGAGCTAGACTCGAGCGGGAACTGGTGCACGACAACGGGCCTTGCTGCACTCTTGGTTACGACACTCCCGGGGGATATGCTTAGGATAATTCTCATTTTCTTTACAAACCACTATGAAGGGTTATGAGTATATACTTTCTCAAAGGAAACATTTCTTTTTATGATTATGGATTATATCCATAAATAGTTCAATTTATGTTAAGTGTTTTATAAGTATGGGATTATGTATTTTGATTCATAAACTGATCTAGTTTATGCAATTGTTTAGAAATGGCGCCTAGTGGAAGAAATGGAAACCGTATCAATGCACGCACTCCATGTAGGGATTGCCCTCCTTCTCAAGATAATTATAGTGGGGCTAGTGATGCAACTGGTGCCGATCAGCTAATCACCATACTTGGACAACTTACTCAGGTTATGAATAATAACCTTACTCGTATGGAGCACCCTGATACACAACGTGGAGGATCAATGCTAGATCGTTTCATGAGACAACAACCACCAACCTTCAATGGGAGTACAAATCCTATAGTAGCTGAGCAATGGATAAATTCCTTAGAGAAAATATTCCATGCCTTGGGGAGTAGTGAAAGGGAGAAGGTTGTCATGTCAGTTTACCGCCTCACTGGAGATGCCGATCAGTGGTGGTCGCTGATTCGAAACACAAAGTAAGATGATGACGTATCGAATATGGAATGGAGGGAGTTCAAAGAGCTTTTCTTAGAAAAATATTTTCCTCGTGACCATCGAGCAGATATGGAAAGGCAATTTCTGAGTTTGAGGCAGGAGGAGGATGAGAATGTCGCAAAGTATGAGGCTAACTTTACAAGGTTAGCGAGGCATGCTGCCGATTATATACGTAACCCAAGGAGTAAGATTGATCGTTTCTTTGATGGGTTAAAACCATTTCTCCGTCGAGCTTTAGTATCACAATCCTTCTCATCATACGAAGATATTGTCTCGTGTGCTATCAAGACAGAAAATGAATTCTCTAAGTCTTATGACAACAAAGTAAAGCAAGAGAAGAAGAGAACGGTGGAACAAGAGACAGATAAAGGGAAAAAGGGAAAGAAGGATTTTCCATTATGTGATAATTGTGGGAAGAATCACCCTGGTACTTGCCTAAAAGGAATGGGAGTTTGTTATAAATGTGTAGAAAAGGGTCACCAGGCTTGTGATTGCAAGGGAAAGAAAGAGGCTGTCAAAGTTGAATGCTACAATTGTAGAGAAATGGGTCATTATGCAAATGAATTCCCTAAGCGTCAAGGAAACTTGCCTCAGAAAAGGCCAAGGGATCAAGGCCAATCTTATGTTGTGACTACGGTTGAAGCGGAATAATTATTGTATTTGTGTTTTTGGACTCAAGAACTAGATTATGGTTATAAGAATAATGTGATATATATAAGGATTGTACTGCAGTACATGTTTTTTTCATTAAGGATTTAATATGATGAAGGTAATCATATTTTTAGTATGTGACAATAAGAGAAAATTTACTTTGTTTGGGGAATCTGAGGTTACAATTGATTTTGGAATTTAACGACCCTTTAGAGAAAGTCTGGACGGAGGTATTTTGGATAACTATAAAGGTTGGAATGGATTAAGTTGATCTTTGGATAGTATTGTTTAAGGTTAAAACATTTATGAGGATTATTTTTGGAATAGTATAGTACTATATTTTTAGGAAGAGGACAACCTGCAGGGTGGGGCATAACCCGCCGCGTCGGATAAAGCTGCAGGAATCGAACCCACAATCATAGTGCGACAGGCCTTTATTTCCTACCACTAGCCTACAGGAAGTCCCTGGTTATTACAAATAATTTTACTAATCTAAATTGTATGTGTTAACATTTTGGACCTTATACAATTAGGAAAAGTATAATATTTTTGGGTTCTATTATCTTTTTGAGTGAAAGGTGAGTTGAAGGTTGAAACTCTAATTGTCAGGAATAAATATATATATACCTATCTGTTATTCAATGAATAAATTAATTCTTAAACTTTAGTAAAGGGATATTAAAACAAAAAAAGGCGTTATCCTAATACCTTATGTCTTGTTGAACTGATGATATTTTAAATCAACATAGATTGAAGGCTTTGAGGCCCTCAATTTGACAGTTGATTGTGATTGATGACCTCAATCACTCCCTATGAATATTTACATTTTTCCTCCACTTATATGTCTCTAATTTCAACCAATGTTCTCCTAATCAAGATCATAATTGGGTGGTGACTTTTTCATTTCCCTTTCCCTCTTATTAAGGATAAATTTTATTAACCTTATTTCCGATGTGGGTTTTCCACAAAGGTATTTCCTATTTTCAACCTTTTATTTTCAAAGAAAATATCAAATTGCGAGGATGCTATTTATTGAAGGAGGGGAGAATGTAACACCCATAGCTTCCACGATATGCTTCTCATTCAATAATGCAATAGCTTGCATTGTACGCAACTTCGAGTTCTAAAACACCGCGACTAATCAAAGTAGCCGTTATGAATAGTAATAACCACTTTTTAAAATTATAGAATTTTTATATTTCAAAATGGACTTCATTTTTGGATTCGGAATATCGAAATTAGCCTATGTTGAATTTTTGGTATTTTTCTGAGAACTTCTAATTTTTATGAATAGTGAAAAAT
Source organism: Viscum album (assembly GCA_963277665.1). Classification (NCBI taxonomy): domain Eukaryota; kingdom Viridiplantae; phylum Streptophyta; class Magnoliopsida; order Santalales; family Viscaceae; genus Viscum; species Viscum album. The sequence continues at coordinate 190,091 of CAUJRU010000681.1, read as the reverse complement.
ACTTTAAAACAACTTTTTTAATAAAAATAATTTATTGTGATAAATTATACTATTTAGTGTTTTTAAGGTATAATTAGAATATATTTTTACCATTTTATCCAATGGTGGTCATTAGAATTAATTTAACATTGAAATTGGACATAAACAATTGACAATCTTTTGACATAAATTGTTTCTTAAAAACACGCTATTTGTCGTAACAGCTAGAATTAATTATAAAATTAATTAATTCAGCTTATATGTTTGTAATTTTTTAAAATAGACATCATTTTTGAATTCGGAATACCAATTATAGCTTACGGTGAAATTTTGGCCTTATTCTGAAAAACTTCAATTTTTGATGAATAGTGAAACCACTAAGTGGTTATTAAAAACTGATTTTTCGTTAAAATGAAATATTACCACTTCTGTGATTTGATTTTCAAAAATCCGACATACATGGTTTTCATTAAGAAGTAAAATGTGGTTCAATGAGATTAAAATAATTTTTTGGTGAATAGTAACTTTTAAGTTCTTAATCGCGATTAGAGGTAATTAGTGTAGTTTAAGGTACAAATAATGTTTTAATAATATGAGATGAGCATGACACTTGTCCTACTCCTATTGGATGAGTCATGGCCGACCAAGACAACCCATGGGTCAACATGGGGACCCCATGGAGCCACTTTAGTTGGAAAATGACATTAATATATATTTATTTAATGTTAAAATTAAATTGACACAAACATGAGTTGTTTTACTAAAACAGTTTTTAAGTGGGGTTACACAAGTCCAAATTTTGACTATAAATATTAATTAGAAAGATAAAAAGATTTCCTACATCATAGTAGTTTTTTTATAATTTTTAGACATTAAATAAATTAAATTATTTATGACATCATTATGATGCAGCGATGAACTCATTATTTAACGATTTAAATAAAATGAGAAGATAATGCAAAATCCAAGGCTTACACTTGTCCAAAGCCTATTGGATGAGGGGATTTCTAAACCTTATCACCTTAGCCTCGAATTATATAAGTGTGGGACCTTTATAATCCTAAAATAATTGTGAAATAATATAACATTTCAATCCTTCCAAAAGTGACCCTCCTCTCCACTTATAAAAGGCCCCCACCTCTCCCACCTCATTTACACTTTCAAGACATTTGGCTCGGCCAAACTCTGTCCAAATACTCTCCCAACTTCCCCCTATTACTCATAGAAGCCTCACATTGGGCATAACTCTTCCCAAGGAATCCTTTGGCTCAAATCAAAAAGAGTTACCCGATTTTGAGGTAATGCCTTTTCTAATGTTGTTTTGTTTTATTTTTCTTCTCCAACCCCCTAAACTCTTTTTATTCATTTATTTTGTAAAAACACCAGTATCCTCAATATACTAGGATGTTTTTATAAGAAGGATTCGAGCTACACTTACACACACATACATCTAATGGTTAAAGAACATACGGTTTCTGTGGATGGAAAATTTCTGCCTCACGAAACGATGATTGTTCAACACTCATATAACACTTTCAAAGGTGGCCATTAAGATGTCACTATTTTTATATATGATATATAATATGTTTATGTTTTACTTATGCTTCTGTATTTCTCATTTATGGAATACTTTAAGATTTCCATTATGGGTAAAACGCGATAATTTCATTTTAGGAAGTGCGGACTACCGCCCCCTCAAAGTGATTTGAATCGCTAATGCCATATGTGGGATGTATAAAGGATGGAGTAAATGGTATTATACACTATATTATACTGGAATTATATTATACATTTATATAATTATGATTTAGTTCCATTAAATATTAAATTGAAATGAAAGTAGCATTCATGCGTACGTACGGCTTACCGTCTCCATGAACGGTGCATTTCATTTCTTACCTCTAAATGTTACGTAATATTATAAATGAATGTATATAATGGATATATAAGATATATATGACATCTAAATCATGAATATAATTCTGTATATAATGGATATTCTACCACATGAACAACTTGTAATTATAAGAAGTTTATTGTTGACTCAAGTACCAAAGATCGACAAAAGGACCGTTATTAACTTAAATAATTACATAAAGTTCATAACAATGTAATAAGTGATATAAAAAGGATAATGAAATTTAAAATGGTTCTTAATAAGGTATATATTAAATCTAGTTTATTATACAGGAGGTTAACCTACCCCAACCAAGGAAAAGTAAAAGGTAAGGGTTTACTTCACAACCTCTTCATTATCCAAGGTTGTTTATACATAATTATCTACTGAGACCTCGTTATCATCCACATACATGTTTCTTAAAAATGTATTTCAAAACATTTTTATTATTTAAAATAATATGGTTTAAAGTCATTTATACCCTTTTTGACTTTTTATAAGAGGAATCATTCCGTCGTTTTCAAAACAAGGTCCTTTTTAACCTTTTCGACAGAATTGAGGTAAGAATGTTTTTTTACTTATACGGCGGGTGCGGTTATTTTCTGCCGTTATAAAATCTTCAAAGCTTTCCTTACAAGCTTATAAGAATATTTTCAAGAAAAGTTTTTGTTTTATATGGCTCTTAAATGATTTCAAAAATATAAAGAGATATTTCTCTAAAAAGTCTTTTGATTTCATCTATGTCAACATCCTTTGATGGATTTTACGCTTATTTGAAGTTGATTTATTATAATACAAAACTTCTATATTGTTTTGAAGGTTTTGTGATATGTTTGACTGTGGATGTGTTATTTTATACCATTCATAGTTTATGGTGAAATTATTGACATTTCGTATGCTAGTTTTAATACGAATGTTTATGTTATGTTTAAACCTTTTCATATGGGAATGCATTGGACTTAATATGTGACGGGTGGAGCCCGCTATAGCTCCTCGATGCATCGGCAGGTCTCATGAGACAAACTAGTGTCTTGGCACGAGGCCTTGACAAAATCTTATTTGTGGTCTCGGCACGAGGCCTTGACTACGTGGTTATGATAGTCTGGCATTATGCATTCCATCATTATGAAAGTGGTTATTGATATTGCATGTGATTATTCGACCAGTAGAATATCCATGTGAAGAAGTGAATGGCATTATCTCATTTTACTTTTGCCATATTATGTTGATGTTCAAGTTTAAAAGGCTTTTGTTTTAGTTATACATTGCCTTAAATTTTTATGTTTATTTATGAGAGCTTCCGCAATATTGATATCCTTACTGAGCATCTGAGCTCACCCCTTTCAATGTTTTAATATTTTCCAGGATGTGAAGAAGTATTTTATGAATGACCTGCGGGGATAGTCAGAAGAGGATATGAGTGTGGACTATGAAGAATTTGTTATTAGTTTTTCACATTATGATGTAATGTAAGACTTATGAATGTATCTAGTGTTTCCAAGGCTACTAAACTAATCGGTCTTTTGAGACTTGATCTTTTGTGATCATGCCAATGTTACGAAGTAATGCACCGACTCTGGGTAGCTGGGGTCGGGGCGTTACAGCAATAAAAACCCTTAAAACCTCTAAAACCCTAGAAAACCTTGAATGGACCAAAAAACATTCGTAATCCTTAAAAGTATAAAAACCCTTAAAAACCATAAAAATCCTATAAAATCCCTAAAAATATCTAAAAGTATAAAAAAACCATAAAAATCATGAAAAACCCCTAAATACCATACAATCCCATAAAAACCATGAAACCCCCTAAAACTCAATAAAAATTTAAGAAAACATCAAAATTCTAAAACCATTAAACCCATAAAAATATTAAAAACTCAAATAACATTAAAAGCACTAAAAACTCAGAAAACCCCCACAAACAAAAAAAAAACAATAATCCATAAAAACCCTAAAACTATAAAATTCATAAAAAATAAAAAATGATAAAACCCACAATATCACTAAAATTACTAAAAACTCTAAAACTTATAAAAATAAAAATAAAGACCTAAAAATCTCTAAAAACATAAAATACATAAAATACATAAAAAATACCCATAAAACCTTAAAACCCCATAAACCCCAAAAAAACCCTAATAACCACTAAAAACTCTAAAAACCATAAACCCCTTAAAATGTAAAAATAATATAAAAACCCATAAAAATCCTAAAAATACTTAATAACCCTAAAAACAAAAAAAAATCGTAAAATCCCCAAAAACCCAAAATCCCTAAAAATCCAAAGAGCCCTAAAAACAATCAAAATTCAGAAAATGCTAAAAACTATAAAACCATAAAAAACCTAAAAAGCCCTTAAATTACATGAAAACTTAAAAAACTATAAAGCCACTAAAAATTACCTGAATTATATAAAAAACCACTAAAAACACAAAATCTCTAAAAAATAATAAAACCGCAAGAAACCCAACAAATCCTCAAAAACCCCATATTACCGCTAAACCATTAAAAACTCTAAAAACCATAAACCCGTGAAAAACTGAAGAGAAAACCAAAACCCCAAAAGAACCCCCAAACCAAGAAAATCACTAAAAATGTTAAAAACCAGAAAAACCCCTATAAATCATCAAAATCCATGACAACCCTGAAAAATACTAAAAACCATATAAATAATAATAATTCATAAAAACATAAAACCTTCTAAAAACACTAAAACACCCCCTAAAAACCATAAACACCCCAAAACCCATAAAAATCCTAAAACCCATTAAAACCCTAAAACCACTGAAAACTCTAAAAATCCTTTACACCCCTAAAATTTTAAAAATAATAAAAAACTATAAAAACCAATAAAAACTAAAAACCTCAATACAAACCCTGAAAATCCAAAATGATCCTAAAACCCCTAAATCCTAAAAAACCCTAAAAACCTAAAAACCATCAAAATCAATGAAAATCCTAAAACCTAAAAACCACTAAAACACACTATAAATCAATGAAAATGTAAAAGACACTCCAAAACAATGAAAATACATGAAAAAACTTCACTAAAAACATAAAAAAATAAAAACCCATAAACCCACTAAAAACTATAAAAAGTCTTAAAATCCCTTAAAAATTACAAAACATTAAAAAAATATAAAAAACATTCATCCTTAAAAAACATAAAAAACCTAAAAAATTGTTTCATGGTTCCTTGGAACATGTGTTCTAGTTAGGAATAACTACTTCCATGCAGTTTCCAATGGATTTAGTTATGGAAATGGAAACATCCAATAGTTCTTTACAAAAAGGGTCCTGCTTTCCAAAGGCATGTGTTCGTTGAGTTTGAACATACGATACTTAAAAACATGCCTTGGTTTAGATGATGGGAGGTCAGGGTCATCACACCCTTTTTTGGGGAATTATTGTCTATTCTGTAATCTCTCATAGATTTGAGATATTTTCATGAATCCTTATTAATTCACCAAGCATAAATAAGGTTTCCATTGAAATTTGAAATCAATTATTAGCATGTGTGAAATTTATAATCATTCATAAAAAAGTGGTGTTCTTCATTAATAGAGACACCCATATGTATTTGAGGTTCCCCATAAATGGTATCCTCTTATAAACTATTTAGATATTCTTTTAACCATCGTTATAATGATACTAATTTTCAATCCACTTAGTGGGGAACTCTATAATTTATTATCATCCAAGGAGATGAAGACTTGTTTTGATTTTGGGATCTTACCAATAAATGGGCTACATACATATCCTTGTGAATGGAATCAGAAACCTTGTAGTTCATTGGTGCTTAATGGGACACATCATACCTTTTTATGGTCATGTGAAAATGACCTAGCCATACAATTTAATGTTATGTGGTAATTAAATATAAGAAAAAGGTTCTTAGTTAAGGATTAGTGTGGGAATTATGCATATGCAGCCCAAGGAACATTGAAAGAATATGGGTTTCCAAGTAAGATTTGACCCTGTTGGGAATATGGGGAAAAAGTATAGGTTTGATTGGAAATTTTGGGTTTTAATCTCAAAGATGCTTCCTACATATCCCATTTGGACGGGAATCAAATACCACATAGTTCAGTGAGTCTCATAGGAGAGTATTATACATTTAGAGAAATGAGTTTGGGCTTACTTACTGAAAAGGATGCCTTGGTGATTTGGGGGATTACTTCATAGTTTAAACCTAAAGAGGATTCCTAGATTATGGAAATTATTGTTGGATTCCTAATCAGGATATCCGGTTATCTCAGGCCCTGATGAAGGCTTCCTAAATATCCCAATTATGGAGGGAATCAAATTTCTAATAGTTCAATCTATGTGTTTTTACAAATATTTGTATCATTAAAAATCTCAAAGACTACATGAGTCATGCTCGTTGTGAGAAACATGAGGATGTAAAATATTAGACAAAGGCACCCACACTTTTCCACCTCTTTTGGTGGAAGAGGATGCGCCAATGTTGGTGAGGGTGGATGAGGCTGAGGCGACTAGGGAAGAGGGAGAGGTGATGGGCCTTACCTCTATTATCTTCACATAGAAAAAGAACCAATGTAAGGAAGGAGTGAAGGTGAAGGAAGTAGATAGAAGCAAGACTGAAGCCTTCTACTTCAAAAATTTAGGGGATTACACAAGGATGGATACCCTAGTGGATCTTAAGAGAGGAGGGAGACTACTCATTTACTTGAATGAAAAATCAAGTGTGAACTGTACCTTCCCTACCAAAGGCCCTAGGATCTGAGTTTTAGAGATTAAAGGGGGGGAAAGAACCCAAACCCTAATCCTCCAAACCAGGAACTCCCCAACCCTGTTCCTGGGAGAAAGGTCCATACAACTGTGGATATAAAAACCCAAAAACACCCCATGAATCATATCCCAATTGCAAAACAAATGTGAGAAAACTCTGATTGCGAATATAGAAACCCAAAATAGGATTCATGATGATGGGCCTTTCCCAAAGTTTCGATAAGTCTGAAGGTTTTAGTGGAGGATTCAACTTAGTACCTTTCAGATAAGTAAACCAAGGATGTGAATACCCTATCATGAGTGGATTTTATGAGGGTTTAAAAGATGATTCATAGGCCTTGGGCACAACCATGCAGTATATGTACCCCACGTAGGTGTACCTCATAGGTACCTCACGTAGGTGTTCCGCGTAGGCCTTAGAGATTTCTGAAGAAATTGATTTAACATAGGGAAACCAAGATTATGCTAGCTACAAATTGTGTAAGACATTCAAAACTTGCTTATTCCTTCTAATTATATATTCTATGGTGTTTTTAGAGAGCTACCTAGATAATTTTATAGATCTGGGTGAAAGAGAAATGAAATTGGAGCTTCAAGAAGTCTTTCAACGATTTGATTCCTTAAATGAGGAGCACAAGGGTCCTATTTATAGTAAAAGAGGGGGTTTAGTTGAAGTAAATTTTTTGGTGGAGGTCTACCTTGCAGTACCTCCTCATAGGCCCACCGCATTGGTGTCCAAAAAGTATACCACCATGAAGGTATGTCATGTAGGTCTTCCGCACAGGTCTGCCACGCATGCCCTTGAAAATTTGTCTTTACATTAAATTCATCGATCTTATTCCTATGATTTTGAAATATCTAAGGATTCCATCATAGTAGTTTTGTATTACTAATGACTATCAACAAAATACCACATTAGGATTTGATCCAATTAGAATGAGGGTTGAGTCCTGAGGTAAAATTGTAGGGAAAAGACTATAGATTAATTTCTGAACCGCATAGGTTTTCTATGTAGCTATTTCATACAGGTATGTCGTGTAGCTATTTCACGTAGTCATGCCACATGGGTATTCCGATGACTATAAATAGGTTTAATCCTGTACAATTTTTATTCACTCGTGCTTTCAGATTTTTGGTGCTGGATGCATAGCTTGTTTATCCTACCTCACCGCATTATTCTCTCATATAGTTTCCTAGAAATTTTCTCAAGGTGAAACTTCTTGAGAGATGGAGCTACATAGAAGGAATTTTTTGAAAGAGTTGCATTAGGATCCTTGTCGAAGGACCTGCGAGACATACCCCATCAAAAGACCTACACGAAGCATTTCCTTTTCCAAATTTTCTTATTTCTTTAAGTTGATGATTTAATTTTCTTAAGTTAAAATTCCAACCTAATTGGGGGAGTATGTTAATTATTTTGTAGTAAATGGATCACTTGATAACCTCTAGTGACGAAGCTAAGGCTCGCCAAATGAGATGATGAAGATCATCGAACCAGACTATTAGGACGTTGTTGAAAGTACTCTTCATGGGCTATGGAAAGGTTTAATTCCATATCAACGTGAATATCTGTGAAGTCACTACCTATCCTTATATGGACATGGGATTTTATAAGATTCCCTAATTCCATCCATTAATAAATATTTAACAAATAATCAGTTTCTTCAATACTCTAATTGTCATTGCATGAATATTACCATGAGGGCTTATGCCAGTTCATGAGGGAAAAATCACTATTGGTTGCAACCTACATCATAGTGGTTGTACTTCTAATATGAAATATCATGTAGTACTACCATGTAAACAGTGATATGATTCAACCTTTTGTACTTCTCAAACAAATCTATCTAATGGTTGGAAGGAAGAATGGGATCTTCCTTCTGGAGGAGGTGTTAAACCTGAGTGGATTTGGGCATTTTGGGTGCGCCAGAATTGTGCAGAATTCAGGAAATAACTATCAAATGTTTACATTTATTAAGTTGTTTGGATGGGACAAACCTATGTCTATAAAAATTATTTTTTCCTCAATTATTGAGTCTATGGAGTCCTCAGACAAAAACATTCCACTTAATGCATGGTGATGTTGTCCTTAATTTATGGGATATCTACAAAGTAGATGGGGTTCCCATTCTCAAGGAAATATATCATGATTTTATTCCATTGGTTAAAACATGGTGTGATGTTAACATAACACCACTTATGGATCATGAACTATTCAAAATAGAAAATAAATTTCCCAAATACAATAATTATATTCATGCTAGAGTGTGGATGGAATCCATCTTGGAACCAACAACAGATAAAGGTCCTACCTGTGGGAGTCCTACTATTTGTCGTTTTGTAGATAACTGGGGTAGTTCAGGCATATATTGACCTCTTTTGGAGAGAGTTTACTGTAAACACTAGGGTTGTAAAGTCAAATCTAATATTTATGCAAAGATGTGCATAGTCAACTTCTTTTCCATGTGGCTAAGAATTTACTTGCTTCTAGTCTGTGAGTTTGGGGGTGATGTAAGGCCAGAGACTTTTATTATTGCAACTAAATTGGTAGAGGTAACGTATATTGGATTAGAAACTCTTGTATTAGAAATAATATATTATTAACTTCTTCATTTATACAATGGTATGGATCTATTTAGACTTGCAAGGTCATTCCATGTGTTGTGGGGCAGGATTGTGGCACAATTTTCTTCATACTCAGTGTTGAATTCAGTTAGAGTCCCCAAAGGTCGATTCACCCCATTTTTATAGAAATTTTCTAGTATTCATCCTTAGAAATTGAGGCCTGATGTAGTGTTAAGGGTGTTTAATGCATTAGGAGAATTCGTCTTCTTTCTTTTTGGTAACCCGCCAACTGGAAAATTTATTAATGGTGATAAGGATGAAAATTATGACCTAAGGTATTACAAGATGGAATTCCAGGAGAGTTTATTGTTGACCAGGATTTTTTGTGAAATTATCTATGAGGCTTACATACCCTATTGGTTTTCTCAATAGTTCATATGTCTTCAAAAATCAAACAATTTCCCTCCCACAAATGTAAGACATGAGAAACACCTGATGGTAGTGAGACAATTGTAGATTTTGATGCTTTAGAGACATCCAAATTATCAATTACTTTACTTCCATCAGATGCATCAATTGGATTGGAAGCTGGATATTCCAAATCTTGGGATTCTTCATACCCTCAAGATGCATTGAAAATGGAATATATCTAGTGGCGGACACAACAACTATCATGCGTAGTAATCATGGTAAGAAGCCTAAATCCAAAGATGATGCATAAGCTTTAGAAATTTTAGAACATCTAAATATATTAACAAAATGTACACCAGGAAGACTATGGATAAAGAATAAATATCTCTAGCACCAAGGCGATCCCGCTGTCTCCATTAGAAAAAGATTCCCATGCCATCTTTTGACCTTTCTGAAGAAGAAGGGAGGCTTGACGAGGCTCACAAATTAGAAGGTGTTGAGTTTTATCCACCACCAACCATACCAGGACGGAATTTTGTTTTGCCTTGATCCATTTAATTTTAGGAGATATTGACCCATGAACATAGGGATTCATGGGAATTCCTCCAACATGGCCTTCAAATACCGAACAAGGGTGAAATTATATCAACTTCTGATTTTCATTGGGATAATAACCTGGATGAAGTATGAGAGTATATTACAAAGCTTGAGGCCTTTATATATTCAACTGATGAACATATTTTAGCATCAAAACTAGTATCTCATATGATGGAATTAATGATACATGAGGGGGTAATTTCTAACACTGAGGAGAAATGGGACATTTTATGTTAATACAGAGAAAATATTTTCCTTTTCTTTTATCTCATTTATTATTTGTCATTCACCATAATTAATATTGATGAAATTGAATTTTGCAGCTTGAATTCATGGAAGGAACCTCCGAATAGGTTCTCAGGTCACCAACGTATGGACCTACAGGTTCTACCATAAATACATCAAATGATCCTCTTATGTCTCTAGAACATTCCCTAGGAGTGAGAGTCATGATTGGGGTAATGGAAATAGACAATACTCATCCATTACCTTAGGTTTATCCTACCAAGAGGGGTGTTTCAATTTCTACTCAAGCTTATGAAATGAAACTCAAGAGAGAAATGATATGGGTCTGAAGTGTTCATCGAAGAAGTAAGTATTTATACTGTCATCTGGCATTATGATTTTCTTGATACACTTGGGTAGTCACATTTATCCTCTTGGAGGATCTGAATCTCTCTCCTCTATCAAAGGATTAAGATCTGATCCCTCAAAACCAGAGAAGAAAACCCTAGGAGAAACACCAGTTCATGTTGATGAATCTTTTACCTTGATAGATAAAACACCAAAATGTGTAGTTGTACCTTCTCTTGATTCTATTGAGAGAGAGGAATTCCATGGTAATATAAAATAAATTTCTCTTTAATATTAAATTATTTTCTAATATTCTTATTTTCAAAATATCTTAGATCAGTTTCCCTTTCCACTAGATCTTGTAATAATCAATGCTGATATTCCCATCACTCTGGAAGGAAGGAATAAAGATCTCGGGTAGTCTGAAGTAGATATCAGTGTTCATCCAAACGTAGCAAGATCTGATGATGTTGTACCAATTAAATAAATGATGGAACAAAATGCTAGAAGAGCCAATTTGGGAATCAAAAAACATTTATTAGATACCTTAATTGGTGAGGATGCTATAACATTCCAAGCTACATACACTAAAATGATGGACACCATTAACACAAACATTATTATTCCAAGTTCCATCAATGAGTTTGGGGATTTTCAGGAGAAATTTTAAGGACATAAGTTCTCATTCTCATATTTTCCTATATTTTCCATAGATAAATATTCTAATTTTACTTGATACTTCTCTTAAAAGTTCAACTTATCCAGCATTGTCTGCAAAAAATGTTGCAAAGGTCCTTCAATAATGGAGAATTCCACTCTATCCATCTTCCACTGAAGATGGAGAAATACATACTGAGGACCTCGCATTGAGAGACATTCCAGAACCTTCAATTATAAAAACTGGGAAAAATCCAGAGAATGTCTCTACTCATGCAACATCTTCTCAAATTGATGAAGCTGAGAACACTAGGTATGAATCCAATAACGTGGCTGAATTATTATTAGGTAAATGTTACCGGTCATCTAGATCATGCTATGTTTCAAGAATTTTTTTATAAAATTGAAAATGAACTTGATTCATCACTTAGGGTTTCCATCCCCCACAACAAGATTGGAAGGTGATGCTTCTGCGTTGGATCAGGCATATGCTGAAGGTAAAGCCTCCACTGTTCCAAGAGAAGAAGAACAAGATACATATTTAAATAATATATTTATAGGGTACATTTTACCCCATGGTAGTGACTCAGATTCATATTTAGATATTTTGTTCACTCTTGGAATGGCATGTAAGAAGACATGGACACATATATGGAACATAATTGCAGAGAAGCCTTTGGATGAGATGATGTTCCATTTTGTAATCTCCCATCACTATACTAAGTATTGGGATTTGATGGATTTAATTATCAACCAATCTATGATGCAATGAATGAAACCATTCAAGAATGGGAGCAAGAACATAAGCTGAGGCGAGATCTTGAAGAATCCAAATGGATTGTTAATATTGAGAGCTTCCAGGCTGCAGTAGCTGAGGCAATGGCTGATCGTAGAAAGAAGTCGATAGAAATCAGCCTAAAAATTGAATAATCCACGAAAGAGTTGGTATATCATCAGTAGAAACTAGATTATTTTCATAAAAAAACATGATAAATTGAACAAAACACTGGGATAAACCCAATTGGATTGGATAACTGTCATTGAAACAACCAAAGAAGCACATTGTCAAGCCGAGGAGGTTGAATTTTCTCATCTTTCTCAACTTAAATAGGAAATTGATAGGGATTATGTGTAATGCCCCGACCCCAGTTACCTAGAGTCAGTGTATTATTACATAATATTGGAATGATCACAAAAGATCAAGTCTCAAAAGATTGATTTGTTTAGTAGCCTTGGAAACACTAGATATATTCAATAGTCTTACATTACATCATAAAGTTAAAAAAACTACAACAACATCTTGTCTTCATGTCCCATCATAAAATCCATATAGGTCATTCATTAAATACTTCTTCACATTCTGGGAAAAATAAAACACAGAAATGGGTGAGCTTAGATGCGCAGAATGGATAACAATATAGAGGAAAATTTCATAAGTAAACATAAACATTTAAGGAAATGTATAACTAAAACAAAAGCCTTTTAAAAATGTGATTTAGTATAATATGGAAAAGATAAAATGAAATAATTCCATTTACTTATTCACAGGGATATTATACTAGTTAAATAATTATATTCAATATCAATAACCACATTCATAATGATAGATTGCATAATGCCAGACTATTATAACCACATAGTCAAGGCCTTGTGCTAAGACTACAAATACGATTTTGTCAAGGCCTTGTGCCAAGACACTAGTTTGTCTCAAGATACCTACCGATGCATCGAGGGGCTATAGAGGGCTCCACCTGTCACTTATTAAGTCCAATTCATTCCTCATATTGATAGGTTTAAACATAACATAAACCTTCGTATTTAAACTAGCATACTAATTGTCAATACTTTCTCCATAGACCATGAATGGTATAAAAATAACACATCTGCAGTCAAACATATCACAAAACCTTGAATAATTTATGGAAGTTTTGTATCATAATAAATACACTTCAAATAAGCTTAAAATCCATCAAAGGATATTGACATAGATGAAATCAAAACTATTTGAGATAAATATCCCTTTTTTTGAAATCATTTAAAAGTCACATAATTATAAAATAAAAATTTTACATTAAAAATATTCTTATAATCCTTTAAGGGAAGGTTTGATGATTTTATAATTGCAAAAAATAGCCACACCCACTGTATAAGTTAAAAAAACATTCTTACCTTAATTCTGTCGAAAAGGATAAAAATGACCTTGTTTTGAAAATGACGGAAAGATTCCTTTATGAAATTATTATAAAAAGTAAAACAAGGGTATAAATTACTTTAACCCATAGTCTGTAAAATAGTAAGAATGTTTTGAAATACATTTTTAAGAAACAAGGATGTGGATGATAAAGAGGTCCCAGTAGATAATTACATATAAACAACCTCGGATAATGACGAGATTGTGAAATAAACCCTTACCTTGTACTTTTCCTTGGTCATGGGTTGGTTTACCTCCTGTATAACGGTGAAATAAATGTTATTAAATTATAAAAGAATCATATATATTAATATGATATCATATATGATCTTTTAACATTTCTTTGTTAATAATATCTTAGTATTATCATTGTTTCTGGTGTTAACTAATTTGTTTTCCTTTATATGATTTGTTACATAAGCTGTGTTTTTTATGGAAATGATGTCTCTTATTCATATCCATAATGATATAAAGTACTTAAAAATTACTTTTATTCATTAAATGAGAATTATACATGAATGGATATGATGGGGAATGAATATCATCGCGTTTGTGGAGACGGTATTCCGTACGTACGCATGAGCGACAATATCATTCTTTTAATATTAAAATCGTATATAATTTGATGGTAAATCATATATACAGAATAATTATAATGTTATATTTATTATTTACATAAATTACACATAATTATCATTCCCATCCAAATAATAATGTTTTGAATAACAATTACACCACAACGTGGAGACGGTAAGTTGTACGTACGCATGTATGATGACATGTCATTCAAAAGATGGATTGAATACTGAATATGGTAGTACCATATTTATAATAACATCATAGTATATAGAATATTCAGAGGTTATTATTTTATAATGTAAATAACATATAATTAATAAGTGGAATAAGAAAGGAACTTGAAAGAGGGTGGTGAAAACATTACCTCTTCTTCAGGTTCTTCCTTTTGATTTGATCAAAAGGGATCCTTATGTTGGCTTTCTGATCAAAATAAGGACTCTAGGTTGAATTGATGGAAATTGAGAGAATATTTGGGAAGGGTTTGGCCGAGCCAAATGTCATTGAAGGTATTACGTTTAGATAAGGGGGAGTTCCCTTTTATAAGAGGGGTGAGGGGCACCTTAGGAAAAACTGAAAATATTATTTTATAATAAATTCATATTCGGTTTATAATGGCTCAAAAGTGACTTATTTCGAGAATATGGTGGGTATGGGTATAAAACCTTTGAAAAAATATATTTTAGACAGGTTTGGGTGACTAAATTAACCTTATCATTTATATTTAACTCTTAGTTAAATAGTTTGACATTTACCATGTCTCATTGTATTTTTATATTATATGGTTAATAAACTTACTATATACATCTAAGAGAACCCCAAGTGGTTCATTAATGGTACAAATATCATTATATAAGTCCTTTGGCTGAACATTAGATTTTTAGGAATATAATATCAATTAATAATATAATATTTGTTTTAAAAACACTTTTATGTCAATTTTGACAGTATTTGGTATTTTGTTTTTTCTAAATTCATAAAAGAATTATTACTGAGAAAATAATTCATTTAATCAACCCTAACATGTGATATTAACATATAAAATTATTGAAATTTATTAAAAGTCTAAAATTATATTTATTTGGGTATTTATAATACCAATTATATTAATATTTCACTAATAAGGTAATTACTTAATCATCATTGTTTCATAAATAAATTAAATTATTTAATGTCTAAAAATTATAAATAAAATACCATTTTGTAGGAAATATTTTTATCTTTCTAATTAATATTTATAATCGATTTTATCTTATTTATAATACTATATAAAAAATGTTTGAGTTATTAAACATTGATTTTAAATCTTTTAACTCTTCTTTGAATTAAATATTAATAATTGTCATAATTTAATACAAGTGGACCAAAGAGTTTCATATTTTATTCCTAAGGATATTTATGTTCTAATTATACTTATAAAATAGAATTAGGACATGTGTTAGGGTAATAATAATATCATTTTCACCCTTAATTACCCTATTTACATTTAACCGTGGTAAATAAAAGTAACAAGTTACTATTTACCAAAAATTATTTTTATTTTATTAAACCAAATTTTAATCCTTCATATTAACCGTGTCTCTAGTATTTTTTAAATTCCACTCACAGAAGCTGTAAAATTATGTTTTATGAGAATTTTCAAATTCTCCTAGGATGTGGGTAAAAGACAGTGAAAAGTTCAATAAAATTATTTATATCTAATATTACAATAAAATGATTCTAATGAATTATATTGAACTTATATAGTTATTATGTATCTATTTTTTACTAATATAAATTTAAATAAAATAAATAATTATTTAAATAAAAATTCGGTTTTAACCAATAACTCAGTTTTTTTTCACTATTCATCAAAAATTTAATATTTTTAGAAAAATACCAAAAAATAAACCTAAGCTGATTTCGATGTTCCGAATCCAAAAATGAATTCCATTTTGAAAGATAAAATTTATAAAATTTAAAAAAGTGGGTATTACTATTCATAACAGCTAGTTTGATTGGTTGTGGTGTGTGTTAGAACTCGAAGTTGCGTATAATATATGCTACTGTATTATTCAAAGAGAAGCATACCATGGAAGCTTGGGGTGTTACATTATCCCCTTCTTCAAATAATTTATTCCATGAAATTTCTAAAATATTACTTCTTAAAATGACTTTGGTTGTTCTTCATCATAAGTTTTTCAGGTTCCCACGTTGCCTCTTCCATCTTATGGTTTCTTCATAGAACATTTACCAAACGGGTCATCCGGTTTCTCAACACATGTTCTCTTGTATCAAGAATCCTAACGGTCTCTTCGCAATAAGACAGATTGGGTTCTAGTTCTACTTCCTCATATGTGTGTATGTGTGTTGGGTCAGGCATGTATTTTATCAATTGTGATACGTGGAACACATCGTGAACTTGTGAGAGATTTAGCAGCATTGCCAAATGGTAAGCTACAACCCCAATTAGTTATAGAATTTCAAAAGGTCTAATGTACCTAGGACTCAATTTTCCCTTCTTACCAAAACTTATAACACCCTTCCATGGAGATACCTTCAAGAAAACATGATCTCCTACCTGAAATTCAAAATCCTTCCTTCAGTTATGGGCATAGCTCTTCTACCTACTTTAAACTGCTTTGATGTGGGTTTGGATTACCTTCACCTTTTCCATAGTTTCCTCCACAAGTTTTGGGCCTACCTGTTTTCTTTCACCAACATCATCCCAACATGTAGGTGTGCGACATCTCTTTCCTTATAACGCTTCATACGGTGCCATATGAATACTTGAATGGAAGCTATTGTTATAAGAAAAATTATACCAGTGGTAAATATTGATCCCACATACCCTGAAAGTCAACTGATCATGATCTCAACATGTCTTCTATGTTTTGAATAGTCTGTTCCAATTGACCAACAGTTTGGGGGTGGTCGGTAGTGCTCAAACAAAGTTCAGTATCCAGGGCTTTCTGAAGACTTTTCTAGAATCATGAAGTAAAATGGGGATCATGATCAGAAAAAATTGATAGTGGTACTCCATGATGTCTCACAACTTCATTAATATATAGTCTTGCTAGACGTTCAAGTGGTAGATATTCTCTTATAGCAAGAAAATGTGCTGACTTAGTAAGACGATCAACAATGACCCATATTGCATTGTTCCTTCTAGGAGTCATTGGTAGTCCTATTACAAAGTCCATCATAATATTATCCCATTTTCACTCCGGTATAGGAAGAGGTTGCACGACTCCTCCAGGCTATTTCCTTCCATCTTTCACTTGTTGACAAACCATACATCTTGACACAAAATCAGCAATCTCCCTCTTCATGTTGTCCCGCCAAAACTTTTCAATCAAATCTGTATACATTTTGGTACTCCCAGGGTGTATATAGATATTGGAACTATGAGCATCATCCAACAATTCCCTTTTTAGATCACATATATCGGGAATAGAAAGTCCCTTCCCAAACATCAAAATTCCATCTTCATACACAGATTCACTCAATCTCCCATCATTCACAGCTTTAATCTTCTTTTGAAACTCTTCATCACTGATCTCAGAACTCTTTATCCTTTTCTAGTAAAGATGGTTTGGAAACCACTTGAAAATTTATTGATGTTTCACCTTCCATTGTGATTCCCATATCCATCATTACTAGATCCATGAAAATAGGATCCCTTTCAACTCCCATCTTGTTAAAAACTCCATGATAATTTCTTCTCAAAGCATCTGCCACCATATTTGCCTTCCCCGGGTGGTAGTGTATCATGAAATCATAATCCTTGAGTAGTTCAATCCATCGCCTTTGCCTCATGTTGAGTTCTTTCTATGAGAAAATATATTTTAAACTCTTGTGATTGGTATATATCTCACATTTTTTACCATAGAGATAATGTCTCCATATATTCAAAAAAAGATTACAACAGCTAACTCAAGATAACCAGTAGGATAGTTTTTCTCATGAATTTTTATCTATCGTGATGCATAGGCAATAACCCTATCATTCTTCATAAGGACACAACCAAGTTATTTCTTCAATGCATCACTATAAATAACGAACGCATCATTCCCCGATGGTAGAGTCAATATGGGGGCATTGACTAATCTTCTCTTCAGTTATTCAAAACATTCTTCACACTCTTTTATCCAAAAACATTTAACCCCTTTACATGTGAGCTTCGTTAATGGGTTAGACAATCGGGCAAAATTCTGGATGAAACTTCGATAATAATCTGTTAAACCAATAAAACTACATACCTCATTTATAGTCTTCGGTGCTAGACGTTCTTGGAATGATCTAGTATTATAATGATCAACAGAGATTCCATCCTTAGAGACAATATGGCCAAGAAAATAAATCTCCTAAATCCAGAATTCACACTTTCTAAACATCCCATATAATTCATGTCTTCTCAGAGTCTTCAATATAATACAAAAGTGACATTCATGATCTTCGTAGATTTTGGAGTATACCTAGATTTCATCAATAAATACAACTACAAATTCATCAAGATATTCCTTGAAAACTCTGGTCATTAGATCCATGAAAATAGAGGGTGAATTATTTAGCCCAAAAGGTATTACTGAAAACTCGTAATGCCCGTACCTGGTTCGAAATGTTGTCTTCAGAATGTCTTCCTTCATCACACACAACTGATGGTATCCAGATCGAAGGTAAATATTTGAAAAATATTTATCTCCATGCAGTTGGTCAAATAAATCATCAATGAGAGGTATGGGATACTTGTTCTTTATTGTTATAGCATTTATCACCCTATAGTCGATACATAACCTCATAGATCCATCTTTCTGGTTAACAAAAAGGACATGGGATCCCCATGGAGAAACACTAGGGTGAATAAATCCCTTATTACTCAATTCCTCTAGTTGTTTCTTTAGTTCCACTAATTCCATAGTTTCCATTCTATCATGGGTCTTCGATATGGGCCTTGATCCAGGAATTAAATCAATGGAAAACTCAAATTCTTGTTCTAGAGGATGTCCAGGTAAATATTCTAGAAACACATCAACATACTCTCTCACAATAGGTACATCCTCTATTTGAACATTTCTTTCCTCACCCATAGTCATTTCATTCTCTTCCTCCCCAATAATTGAATTTAGTTGAGCTACTGGGGGTGGATCTAGATAAGAATTAGGTGTCAAAGATTCTGATCTAATGATAAGGTGTTCCTTATCATCATCATCAAAAACCCTAACCTCATTCTTCATATAATAAATCTTCACATCATGGTCTAAACTCCAATCCATACCGAGGATTATATCAAAATCAATCATAGGTGTGATAATGAGATCAACAGATAAATAACATTTACATGCTATAATGGGGACAAGTTCAGAAAACTTTGTTGTGATGATACTTCCCTTAAGAGTTTTAACTAAAAACTCCCTTGTTAAATCAAATTGGAAATATCTAATTTTTTTAGAAAACTTGGAAGATATGAAACAATGTGATGATCCAAAATCAAATAATTCATTTTCTATACTTGAGGAAACCATTAAATTACCTTCCACCACGTCTTTTGGAACTTCTACCTCTGTAGTAGTGATTACATAATCTTGTCCTCGATCCCTTGGCCTTTTCGGAGGTAAGTTCCCTTGACTCTTAGGATATTAATTTTCATAATGTCCCATCTCCCTGTAATTGTGGAATTGAACATCGATAGCTTCTTTCTTCCCCTTTCAATCACGAGCTTGGTGAACATTTTCACTACACATGTAACAGACTCCCATTACCTTTAAGCAAGTACCAAGGTGTTTCTTCCCACATTTACTGCAAGATTGATATTAAAATTTTCCCTTCTTCCCCTTATTTCCATTTCCAGATTGATCTGTAGATATCTTCATCTCTTACATTGATTTGAATTCAATAGACTTTGAGAATTCTTTTTCTGTCTTGATAGCACATGAGACAATATCTTCATACGACGAGAAGGATTTTGAGACTAATGATCAATTGGGAAATGGTTTTAACCCATCAAAGAAATGATCAATCTTACTTCTTTGGTTACATATATAATATGCAGCATGCCTTGCAAACATAGTAAATTTAAACTCATACTTTGAAACATTATCGTCCTCCTTTTGCCTCAGACTCAGAAATTGTCTTTCCATATCCGCTCGATGGTCATGAGGGATGTATTTTTCCAATAAAATCTCCTTAAACTCCCTTAATTCCATATTTGATACTTCATAATCTTCTTTCATGTTTTGAATCAATGACCACCATTGATCAACATCTCCAGTGAGGCGGTAAACTACCATGACAACGTTTTCCCTTTCACTACTCCCCAAGGCGTGGAATGTTATCTCTAAGGAATTTATCCATTTCTCTACTACTAGTTTATTCGTACCCCCATTGAATGTTGGTGGTTTTACCTCATGAAGAGATCTAACATTGATCCTCCACGCTGTAGATCATGGTTCTCCTTATGGGTAAGGTTATTATTCATAACCTGTGTGAGTTGTCCCAGTATGGTGATTAGCTTATCAGATCCTGTTTTATCACCAACTCCACTATAATTATCTTGAGCAGGAGGGAAAACCATACATGGAGTGCGTGCATTGATACAGTTTTTGTTTCTTCCACTAGGATTCATTTCTAAACAGTGGCATAAACTAGATCAATTTATGAATCAAAATACATAATTCCATACTTGTAAAACACTTAACATAAATTAAAATATTTATGGATATAATCCATAATCATAAGAAAAATGTTTTAATTGAGGACGTATATACTCATAAACTCTTCATAATGGTTTGTAAAGAAAATGAGAAATATCCTAAGCGTATCCCCCGGGAATGTCATAACCAAGAGTGCAGCAAGGCCTGTTGTTGTGCACCAGTTCCCGTTCGAGTCTAGCTCAAAGTAGTGTTTTCGGGTTTTATCCCTAGGTATATCTGTTCCAGAGCCGGCTCTACCTGCTCATATCTAGACAGGGATTTATTGCTTGAAAAACTCACTAAATCTCTACAATACCAAAATTCTAGGAAGTTATTCTATACTAATCATCAAAGTCCATCTTAGGTCTATGTGCTCTAATTAGAGTTTATCTAAATCTAGAATCCAAGGTTTGTACTAAACATCATGTGATACCAACTGTAACGCCCTGATCCCAGTTACCTAGAGTCGGTGCATTATTACATAATATTGTCATGATCACAAAAGATCATGTCTCGAAAGACCGATTAGTTTAGTAGCCTTGGAAACACTATATATATTCATAAGTCTTACATTACATCATAAAGTGAAAAAAATACAACAATATCTTGTATTCATATCCCCTCATACAATCCATGTAGTTCATTCATAAAATACTTCTTCACATCCTAGGAATCATAAAACATTGAAAGGGGTGAGCTCATATTCTCAGTAAGGATAACAATATAGAGGAAACTTTCATAAATAAACATAAAAATTTAAGGCAATGTATAACTAAAACAAAATCCTTTTAAACATTAACTTCAATATAATATGTCAAAGATAAAATGAAATAATTCCATTTACTTATTCACATGGATATTCTAATAGTCAAATAATAACATGTAATATCAATAACCACATTCATAATGATGGAATGCATAATTCCAGACTATCATAACTACATAGTCACAGCCTTGTGCTAATACTACAATTAAGATTTTTTCAAGGCCTTGTGCCAAGATAATAGTTTTTCTTATGAGACCTACCGATGCATCAAAGAGCTATAGCAAGCTCCACCCTTCACTTATTTAGTCCAATGCCTTCCTCATATGAACAGGTTTAAACATAACATAAACATTCGTATTAAAACTAGCATACAAAATATCAATAGATTCTCTATAAACCATGAATGGTATAAAAATAACAAATCCACATTCAAACATATCACAAAATATTCAATACTATATTGATGTTTTGTATCATAATAAATCAACTTCAAATAAGCTTAAAATCCATCAAAGGATGTTGACTTAGATGAAATCAAAACTATTTGAGATAAATATTTTTTTTGAAATCATTTAAAAGTCACATAATTATAAAATAAACCATTTAATTTCAAAATATTATTATAAGCTTGAAAGGGAATCTTTGAAAATTTCATAACGGAGAAAAATAGCCACACCCTCCGTATAAGTTAAAAAAACATTCTTACCTTAATTCTGTCGAAAAGGTAAAAAAGAACCTTGTTTGGAAAACGACGGAAAGATTCCTTTATAAACTTATTATAAAAATTAAAACAAGGGTATAAATGAAATTGACCCATATTATGTAAAATAGTAAGAATGTTTTGAAATACATTTTTAAGAAACATGGATGTTGATGATAAAGAGGTCCCAGTAGATAATTGTGTCTAAACAACCTCAGATAATGAAGTGATTGTGAAATAAACCCTTACCTTCTACATTCCCTTGGTCGTGGGTTGGTTTACCTCCTTTATAATGTTGAAATAATTGTTATTAAATTATATAAAAATCATATACATTAATATGATATCATATATGATCTTTTAACATTTCATTGTTAATAATATCTTAGTATTATCATTGTTTCGGGTGTTGACTGATTCGTTTTCCTTTATAGGCTTCGTTACGTAAGCCGTGTTTGTTATGGATAGGTTGTATCTTATTCATATCCATAATTATATAAAGTTCTTAAACATTAATTTTAATCATTAAATGAGAATTAGTCTTGAATGGATATGATGGGGAATGAATCGCATTACGTTCGTGGAGACGGTAGTCCGTACGTACGCACGAGCGATAATATCATTATTTTGATATTAAAATCCTCTATAATTGGATGGTGTATAACATATACAGAATATTTATAATGTTATATTTATCATTTTCTTCAATTACACATCATTATCATACCCATCCAAATAATAATGTTTTGAATAACAATTACACCACGACGTGGAGACGGTAAGCCGTACGCACACACGTATAGTGACATGTCATTCAAAGGATGGATAGAATACTGAATATGGTTGTACCATATTTATAATAAAATCACAGTATATAGAGGATACTATATTTATTATTTTATAATGGATATAATAAAGAAATAATAAGTGGAATAATAAAGGAACTTGAAAGAGGGTGGTGAAAACATTAACTCTTCTTGGGTTCTTCCTTTTGATTTGATCAAAAGGGATCATTAGGATAGCTGTCTGATCAAACTAAGGCCTCTAGGTTGAAGTGAGGGAATTTGAGAGAATATTTGGGCAGGGTTTTCCCAGGACAAAAGGCTCTGAAGGTATGAATTTTAGAGAAGGGGGAGTTCCCTTTTATAAGCGGGGTGAGGGGAACCTTAGGAAAATGTTAAAATATTATTTTATAATAAATTCATATTCGGTTTATAATGGCTCCAAAGTGACATATTTCTAGGATAAGGTTGGTATGGGTCGAAATACTTTCAACCAATAGATTTTAGATATGTTTTGGTCACTAAATTAACCTTATCATTTATATTTAACTCTTAGTTAAATAGTTTGACATTTACCATGTATCTTTATATTTTTATATTATATGGTTATTAAACATACTATATACATCCAAGAGAACCCCAAGTGGTTAATTAATGATACACCTATCAATATATAAGTACTTTGGCTGACCCATAGATTTTTAAGAATATAATATCAATTAATAATATAATATTTTTTTTAAAAACTCTTTTATTTCAATTTTGACACTATTTGGTATTTTGTTTTTTCTAAATTCATAACAGCATTATTACATTGAAAATAATTCATTTAATCAACCCTAACATTTAATATTAACCTATAACTTTAGTTTAATTCACAAAAAGTCTAAAATTATATTTATTTGGGTATTTATAATATCAATTATTTTAATATTTCACTAATAAGGTAATTACTGCATCATCATTATGTCATAAATAAATTAAATTATTTAATGTCTAAATATTATAAATAAAATACCATTATATAGGAAATATTTTTATATTTCTAATGAATATTTATAATCTAATTAATCTTATGTATAATCCTACATTAAAAAATGTTTTAGTTATTAAACTTTGATTTTAACTCTTTTAACTCTTCTTTGAATTAAATAATAACAAATGTCCTAATCTAATCCATGTAGACCAAAGAGGTTCATATTTTATTCTTAATTTTTTTTTGGTTGAATTATACTTAGATAATAGAATTAGGAAAAGTTTTAGGGTAATAATAATATAATTTTTACCCTTAATTACCCTATTTACCTTTAACCGTGGTAAATAAAAGTAAAACGTTACTATTCACCAAAAATTATTTTTATCTTATTGAACCAAATTTTACTACTTAATATTAACTGTGTCTCTTTGATTTTTGAAATTCCACTCACTAAAGTGGTAAAATTATGTTTTATGTGAATTTTCAAATTCTCCAAGGAGGTGGGTAAAAGACGGTGAGAATTTCAATAAAATTTTGTATATCTAAAATTAATATAAAATGACTACAATGAATTATATTAAACTTATATAGGTATTATGTATCTATTTTGACCTAAAATAAATTTAAATAAAATAAATAATTACTAAAATAAAAAATCGGGTTTAACCAATAACTCAGCGTTTCTTCACTATTCATCAAAAATTGAATGTTTTTAGAAAAATTCCAAAAAATCACCCTAAGATAATTTCGATGTTCCAAATCCAAAAATTAACTCCATTTTGAAAGATAAAATTTATAAAATTTCAAAATGTGGGTATTACTATTCATAATGGTTATTTTGATTGGTTGTGGTGTGTGTTAGAACTCGATGTTGCTTACAATACACACTACTGTATTATTCAAAGAGAAGCATACCATGGAAGCTTGGGGTGTCACATTATGAGACCATTCAACAAATGAGAAGTCCTGTTGAATGTTTCTTTTAACACATGATTCAAAGGATCTGTTCAATGGATGTCCCTTTGATTTTACATATAAATGAAATGAATTTTGTCTCCAATCATATATGTCTTCATTATTTATTTCTATAATTTCAATATCAAAGGTGATGATGATTATTTTTTTTACATTAAACCTTTATGTCAGATAATTATAATTACAATAATAGGAATGGGGGTGCTTAGAAATTCATTATAAAGCCAATGGGCCTAATGACCATATTTTTCTTTTTTTACAAGGGTTATATAGACATACCCACAAACTTTTTATCTTTTTAATTTTTATTTCTCAATATTACCTAAACCATACAAAAAATGAATGTTTAGTTAGATGAGATTTGACATATTCCAAGAGTTTTGTTTGCGGTTTTCTAATCTGGACAACACCATGTTACTAATTGTTAGTAGTTTAGAGTGATGATTGTCAGATTAAAAAGGCTAGTGTTTAAGGTTGAATAGATTTGACCCAAAATATTGAAATTAGATCCTAAACAATGATCAATGGCATCGAATTGTTCTAATATTATTTAAAGACTTCCAAGGTTGATCTTGAGTCATCATTTTTATGGCCACCAAATCTAAAACTTAAATAAAAATAAATGAGATATCTTCCAAGAACGAAGCTACCATTATTTAACAAACCTATTATGAGGGTTGTATAATGCAGGTCTAACTATGGAATATGCTGCATAGCCAAATAGTGGCATCTTTTTACTCTCACGACTGCTATATAGGCATCTTATTCAAGGCCACCTAGGGGAACATACTTCATAATCAGGGAACAAATTTCTCAAAATTTTAACATTTTATTATTGATAAACAAGGGAAAATAATATTTGAGTGACTCAAGACAAAAATGGGTGGTTTTTCCAAGGAAATGGATTTTATTAATAAAGGGTAATCTGTTACAACATATTTCATGAATAGTAAAACCACTTCAACACAAATTTGGTTAATGACTAACGGTTAAAAATTTTCAGAAAGGGGAATTTCTGATATCATGTTGAGAAGTTTTAAGTCATGTATTGAGGATATTGTACTGTGTAGTTTTAATTTAAGGGCTCTATATTTGACCAAAAGTTTGAGACTATCCAATTTCATGATTATTATTTTTGGAGAAATACTACCTTGTTCAAGCATGGAAAGGGAAGAATTGTAAACTATGATTTGGTAATTTACAGATCCAGAGAATGATATGGGAAAAGGGATAAACGGAATTATAGGAAGTATTTCCTAAGAACAAAGTTTCCATTATTTGATGAACCCGTTATGGGGATTGTATTATGCAGGGGACAATTAAGGAATATGATACATATACAAATAGTGGAATCTTATGACTGATAGTCTCGTTACGTAGACAACTTATGAATGGTAAACTAAGGGAACATACTACATAGTCAGGAAAAAAAGTCTCTCAATGGTTTGATATTCTATTGCTAAAATCCAAACAAATTTAATGGAGATTCAGATTTTTCAGAGCATAGAGTTCAGTTTATGGAGAAAGGTACCTAGATACGGAGAGAGTATTTTCAATCATTATTTCCAAATAATCATTGTAATATTATTTCTATGAAGTTCTAACCCAAACATAAGAAGTATGGTGTCTGTAGTTTTAGGTCATACGACTAGGACCAAAAAATTGAAACAGTAGCTGATATGTGGTCCAAAAATCCAAGGTTATTTCATATTTCTTAGAACACATGGAGAGGTAAATGTGTAATCCATGGTCTTGAAAAATCTTACATTGAGAGAAAGGTATTGGAAAAAATATACATGGATGACTAATTTAAAAATACATATTATTTTATATTGTCATCAAATTTTGAAAGGGACAAAAGACACTTTAACCAAGAAGGAAGTTACCATTATTTGATAAACCTATTATGGGGGTTTTATTATGTAGGGACAAATAGAGAATGTATTGCATAGCCAAATAGTGGAATATTTTAACTGATAGGAAATTTATATAGGAATCTTATGCAAGGCCACCTAAGGGAACATACTACATAGTCAGGAAAAAAAGAGCTCTCCGATATCAGAAATTCTTCCACCAAAAACCATATGAAATATTATGAAAATATAAAAATATTCAAGAGTAAGAGTGTGAAATATGGAAGAGGGTAATTCCCAATGTATATTTGAAATATTTGAATAAATATTGTGCATAATTTTGAAGTCCCTTGTGTTAATCTAACTCATATGTAAAAGGGAAACATTTCTTTTTTCCTTGGTGTGCTCTCTAAAGAGAGAACCCAAAATAAATACTCCCACACATATGGTTAATTTTTTGTGGAAGATAGGTAAACAAATATTGTGAATGGGACAAGGAGTTAAGTCCTAGTTTTCACAACGTATCTCACTGGGATGATAATCAAGCCATACATAGTTCTTTGAACATTCCTTATGTAGGTTTGATTCATACATAGGGAATGAAGGTGAATTTTTATCATGTATGGGCCCAATATTAGAGATCTAGACATCTCTACATATCTCATATGAATTATAATCAATCCAAATGTAGTTATTGAAAAAATAATTTCCCATACTAATTGAGTATGATGTGGGAGACAGAGGCTATTAACACATTCTATAATAAAGGATTAAACTTAAAATAAAAATGGTACGAGGATCAAACCATGTATCATAAAAGAGAACTTTGTATAGATCTGTTTCATATAAAGGAGGAGAAAATGGAAATAATTTTTTTTAGTTGCAACTGGGCCCAAGATTGCAGATCCATGCGTCTCTATGTATCCCCTTAAAAATGAGAATCAAGACATACATAGTTCTTAAAATGAGGACCCTATATAGATCTGATTCAGACATAGGGAGAAATGGAACTAATGTGTGACTAAGGAGTAGAAATGATGTCAATGATTATTGTATATATAATCTCTTAACATCAAATATATAATACTTTAGTCGTATAGTTTAATGTCATGTAATGAGGAAAAATGATGTCCAGAATTTTTACGTTGTGAAACAAGGACAAAGATGCTACGCATTTTATCATCATGCAGCATGGACACATATGTATGTTATGTAGTTTAATGTCTTTCAACTAGGAATTCATGTTGGTTTGTTTAGGGTCATTCATTGAGGACATATGATGTGAATTACAAAAAGTAATTCTTTAAGAATCTCGTATTTTTTGGAGTTTTAATAAACTCTAAATCCATTGATATTAGAGAATAAAATTTATTTTAGAAGACCTTTTGTATGGAATAAGGTCATTCCCACTTTGGCTCAAGCTTTGAAGGATTATTTCCTTGTATCATTAGAGTCCTGAGGACCAATACCAATTCTCCTTGATGAAATGAGTGGAGGTGAACTTTTTTTTAAAAGCACATGATATTCCATTCTGTAGACTTCTAAATCATCCAAATATGCAATCTGTTTTGGTCTAATCATTCCAAATCATCAAATAGTTTATAAGAATTTTCATCTATAGATAAATGATCATAGTTTGCAACTCAGAGGGATGGAAATTTAATATCTTTTGGAAAAACAGCCTATGTGCCATACACAGATGAGTATAGAGTTGCATGAGTGGCAGTACATGTAGTAGTCCGGTAATACCATCAAGTCTGAAAAAGATTATCAGGCCATGATTTATAGTATTTTTCCACCATATTATGGAGTATATTTGATAGGGTCTTATTGGAAGCCTCTATCTTTCCATTTTACAATACACGATAGTGATATGAATGGTGGGACTTGATATTGTTCTCCTGATATAACTTATTTACCTCTAAAAAAAATAAATTGTTTTCGTTTTCTGTCAATATAGTATGAGTGACACCAAATCTAGTGATGATATTAGATTTAAAAAAACTAAAAATGATCCTGGATCTAACTTCATTAAGATCTATTACCTCATCCCATTTGGGGAATAAATTTGTAGCAGTAAGAATATACTTGAACTATTTAGCAGTAGCTAGAGGATAAGGTCCTACTAAATCCATTACCCTTGTGGAAAATGGCCAAGAGTATTTAAATATATGTAACAACTCTGGGGATTTATGAATAAAGTTTGTGTAAACTTGTCAGGGATGACAATTTTTGGTGAAATCTGTGCAGTCCTATATCATTGAAGGCCAAAAGTATCCAAGCCTTCGGATTTGATCAGAAAGCTTATTCCCAGACTAGTGAGCACCACAATATTCTACATATACTTCTTTCATGAAAATTGTAGTTTCTTCTCTGTCAAAACACCTGAAGAGTATTCCATCAACACCTTGTTTTTGGAGGATCATCAGGTGACCTGGACTATCATAATAAGTGAAATTAGCCACTCATTATCGGATCAGTTCTTTTTCATCTATATCTGGTGGAAGTAATCCATTTTGAATGTATTCCATGGTGGGTGTCATCCATCCCATGGTATGACCATATGGCTTAGAAATACGGGCTATTTTCATTAATTTCTTCGATTCTTGTTTGAAAAAAAGGTGAAACCACCTGACGATGGGAAATACTGATGATTGTTTCATCCAAGTTTGGATCTTCTAGGGTTGTGGCTGAATTATCTAATGCATCATCTTGGGCATTTTGTGACCACAAGACATAGGAAAATGTTGGATCTGAGGGAAATTCATCCATTAAACCTATTACGTAATCATATAAAGGGATTGACTTTTATTTTTTATGGAATAATCCCCATTGATTTGTTTGATTACCAATTATGAATTACCATTCACTTTCAGGTGGTTCACTTGTACATAGAGTGCCAATTCTAGGCCTGTGATGAGAGCTTGGTATTCTACCTCATTGGTTGTACCACCTTCTGATAACAGAAAGGAATATGGAAAAATTACATTTCTGGGGAGATAAGTACAATTCCTAACCCATCATTGATGAGTTTAGAGTTTTCCATTTTCATCCCCATTGGACTTCTAGAAGCACCATAAAAGTATATTTAACATGTTTTGGGATTATCTTGAATTGATAATACCTTTTCTTAAGGAATATCACTTTTCAGTGATGTATCTTCTACAGATGGATGTTTAGTAAGAAAATCTGCCAAATCATGTCCTTTTATTTCCTTCTGAGGCACAAATTAGATATCAAATTTTTGAAAAATTATTTCCCACCGTGCCAAACACCCTCTGATCATAGGAAGACAGAGGATAAATTTGTGCCGATTATTGTGAGATACCATTTGGACCTTGATATGTTGTAGGTAATTCCTCAATTTCTGAGCTGCAAAGATTAATTCTAGACAACACTTCTCGATACTTGAATATCAAGTCTTTGTGTCAAGTATAGTTTGACTGAGATAGAAAATGATATTTTCATTCCCAAAATCATTCTTTCGGGAAAGGAAGGCACCCAATGATTGTTTTAAAGGTATTACATAAAAAATAAGTGGATTTCCTTCAATAAGTGGCATTAATACTGATGGACTAAAGAGATATTTTTTAAGGGTATAAAATTCCTTTTGGAATACTTCAGTACATTGATAGCTGACTCCATTTTTCATTATTCTGGTAAATCATAAACAGTTGCCTACCAGATTGGTGATAAAGCACTAAATATTGGACATGTTTCCTTGAAGTACTCTTAATTATTTCATATTTTTAGGAGGTTACATTCTAAGGATTTCTTTTTTCTTCTCAGGATCAACATTGATGCCTTGAACAAAGCTAAGCAATTTCCCAGAGGTTACCATGAAATCACATTTCAAGGGATTTTCAGTCAAATTATGTTGTTCAAGGTTACTGATATGGTCTTAAAATCCATAATGTGATTATAATATTGTCTGGATTTAACTACCATATTGTTCACATAACATTAAACAAATTTTCCAAAGAATAGCTTAAAGATATTGGGCATGAAACTTTGATACATTTCTCCTGAATTCTTTAAGAAAAAGGTCTTTAATCAAAAGAAAAACACACCTTGTGGGGCTCAAAAGTCTGTATATTATTCTTCCTCTAGGGCCATTCTGATTTGGTTATACCCAAGGTAACCATCCATGAAGGATAGATCTTCATAGACAGTAGTTGAATCAATTAAAATTTCTATGATAGGAACTGGAAAGTCATCTTTGGGAAAATGTTGTTTAAGATCTTTGAAATCAATGAAAAATCTAATTTTCCCATTCTTCTTATTCACTGGGATAATGTTGTCTAGAAATTTTTTATATTGAACTTCCCTAAAAAATTATCCTTAATAATCTTGTCAACTTCAGCATTAATTTTAGAGGACTGGGTTGGGTGTGTTCTTCCTGCTGCCTTCTTGAATCCTTGATGCTCTTCTGGAAAACCCACGTGATAAGTGGATACATTAGGATCAAGGCCTATAATTTCTATATAGTTCCAAGAAAATATATCACTATGTTTATTTAGAAATGAATTATACATATCTTTCTCTTCATAAGTCATGGACACACTAATTAAAGTGGGTAATTGATCTTCTTCTGTACACTAATTTATTTCTATGAGCTCATCCACAGTGGTGGAGACACCTTCCTCAAATTCTACCTGAGATTCCCTATGATCTTATTCTTCTACTTCTTCCTTATGTGCCACTTATTCTATTTCTACCTTTATAGTAGGTCATGAATAAAAAAAATTCAATGATTTGGGAGGAATTAGTAGTTGAACATCCTGAAGAAAAGGCCTCCATTTCTAACCCTACTATTGAGGAAGGGTCTTCGTGAAGTATTAAAGAGGAGATGATGGGTTGGGAATAAACATCAATGCCTTCCTTCATTACTGCGACAACTTATTATATCCTGATTGAGGAAGAAAAGATTTCATATAGTTCAGTGGATGAAATAATGACATCTTCATTTAATCTTTCACTGCTACATAGTAAATCAATAATTTCTCCCATACTATCAGGATCGATTTCCACAGTTGACATTATGGATTTCAGTATATGAGTTCTAGGATTTGGGTTTATAAATTCAATTTGATTGACAGGAAACACATAATCTATACTCAAATTATTTAATGGGTAAGCTAGGATCTTTTCCAAGCCATTTGGAGCATTGGTTCAATTACATTTTTTGTCACGAACGTCGTTCCATTAGTGTGATAAAATTCTACCTCAATATACTGAGATTCACATGTTTTGAATGGATCCTTGTCACCATAAAATGTCCCAATTTGTCCATTGAAGTAATAATTAATACATTGGTGATAGGACGAATGAATAGACGCATGTTGATGTAGCCAAGGCCTTCTAAGAAGAATGTTGAGGGTTGTTTCTTGACAAAAAAACATAAAATCTAAATTAGACACAAGATATCCAAACTGAGTCCTGAGTGTAATCTATACTAGAGGTTCATTCTCATTCTTTTCATAAAATTTCAAGATTAAAGTGGAAGGAGTTATGTCAGATTCAGTGAGGCCTAATAAACGAAGTATACAGATTGGAATGAGGTTGACTCTTGAGCCATTATCAATGATGGCTTGTCAAATGTCTATATCCTTAACCCTGCTAGATAGATACAAGGTTCTGATATGTAAATTTAAAACATCATATTCATCTTCATATAATAATTATATAACTTCATGACATTCTATAGGATCATTATTTATACGGTAAACTTCATTAGTAGTATCTTTGGTTTCAAACTCTTGAGGACTTGACAAAGCATCAACAAATGCCTCTCTATGATCTTTTGACAGATTCATGGAATAAATGTTTGAACACTTGTTAGGTACAAGGGATAACTATTTCAATGCATCCTATTTTTGGTCTAGAGGTCTGTGTTTCCCATCATGGAAATTCGGTTTTTCAGGTGTCTTGGAAGTCGATGCTCCTAACATAGATGCACATTGTATTGGGGAAGAAGATCAAAAAACATCCGATTTTGTAATATTATACAGACTAGGTCAATCTACTTGTTGAGAGAATGATGTTGTAACCTATAATTAGTCCTTCAAAACAATCATGTTAGGACTAATCCTATCACGTGCAGGGGAACATCCTTGTAATTGTTGAGCCTGCTGAAGGGATCTCCCACAATTTTCCACCGCATATACAGTTCGAGAAGGGGTAGAATTAAAATAGTTGTTTCTATCACATCCATATCTTCCCCTACATCCTAAACCTTGTATTATTCCTTTATTTACCTAGTTAGGTATATGAAATTCAGGCTTAACATAATCAGAATCATCATTTTCATAGGGATCCATTAAGTGGATAATGTTGACAAAAGCAATGATCAATTCGTCATATGGTTATGATTCTGCATGAATGGCCAGTTCTAGTTATACTATTTGGTGGTGGGCACCTATTCTTTTGAAACATATGGAATTAAATATTCCATAGTTAAGGATAACTTTGTCCTTGACAAGAGATAGTCTTCTTCTGATTGCACTTTGTCCTTAAGATCACGTCACTTGTTTATGGATTGAGCTTTAGAGGATTGATCTTTTGATGAAGGTGGTTTTGTTATGGCTGAAGTGGAAGAAGAAATAATTGGATGTTTCAACTATGTTCATAGAATATAAAGAGTTAGATATATAATTTTCTAGATCATCCAATCATCATAATTCTGTGCATTTTTTTTTGACTTCTGGCCACTCGACTTCTTTCTCTTATTCAGTAGCAGTAACACATGCTATTTGGATAGATGAGATTTTCAGATTCACTTTTCCAGATTCTACCATTTTTATAGGAGGTATTTGAAAAAAAACACTCCTAAATGGGATGTCCCAACATTTGGTGAGAGGGAAAATAATTCAGAAGCTTTTAATCTCCTTCTTTGTTTGGTTTCTTCGACCTTGGAAACTAAACCAGATTTTTTCCAAAGCTGAGATAAAGTAATTGAGAACCTATTCATTCTAAAAATAATAAACCATTTTTTAACTCCTCTAACTGTTTCTGACTATGATATTTTTTATCAACTTAATGAGGTGTATGTTTCTTTTGATTCTTGGGAGGCATATCCCTTCAATGTGATGATGGTTTTGAAGTGGGAGAAGGTATAGGTTATTGTTTGAGTGTGACTATAGCAGCCGATGCTTTCTCTATTATCCTTCTAAGATCTAATTGAATTATATGATATTTAGCGTTCATTTCCACAATGTAATCCTTTAACTATTGGGATATTGAAGAAAGGTCTTGAAACCCTCTGGAGTATTTCACAGGGATCTGTGGTGTGCGTAACTCATCACACAAATTTTCTACACAAATTGGCAGAAACTCTTCTTGAGGGAGTTCCAGATTTAAGGAATATTTTAATCCTTTACATCGATCAATGAAATCTGAAACTATTTCTTTTTTACCTTTGTTTGAAATTTGTAATATCAATTTTTGTTTTCTTCGGCAGTGTTTAGCTGAATTGAAGAATGAATTTTTGATAGAGATATTCATATCCAGTAATTGATTGAGATTGAAAACATGCATACTAGAAAAAATCTAGCCCCTATAATGATTGTAAAAATCATCTGAGCTTTTCGGATTCATGTTTTTGAAAAGTCCCCATCATGGGATCACAATGTGAAAAAATGGGTTAAGTATTTTTCTTGATCTACTGAACCATTAAAAATTGGGAATGTAGTATTCAAAATATTTTCCATGGGAGGCATCTGATCCACCCATTCTGGGTAAGCCTTCTTTTCGGGTTGAACTGGTGCACATTCTTATTCCATAGATTCCAATTATGTTTTTAATGCCTAAATTGTTTTCATAAGAATTTGGGGAATATCTAGATGATCTGGGAGCTATGCAGGTATAGTATCTGGAACTTGAACTACTGCAACCACTAGAAAAAACACTAGTGGTTGCGCTGTTGGTATTTGTCTTGGATTACCCATGGGGATAGGCCTATAAGGATGTGTTTGATACTTCCCTAGCTGTGTACCCAATAGAGGGAAATCATTATATGCGTCTGTAGTTACAGAAAATCCTCTTGCTGAAGAGTTCCTATAGGATGTGAAAGTTGAGGATCGGCCTGGGGAGTATGTCTGGCAGAAATATTACTTCTATGTAACGCTATATTATGTCATTTTAACTCCTTTATATCCTCCTGTTTCTGGGAAAATCATTCTTCAAGGAATAAATATTGACCTTCTCCAGTGGAAAGAATTAGATTTGATCTGACCATTACCTTTCCCCTTGTTAGATAATTTTTAAAGGGGTGGGAGTTTGTTACGTGAGGTCATACCAAGATTCTGAGTAAGCCTCTAATTTCTGTAACGTAAAAATCCTTCATTTGCTTTAGTGTATACCATATTATAGATAATAACTTCATCTTCTAACTCCCCTGAGCTAGACACATTTTCTTGAGGATCTTCTATAATCGTATTAAATACATTTAATGACGCATAATAAATTGATGACATTCAGTTAGTATCTTTGTAAGATTTTCTCATTTAGTATCTTCCATGAGACTTTTTCCTCCTATATGTTGAATTCCCTGGAACTATTTGATAGATAGTAATCTGAAGGGAAACCTTTGATAGTTCAGTTGTGCGTTAACTTTGTGGATTATTCCATAATCGGGAGAAAAATGACTTCCATTGAGGAGATGATTTTAGATGTGAAGAATCCCCTTCCCTGTAGTTTGGGGATATTCATGTTATTCTTCTTCAAACCTTAAAACATTGTTTATTGAATTTGAAGGTTGAATTAAACAAGCCTACAACCCAATAGGCTGAGGTGGCTCTTAAACTACAATAGCTGAGATTCTCACAGCCGATCAACTAATTTTGGAACTTTTGGTCTGAATATTAGCTGGGTGCATTATACGACAACAACTCAAATCAACTGTTTCGGAAGACCGTTGTGCTATTTCATAAATTTGACTCATCTGATGGCTGACATCCTCTAAGCGGGATGCCTGTTTAAGATTCTCATATGATTGATGTAAAATAATCTAAACATCTTGATCTCTATGTTTTAGATTCTGATGATATCTAGTTGATTCATATTATTGAGTGTATCTTTAATTACACACAAAATCTATTGATCATAGTCGTTCATTGGAAATTTAATTTCATGAGACCACTTTTGGTGGGATTTCATGAATTTGGAGTGAAGTAAAATGCAATGCTTCAGGGGCACGCCATCCTCTGATATGAACACTAGATGTGGTATCATAAATTACCTGGTGTAACCTCTTTAGTGCATCGAGACATGCACACTGAAGGTTTCTCTATAGCTTTTCAACCATTTTATTTCTGAAAACAAAGAGTGATTCTAAGTGGATTTGGAATTTCAACCCTTCTATTACCATTACATGGTTTTGATATTCATCATATGGTAATAATTTGGTTTTCAAATGACTAAGAGTTTTCCATAATTTGAGGCTGAAATCATGAATGAAATATTCTTCCATCAATTATGGAATGATTTATTGAGAGTTTTCCAAAATCCAAAACATGACTGGTACTTCTCCTTTATCCAATTTTTTTCTCAGGTTCAACATATCTTCATCATATTTTTCTAGAGGTTTCTCCACTTGGTTCGACCAAAATGGATGATCCTCTATAGTTTTATTACAAACAATGGAATAAGTTTCTTTATCTTTTTCTATATTATAAGAAAAATGACCCAAGGGAGGTTTAGAGAATGACTATCACCTTAAGATGTGTTCTGATTGAGAAAGTATTTCACATGTTAATGAAAAAGGAAGCAGATATGACTGGCCTTACATTGGAAAGTGACTCAAGATAAGAGGACTTTCTCATTACTACATTGATGATTAGAGAATTATTGGAGAGGGACGAGATGTAGCTGTTCAGATTGCTCCCACTGGGTTAGGGTTTGCAGCGCCTCCTACTCCAGTGCCGCTACCTCCAGCTTCTTTTCCCAGCTCCCTCTCGTGAAGCTCTGGTTCACTCTCCCTCTCTGTCTGCGGGACCAGCTGGCATCGCCCGCTCTGCATATTATTTAGCTTCCCACTTGTGTGTGCGATCTGACGTCCCGTGTTGTTGTTCCGTCCTGGATCCCGCCGGTGACGTCGACACCACTCGTTCCCAACAGTAGGAATCCTGATGTCGATCCCTAAGGCTCTTCCCCAAGGGTGATGTCTGTTGCTGACCACACCTCTCCTTGATCCCTCCAATGCGAAGCTGACGTCGTCGTGTTCCCTTAGGCCCCTGGATTCCATGTGTGTGGCGTGCGATGTCTCCCATGTAAGTGATGACGCGAGATCCTTTCCAGGTTTTATGTTCAGATCCATCTAGTTTCGATCACGGCTATGCATCCTGCTACAGTTCCCCCTCTTCCTAGATCTGTTGAGATATGGTGTGTTCGTTCTCGACTGCTTCGACACCAGGTCGGCTCTTCTGATGATCAGGTTCATCATCTAGGGTTTATGTGGGAATCTGTGGTGCGGTACGCACACAGGCGCTTGCACGGACGTCGTTAGTTAAACCTGGGGCTAGTTTGTAGCTACTGCGTATGCGGATGCCGATTTGTTCTGCACCTGGAGGGTTCTGCATTTCCTTGGTTATCTCTTCCATTGCATCATGCTCTATAACACATGACCCCAATTTGGTTGGGTTCAACAGATTTCATGATTCCTTGGATTATGCAAGTGGTCTTGGTGATGATTGAACATTTTGAGTTCTATTTTGTTGGTTCTTTATATTGAGGTGTTTTTTGGGTGGATTTGGTCCTAGACAAGGTTCTTTGCCAGCTCTCCAATGGCTTGTGTTCTCACTTTGCCTAAAAGTTATTTTTGTTGTTGTCTGGTTTCTCTTTTGGGTGGGTCTGGACTTGGACGTGGTTCCAAACCCAACCCATCTATGGTACTCATTTCTTGTTTGGTTCTCACTTACCCAAAAAGTGACTTATTTGAAAAATAAAAAAAAAAAGAAGTTTCGGATGATTAGGGAATTATCTTGAAAATGTGAAACACTACTGCAGAGAGAACACTCGTCGAAAAATACATCATTGGGAAGACCACCATGGTGGATTATAGAAATGGATAAATCAAGTGGTTCCTTGGTCTTCTGGCCACATGGAGGGTTTTCATGGATCTCATACAAAGATAAGATCTCTGGATTGACTGAATTTTCATGAAACAAACCTTCATGACGAAGTGTACGATGGAAAAATTCAGAATTACCCCTACTACCATAAAATTTGAAAATGAAAGGGTAGAATCTTGAGCTATAAAAGATATATTTCCAAGGGCATCAAGAACTCTAGAATTAAGAGGAAACAGATCGCATATTGGATCTTGATTTTCTAACTATGCTTGGAGAGACATATTCTTGGATGCTCTCTTACACTTAGTTGGGGATAATTTCTAGGATAAGTGGTTATCATGGGAATATGTATGTGCCTTCCTTGGAGTGTTCATCAATATAGGCTAATTACCTTCAAATGGAAAGGGTAGATGTTCTTGATCCGGTTTTCCGTATGCTATGGGGGGGGGGGGTATGCCCCATAACCCTACTAGACTGGAATAGAGGAATGTATCTACTCTGGGATGGCTTGTCTATGTGTCATCCCAATTATGGGGAAAGAGTTATGTGTCTTTTTAACATGTACTACAGATGTTTCTATTATGATATTGTGGAATGCTTCCAGAATATGAGCAGAAATTTGTATCTTCCCTTTCACCATTTGCTAAAAATATGTTTGGTGACTTCAGCAGCCGGAATGGGAATATACATCCATTCCGTATCTAGATTAGGTTTATGTGCCTACTCTTGTCCTCCCTTTCCTGACAGTGGGTTCTAATAGTACTCAATTAAGGGGGAAGAGAGTTGAGTCTGTCCAAGATTTGTCATCGGAGCTTTCCAAATGGCTTCTCTCGGTGCTGCCAAATGAGACTATTGGCAGGCTTGATGAAGGTTAGCAGGTGTATGTTCCTTCGGGAAGTTTTCCACCAAAAATGCTTTATGGACTTCATTCAATGATTACAGGAAAAACTGATGGAATAATTGGTGAGTGTAAGTAGGTGTATGTTCTTATTTACCAATTGTCACCACATTTGATTAGTGGGATTCCTTGAATGTAGTCTGAAGAGCCTGCTGACTAGAAGATAGTTTGTAAATAGGTGTATATTCATGTTTACGATACTCTAACAGATTTAACTAGTGGGATAGTTGGGTTACTTCCAGAATAGTTTGCTAGCCTACAGAATTAGGACGAATAGGTGTATGTCCCACTTGTTTTTTTCCATCAAGTTAGGTTGATTGAATTATTAGAAGGGATAAAAGATAAGAATATTCTCTATGTTGGATAGAAATTATTTTTGATGGTTCGTCTTGTGCTCTTGGGTCTGAGGAACCTAGGACAAACAACTATAGGCAACACCAACATCATGTTGGGGGTTCACTTTCATGTGATTCTACTGGTAGTAATTATTGGTGGGAGTCCCTGTGAAATACCCCAGAATCTTTGAATTGAGACCATGAGTGACCTCTTGATCCACCTCCTTGTTTTATTGGAGGTACTGGTTGTTGTGTTCCGGGGATAAGGACCTGAAATGGTTGAAGACAGTGGTTGGAACCATCCTATTCTTGACCATCAGTCGTCGCAAGCCAGATGTTTGAGGGTAATTGTTAAACTGGAGAGTATGTCGGGAAACCACCATGGTTGTGATAGTACCGTGTGGACAATATTCCATTATCAGTACATTGGAAACCCATTGATGAAGACAATGAGTTAGTGATGGTGTCCTTCCAGTGGATGAGGATCCAACTTGAGCAGTTGTTGGGGTATTCAAGAGTGAAAACTTTAAGGGATCCATTTAGAGTGAAGGGAGTTCTTAGAAAAAAGAAAAAAACAATGAACTCCATTAAAAAAATATATTTTAGGTGGATAATTGTGGGATTTATTCCTTCATCTGACCTTAATTTATTAATTGATAAGGTCCTAAAAGATGGGTAACATTATTTACTTGGTTAAAGATTCACATCAGGTTCACCATTTTTTTCATTGTTCCTTGGAACATGTGTTCTGGTTAGGAATCATTGCTTCCAGGTGGTTTCCATTGGATTTATTAATGGATCATGAAATATCCAATGGAAGGCCAGACTCATTACAACCTTTTGGGTGGAATTATTTTCTATTCCAGGACCCTCTCATTGATTTGAGATATTTTCATGAATCCTTATTAATTCACGAAGTATATGAAATGTTTTCCTTAGTATTTTCAATCAATTATTATCGTGTGTGAAATTTAGGATCATCCATATTTATTCGAGGATATTCATTAATAGAGACACCCATATGTATTTGCGTTTCTCCATCAATGGTATCCTTTATATACTATTTAGATATTCTTTTAACAATTTTTATAATGATAGTGGTTCTTCATCCACTTAGTGGGGAACTCTAGAATTTATTACTCTCTAGAAAGACGAAGGATTGTTTTGATGTTGGGACCATTCCCATAAATGAGATACCGATGTATCCTTGTGAAAGGAATCGGAACCGTCATAGTTCGGTTCCACTTAATGGGACACGTCATTCCATTTAAGGTCATGTGATAAGGACCTATACATATAGTTTAATGTCATGTTGACAAAATAGCTAAGAGAAAGGTTCTCAGTCAAGGATTGGTGTAGGACTTACGCCTAAGAATCCCAAGGAACATGGAATAAATATCGGTTTCCATGTAAGATAATTCCCTATTGGTAATATGGACCAAGAAGAACATGGTTGATTTTAAGTGTTGGTTTTGAACCTTAGAGAAGCTTTCTACATATCCCATTTGTATGGGAATCAAATCCCACGCAGTTCAGTTAGTCTCATAAGAGAGTATAGTCCTTATAGATAAATGATTTTGGGCTTACATCCTAAAAAGAATGCCTTTGTGATTTGGGGGATTAATTTAGGGTTTACTCCAAAGGAGGATGCCTAGATTATGGGAATTAGGGTTGGATTCTTGAAGTGGATATCCAATGAAATTGGTCCCTCATGAAGGCTTTCTTTGTATCCCAATTATGTTAGGAATCAGAGTTCTCGTAGTTCAATCTGGGTGTTTGTGAAAATATTGTGATCCTGAAAAATATCTAAGCCTATGAGAGTCATGATCATTGTGAGAAACAAGAGGAAGTAAATGATTCAACAAAGGCACCCCACACTTTTCCTCCGCCACTGGTGGAAGAGGACGCACCTGCGGCGGTGAGGGTGGAAGAGGTCGAGGAGACCGGGGAAGAGGGCAAGGTGACAAGACTTCCCTCTATTCTCTTTACATTGGACTAGGGTCCAATGTAAAGAAGGAGTGAAGGTGAAGGATGTAGAGAAGAGCAAGACTGAAACCTTCTTCTTCAAAATGGTTGGGGCTCACACCAGGATGGTTTCCGTAGTGGATCTTAAGAGATGAGGGAGACTTACCATTGGATTGAATGGAATGGAAATTGTGAACCATGCCTTCCCTACCAGATACCCAAGGTTCTGAGTTTTAGAGACAAAACGTGGAGGACAGAACCCAATCATCTAAAACATGAACTCCACAACACTGTCCCTCCGAGAAAGGTCCATGTGAATGCAGATATAGAACCCACATAGACACCATAGATCCTAACCCCATTGCAAAACAAATGTGGAAAACCTCTAACAATGGATATACACACCCAAAATAGAAGACATGCTGATGTGCCTTTTCCAAAGGATTGATAAGTCATTAGGTGTTGGTGGAGGATTCAACATAGTCCCTTTTAGGTAAGAAAACGAAGGGAGGAAATACCCTGCCATGAGTGTATTTGATTAGGGTTTACAAGATGATGTGTAGGCCTTGTGCGCAGCCATGCAACATAGGTACCCAACATAGGTGTGTTGCATAGGTACCTCACATTTGTGTGTCATGTAGGTGTACCGCGTAGGCCATAGTGGTGACTGAATAAAATCATTTAATATAGGAAAACCAATCATATGCAAGCTTCAAATTGTAAAATAATTTCAAAACATGGTTATGGCATATAATTATCTCCTCTATCGTGTTTTTAAAGATCTACCTAAGACAATTTGTGGGATCTGAGAGAAAGAGCTATGCAATGGGAGCTTCAAGAAGTCTTTCAACTTTTTCAGTCCGTAAATGAGGTGCCCAAGGGTCCTATTTATAGAAATGGAGGGGGGTTGGTCGAAGATA
Organism: Viscum album; assembly: GCA_963277665.1. Lineage (NCBI taxonomy): Eukaryota > Viridiplantae > Streptophyta > Magnoliopsida > Santalales > Viscaceae > Viscum > Viscum album. The sequence goes on along the minus strand of CAUJRU010000681.1, from coordinate 147,983 downwards.
AATTGTCGACAGAGGTCCTCCATGATGTCCCTCCATGTAGGTCCACCGCATAGGTTTCCAGCAAGTATACCACCACTGATATCTGCTGCGTAGATGTGCCACGTAGGTCTGTCGCGCATGCCATTGAAAATTTTTCTTTCCTTTTAACTTTTCTAACTTCATATTGAGATTTTGAAATATCTAAGGGCTACCTTCATAGTCTTTTTGTCTTAGTAAAGAGTGACAACAGAAACAATATAAACCCATGAACTAAAACAATACCCTAAAAACCATGAAAACAGTTAAATCTCAAAAAAAACATGAAAACCCAAAAATCACTCAAAATCCCTAAATACCCAAAAACCATAAAAACCATAAAATACATAAAAAATAACTAAAATTACATTCAAACAAAAACCCCTAAAAAACATGAACGCCCTTGAAAATCATAAAACCCCTAAAAATGGTTAAAAACCCTAAAAACCCGTAAAAACTCTAAAACCGTTAAAACCCCTAAAAATGTAAAAATCTATAAAACCCTTTAAGAGCCTAAAAACCTAAAAACAAAAAAACCAAAGAGACCTTAAAAACACTTTAAACCACAAAAAACCTCTAAAACCCTAAAAATTTCAAAAACCATAAAAATCCAAAAAAACCCTATAAACATAAAACCCCCAAAAAAACCATGAAACCACTCTGAAAAACATAAAACCCATAAAAACCAAAAAAAATGAAAAACCCTAGAAACTCCCTAAAAACTCTAAAATCCCTTAAAACCCCATAAAATGTAAAAAAAATAAAAAAACACTAATAAACCATTAAAACTCTAAGAAATAAAAAGACCATAAAACCCAAAATGACCCTGAAAACCCTAAACCACTAAACTGCTAAAAATGATAAAAAACCCTAAAAGCCCAAAATCCCTAAAAGCTCTAAAACCACTAAAAAATATATATTCCAAAAAAAGCCTAAAAATACCAGAAACTGTAAAAACCCTTAGAAACCCTAAAAACACATGAACACCATCAAACCCCCCAAAAACCCATAAAACATTAAAAACTCTCTAAAAACTCTAACAACTCTTAAAACCCATAAAAATGTTAAAAAAATATAAAGAATATAAAACCTCCATAAAACTAAAAAACCCCCCGAAACCCAAATGGACCATAGTAACCTTGGAAACCTCTAAAAACCCTAAACCCCTGAAAACCCCTAAACACGCTCAAAATTCCTAAAAACCCTAAAAACCCAAAAATATCCAAAAAAATATTTATAAATCTCTCAAAATATAAAAAACAAATAAAACTCTAAAACCCCACTAAAAATGAAAAAAACCATAAAACATGAAAAAAAACCTAAAAACCTATAGAAATCACTAAAAACTCTAAAAACCCTTAAGCACCTAAAAATGTTAAATATGTTAAAAAATAAAAAATTACTTGAAACACCTATGATTGTAAAAAAACCTTAAAACCACCAAAAAGAACATAAATCCCTGAAAACCCCAAAAATCCAAAAAACCTTTAAAACCCTTAAACCCTTCAAAATCCATAAAATACACTAAAAACCCTAAAAACTGTAAAAATCATAAAAATTCCTAAAAATCACAATAAATGTAAAAACCACAAAACACTAAAAACACTTGAAAACCATAAAAACCACAAAAACATTGAAAAAACTAAAAACACATAATAACCTAAAAACTCTAATAACCAAAAACACCCTATAATATTTAAAAACTATAGAAAACTATAATAAACCTAAAAAAACCATAATAGTCCCTAAGAACCATGAAAACCCTAAAAAACCTAAAACCTCCTGAAAAAACCTCAAACCCTTAAAAAATCTAAAAACCAAAAAAAACTGAAAAATCCTTAAAAATCCATAAAACATAAAAAACCCAAAAAAACCCTGAATCCCCCCTAAAAACAATAAAAAACCAAAAAGAATAAAAACTATAAAAACTCTGGAAACCCCTAAAAATGACAACAAACACTAAAAACCTTTTAAATCACTAAAAACTCAAAAACCCCAAAAACCCAAGAGATCATAAAAACTTGAAGACCCATAAAAACTCAAAAAAATCATAAAAACCCTAAAACCCCCAAAATCACTAAAAATAATGAAAACCATAAAAATCATAATAATACCTAAAATTAAATGAAAATTAAAAATAACCATAAACCTCCTAAAACCTCAAAAAATCATCAAAAACCCTAAAAGCCATAAAAAACCTAAACACCATAAAAAACATAAAACCAATACAAACTATAAAAACCCATAAAACCCTATTTTTTTTAAAATTCTAAAATACCACAAAACCCCTAAAAATTCAAAACACCCCCAAACCCTAAAAGACCCTAAAAACCGTAAAACCACTAAAACCCTTGAAAAACATTAAAAAACTCTAAAACCCCTCCAAATCCATGAAAACCCTAAAACCCCAAAAAACCATTAAAATCCAAAAAATATGTTAAAAATACCTGAAAACTAAAAACCCTAAAAACACATAAATCCCCATGAAAACCATAAAAACACTAAAACCCAATAAAAACATAAAAAACCATAAAAACAAAAAACACCAACAAAAAACACTCAAAACTATCAAACTCTCAAAACTCTCAAAACTCTAAAAAACCTTGGAATATTAAAATATCTAAAAAATCCTTAAAAACCCAAAAAACCAAAAAGACCCTAAAAACAAAATAAAACCGTTAAAACCCTAGAAACCCAAAACTCCTAAAAAAATAAAAATCCCTATAAACCTAAAAATCCACAACAACCATAAAAATAAAAAAAATACAAAAAAACCTAATACCATAAAAACCCTAAAAACCACAAAAACCCACTGAACAAAACCCTAAAAGTTTAAAAACCCTGAATGTCGATAAAAACCCTATGACCCCCTAAAATTATAAAAACCCTTTAACCCCCCAATGAATATTTAAACCCCCAAAACCATTAAAACCCTAAAAAATGAAAAACCCCTAAAACCCCAAAAAATCCTAAATGCCATAAAAATAATAAAGCCCTAAAATCCCTGACTCCAGCAATCCCTAAATACCATAAGACCCCAAAAAACTATTCAAACCCTAATAAATACCTATTTATCAGCAAAAACATAAAATTCCTCAGAAGCCATGATAAACTAATGAAAGTCCTAAAAACCATTAAAAATATTAAAACACATAAAACCCATAAAACCCCTAAAAATAATAAAAACTATAAAAATGAATTAAATCCCTAAAAATTTAAAAACGTTAAAAAACACCAAAAAACCAAAAAACCCTAAAAAAATAAAAAAATCATAACCCAAAAAAGTATCAAAGAAACCTAAAAAATCCATAAAAACAATAGAACAAAAGATAAATCCAAAAAACCCTCAAACCCCTTAATAACCCTAAAAACATAAAACCAATAGAAATCCTAAAAAAATTACTAAAAATCCATGAAAACCTAAAAACCCAAAAAACCCTGAAAACATTGAAAACCCATAAAAAAAACTAAAAAAATTAAATAACCATAAAAACTATAAATCCAATAAAACACCACTACAATATTACTAACCCTTAAAACCCCTAAAGAATATTAAAAATCTATAAAAAACCAAAAAAATAGGAAAACCCCCTAAAAAATGCCCTACAAACCCTGAAAACCCTAATAACCATAAAAATTATTAAATATAATTAAGAATCAATGAAAATGTAAAAAACCCAAAAACCCCAAAAACCCCATGAAAACTATAAAAATCCTTAAAAACCTTAAAAACATAAAAATGTATAAAATTCCTAAAAACCTGTAAAACTATAAAACCCATTAAAACCCCTAAAATCATTAAATATGTTAACAACTCTAAAAACCCATAAAACACTAAAAATTAACCCCCCCTAAAATATTAAAATACCCTAAAACCCTAAAACACCTTGAAAACCCCTGAAAATCCAAGAAAACCATAAAAACCCTTAAATCCTTAATAATCGAAAAAAATAATTATAAATCCTTGCAAACATAGAAGACCCTAAAAACCTTGAAAACACCCTGAAAACCATAAAAAACAAAAAAAACCATATAAAACCATAAAAACATAAAAATCTTAAAAAATAATTAAAAACACTAAAACCCTTAAAATTCTTAAAAATGCTAAAAATATCTATAACCCTTAAAACCCTAAAAAAAATTATAAAAACCCTAAATACCAAAAATATCCCAATAACCCCTAAAATCCCTAAAAAAACCTTAAAAACCCTGAAAACCATCAGAATCACTAAAAACATAAAAAAATCCTAAAAATCAAAGAAATCAAAGAAATCCCTAAAAATTAATTAAAACGTAAAAACTCTTAAAATCCATGAAAAACTTGAAAACCATAAAAACCAGAAAAATATTAAAAAACTAAAAATCTAAAAAATCACTAAGAAAATAATAAATCTCTAAATCACCATAAAACGTTGAAAACTCGAAAAAATTAAAACCCCTAAAAAACTCTCGAACCCCCTAAAACCCCAAAACACCCAAATAACCCAAAAAATACCTATAAATGATGAAAATAATGAAAACCCCTAAAACTACCTAAAAATCAGTAAAACCATAAAAAAGAATAAATACCATTAAAATCATTAAATACCATAAAAATCCATGAACTCTTAAAAGACCCTAATAATATTTAGAACACCTAAAAAACATAAAACCCCTACAAATATTAAAAACCCTAAAACCCATGAAAACCATAAATACCCACTAAAAACTTAAAAACCCTCAAACCCCCTAAATATGTTAAGAAAGACTAAAAAACATTAAAAAACCCTAACAAACACAAAAGTTCCCCAAAAACTCAAGAGAACCCTAAAAACCCCAAAAAAACATTAAAACCCTATAATATATAGAAACCCTACAAAAACATGAAGACCCCTAAAAACCCTCAAAATCCATAAAACCCCTTAAACCCTTAAACCCGTATAAACCCTAAAATATTCCTAAAAAACACTAAAAACATGAAAAATCCTAAAACCCCAAAAAATCCTAAAAACCATTAAAAACATTAAAGCCCCTTAAACCCTTAAAAACAATAAACCCTTGAATACAGCTAAAAATTCTTAAAACAAAAAAATTAGGAAATTGTAAAAAAATATAAAAAAATAAAAAAACCCATAATAAATGAAAAAACTAAGAAAAAAAACTAAAAACCAAAAAAGACACTAAAAACCATGAAAACCCCTAAAAACCATAAAAAACCAAAACCCCCAAAACCCTTGAAATCAATAAGTACCCTAAATATACTAAAAACCATAAAAGTCTTAAATATCCAAAAAATTCCAATGAATCCTAAATACCATAACAACGATGAAAACATCTTGAAAACCAAAAAAACCCCAGAAACATTAAAAATCCAAAACCCCATAAAAACATAAAACCCCCAAAACACTCTAAAACGCATTAAAACCCCTAAAAATGTTTAAAAAAAATCTAAAATCCCTTAAATACTCTAAGAACTAAAAAAAACTAAAAACCCAATGAAACCCTAAAAATCTAGAAACCCATAAAAACTCTAAAAACCCTCAAGCACACCAAAAACTCCTGAAAATCCCATAAACACTTAAAATAAATTAAAACCATAAAAATCAAAAAAATCCCAAAAATTACCTAAAAATGTTAAAACCTCCAAAAAATAGAAAAAAATAAAAACCTCTAAAAACCTTAAGAAAACCAAAAACCATAAAAACCCATACAACTACTAATCCCCCCAAAAAAATCTAAAAATCCTCCAAACCCCTTAAATCATTAAAAATGTTAAAAAAACCCTAAAAGATTTTAAATCCCTATGATTTTAAAAAATCCCTAAAACCTAAATGACCAAAAAAAGCCTAAAAACGTAAATCCATAAAATCCCTAAAAACCTTGAAAAAACATAATACCATAAAATTCTCTAAAAACCTTAAAAACCTTAAAAACCATAAAAACTTTAAAATCTTAAAAATTACTAAAAAACTCTAAAAACATTAAAAACCCTAAAACCCTAAAAATCCCCCAAAAATAGAAAAAATAATTAAAAACCTTAAAATCCCTAAAAACCCATGAACCTCTAAAAACCCACTAAAACTCTAATACATCTTAAAATCCCTAAAAATGTAAAAAAGTTAAAAACAATAAATACCCTAAAACCCAAAAAGACCCTAGAAACCCAATAAACCCTAAAAACCTAAAAAAACATTAAAGAACACTAAAGCCCTCAAAATATATGAAAACCCTAAAAAACCAAAAATAAATAAAAACCTAAAAAACACATAAAATCCATCCAAACCTAAAAACCCTAAAACCCATGAAACCCCAGGAAAATAATAAAACACTTAAAAACTTTTAAACACCATAAAAAACTGCAAAACCATCAAACTAATAAAAACTCTAAAAACTCCTAAAACCCTAAAAACCCAAAAATACCTCAAACCCCATAAAAACTCTAAAAAATACTAAAAACCATAAAAATCCTTGAAAAGGAAAAAAATAAATGAAAATATAAAAAAAGACACTAAAAAACTCTTAAAAACCATAAGAACCTAAAAACCATGAACATCCTAAAAACCCAAAAAATGCAAAAAACCCACTAAAAACGCTAAAACCCTAAAAACACTTAAAAAACTAAATAACCCTAAAAACCATTAAAACCCCTAAAAACACCAAAAACCCCAAAACCCCCAAAAACAACTTAAAAAACATGAAAATTCCTAAAGACCCAAAAAAACCAAAAAACCAAAATAACTAAAAACCTTAAAAATCATAAAAAAGCATACAAATCCTTGAAAACATAAAAACTGCTAAAACCCTGAAAAAACCCTAAAATCCAAAAAAAAATCCTAAAATAATAAAACCCTAAAAACCCATAAAACCCTTAAAATGCATAAAGACAGTAAAAATGTTTAAAAGATACCAAATAACCTTCGAAACCCTAAAAACCTCAAAAAATATCAAAAAACAACCAAACCCTGTAAAAACCATAATAAACTAAAAAACCTTAAAAAACCATGACAACATAAAAACCATAAAATTGTGAAAACCCCTAAAAACCCTTGAAACCCCAAAAAATAAAAAAAAAATCAAAAAACCCGCAAATATCATAATAACAATTTAAAACTTTGAAAACCTCTGAAAACAGTAAAAGTAACTAGAAATATCAAAAACCCAAAATAGTTGAATAAAATCATAAAAACCCAACAAGTCCCTAAAACCCTAAAAACCCTTAAAAACACTAAACCCCTTAAAACACCTAAAAACCATAGGGTGACAAAATTCATAATAAACCTTAGAAACTATAAAATCATAAAAACCCCTAAAATCACTTAAAACGTAAAAAACCCTAAATACCTAAAAACCCCATGAAAATAATAAAAAAACCTACAAATCCTAAAAAACCTAAAACACATAAAAAACCTAGAAACCCCTAAATTATAAAAACCCTTAACCCCCCTATAAAAAATAAAAAGCATAAATAATATCAAAATCCAAACAAACTCAAAATAACCATAAAAAACCAGAACAACCCTATGAAAACTAAAAACTCTAAAGAACTAGGAAAATCCCTAAAACCCTCAAAATCCTTAAATATCCTAAAAAACCATAAACTCTATTTTTTTTAAAAGTTCTAAAACACCAGAAAAAATAAAAAACCCTAAAACCCTTAGAATCCTTAAATATCCAAAAAAACCAGAATGTCCCTAAAATTCCAAAAAAAGTTCTAAAAATACCGAAAAATATAAAGAACCCTAAAACAATGAACAACCCCATTAAATCCATAGAAAACATTAAAAACGATAAAACAAATAAAAAATCCTAAAACCAGTAAGAACAAAAAAACCATAAAACCCAGAATACACAAAAAACCATATAAATCAATAAAGACCCTAAAAACCTTGAAAACCCATAAAAATAAAAATACATTAAAAAAACCCCAAAACCCTAAAAATCCAAAAAATATTTAAAAGACCCTAAAAATAATTAAAAACAACAAAATACCTAACTATACCTTAAATTGTAAATTACATTCAATAGTATGAATCCCCCATGAAAACTATAAAACTCTAAAAACCCTAAAAACCCTAAAAACATGTAAAAGCACTAAAACCCCCTAAAAACATTAATAAACATAAAACCACTAAAAATGTTAAAAATATTAAAAAACCATTAAAACCCTAAAAAACCCTAAATCGCCAAAAAAACATGAAAACTCCAAAAAAACCTAAAAAATACATAAAAACCCTATATACTATTAAAATCCATTAAACCCTAAAAACCATAAAGACCCTAAAAATCATAAAAATATCTAAAAATACCAGAAATTTTAAAAAACCATAAAACCATAAAATCCCTACAAACCCTATGAAAACCATAAAACACACTAAAAACAATAGAAAACCATAAAAAACTAAAAACCCTCTAAAACCACTAAAACCCCTTAAAATTCTTGAAAAATATTTTCAAAACATAAAAAACTCCAAAAAACCATTGAAACATAAATAATTCTAAAAAACACTAAAACCAAAAAAGACCCTAGAACCCCAAAATCCTCTGAAAACCTTGAAAACCCAAAAACACAAGATTCCAATATATCCCAAAAAATACCCTAAAAATAATAAAAATAGTCCAAAATACATAAAAATTATTGACCATGTAAAAAACTGTAAAAACCATGAAAAAAAAACTAAATAGCATAAATCCCATACAAACCTTAAAAAACTAAAAAAACCAAAAAACCTTAAAAACCATAAAAACTGTAAAATCCGTAAAACCCTTAAAAACATTAAAAACCAAAAAAAAAACTCCAAGACCTTAAAAATTCAGAAAACTCTAAAAAACAATATAACCCCTTAAACCCCCTAAAAATTCATTAAAAACTTTAAAACCACTAAAAATTCTAAAAAAGCATAAAATCTATAAAAACCATAAAAACCCTAAAAACCAAAAACTCCCAAAGGACAATAATAACCATAAAACACCAAAAAACCTTGAAAATCCCAAAAAACACTCAAAATACCTAAAACCCATAAAACTCCCTAAAACTTAAAAAATAATAAAATCCTTAAAAATCCATGAAAATGTACAAAACCCTAAAAACCATGAAAATCCCCTAAAAACATAAAAATTACAAAACCATAAAAATACTAAAAACACATTAAAACCCTAAAAAACCACTAAAAACTTTTAGAATCCTTATATCCACTAAAAATGTTAAAACCTTAATAACCTCAAAATCCCTAAATACCAAAAAAAATCAAAAATACATTTAAACCAAAAAAGAACCTGAAACCCTTTAAACCCCAAAAAATCATTATAAACCCTTAAAACCACTAAAATCACATAAAATACCAAAACCCCATTAATCCCAAAAAACCCACTATGAAATATAAAAATACATTAAACCTCTAAAAATGTTAAAAACACAAAAATAGTTAAAATGGTAAAAAAATCATAAGAACCCCTAAAACAAAAATAAAACCATTAAAACCCATAAACCCCCTAAAAATTGTAAAAACATTGAAAACCCCTTTAATCCCTCAAAATTCCCAAAAAACCCTTTCAAAACCCACAAAAACATAAAAATACAAAAAAAATCATAAAATACCTAAAAATGTAAAATAACCTAAAAACCCTAAAACACATAAAAACAAAGAACCCCTAAATACCTTAAACACCATTAAAACGCATAAAAACCATAAAGTTAATTAAAACTATAAAAACCCTTCAAACCCCAAAAAATGATAAAAATATCTGAAAATACATAAAGAACCTAAAAGTCTAAAAAATCCTAAAACCCCAAAAAACCAAAAAACCCTAAAAATCCTAAAAAACATAAAAAAATTGAAAATCCAAAAAATACCCAAAAAATCCCTAAAAATGATAAAAAACCCATAAAACCCCTAACACCCCCTGAAACCCCTTAAAACCCAAAAAATATTTAAAACCCCTAATAACCCATAAAACCACAAACCCACACAAAATCTAAAAAACCCCTCAAAACCCCTAAAAACATTAACAATATCTAAAAATTATTTAAATCCCTAAAAAACTAAAAAACCCCCAAAGCACCATAGTGACCCTAAAAACACTAAACAACTTGATAATCCCTAAAAACCCTCAAAATCCCCAAATTCCCAAAAACCCTAAAAACCATAAAATTCCTTAAAAATCATTAAAGGTCCTTGAAAATGTAGAAATTCTAAAAACCTAGAAAAAACCCTCCAAAACCATAACAACCGTAAAACCCATAAAAACCAATCAAAACCCTAAAACCCTAAAAATAATAAAGACTCTTAAAATCACTAAAAATGTAAAAAAACCAATGCATAAATAATCATAAAACCACCAAAAACTACGAAAACCCTAATACCAAAAAATGCCCCAAAAACCCAGAACCCCATAAAAACCGTAAAAACCCATTTAAACCCCCAAAAACCGTAAAAACCCATTAAAACCCCAAAAAACGATAAAAATACCAAAAACCCTAAAAAACCCAAAAAATTAAAAGAAACATTAAAAATACCTAAAAAATAGTAAAAACATAAAATACACTAATGACATAAACCCCCATGAAAACCATAAAACCCACAACCCCTTAAAAACAATAAAACCCTAAAACCATAAACACTCTAAAAACCCTTAAAACATCTGAAATGTCAAAAAACACATAAAAACCCTAAAACCCAAAAAAAACTGAAAATAAACCCAAAAAAAGTAAAACACCACAAAAAACCAAAAAACCAAAACCCCCTAAAAATAAATAAGAAACCGATAAAACCCTAAAGAACATAAAAATCCTAAAAATCCCTAAAAATACCTAAAAACCTAAACAACCCTAAAAACAAGAAAGACCCCTAAAAAGCATAACAAACTCAAAAAAACATAAAACCCTAAACACCCATAGTAAAACTAAAAACCCACTAAAAACACTAAAAACACTTGAAGCTCCTTAAAATGTAAAAAAACACTATAAAACCTAAAAAACCCTAATAACTTTAAAAAATCCCTTAAAACCCAAAAAATCATAAAACAAAAAAACATAAAAACTTAAAAAGTTGTAAAACCCTTAAACCCTAAAAATCATAAAAATAATAAAAATACCCACAAAAAATCTTAAAAACCTAAGAACCACTGAAATACCCTAAAAACAGTAAAACCCCTTAAAACAATACAACCACCAAAACGCACTAATAACTCAAAAAACCTTTAACCTGTATAAAACCATTAAAAATCTATAAAAACACTAAAAAACACTAAAAACACAAAAATAATAAATGACCCATAAAATCTTGTAAACCCCTAAAACCCCAATGAATCCAAAAAACCGTAAAAATCCCGAAAAAAATCCAGAAAACAAGGAAAACCAAGAACCCCTACAAAATTTAAAACCTAAAAAATCCCATAAATACCATAAAACCACTAAAAACTATAAAAACCATTAAAACCTCTAAAAATGTAAAAAATCACTCTAAAAATATTAAAACCCATAAAAACTCAAAAAAACCCTAAAAACCCAAATGACACTAGAAAACGTGAAACCCCCTAAAACCCCTAGAAACCCCTAGAAACATCAAAATCCCTAAAAATCCTAAAAACTCATAAAAGCATAAAAATAGAAAAAATCCCTAGAAAAAAATTCAAATATATAAACCCTAAAAACATATTAAACCCCTAAAAACGATAAACAATACTAAAAACCCATAAAACCACTAAAATACCAAAAAAACCAAAAACACTAAAAGACCACAAATACCCTAAAACCACATAAAACAATAGAAAACACTGAAATACCCTAAAACCCATCAAAATCCCTAAAATCCCAATTCCTCTACCCAGCAGACTCATCTTGTAGTGACCCACCAATCCTACCAAGAAAATCTTGTTGAGTACCATGAATAGGCACATACACCTATTTAAAAATTATCAGCCAGTCAGTAGGCTCATCTGACTACATTTAAGGAATCCCACCAATCAAATGTGGTGGCAACTGGTAAACATGAACATACACCTCCTTACAATCACCAATTCTCCCAGTAGTCTCATCTACCAGTATTGAAAGAAGTCTATCAACCATGCTTAAAGGAAATCATCTAGTAGGTAGATACACCATCCATCATTCATGAAGCCTTCCAATCGTCTCATTTGGCATCACTTGGAGAAGTCGGTCAGAAAGCTCTAATGAAAAAATCTGGGGTAGACTCAACTCTCTTCCCCCATACATGATTACTATCTTTACTAATTGATTTGAAAAGGAGGATAGGAGAAGTAACATAAACCTACTCCAAATACGGAATGGACATATATATTCATGTTCTGGTCGCTGAAGTAACCAATCATATCTTTGCAAAGTTGAAAGGGAGGACACAAATTCCTATCCATATTCTGGAAGCATTCCAGAATATCATAACAACAACTTCAGCACTACCAGGGGAACATACATAAAAATCTATCCCCACACCTAGGATAATACATCAACATTTCATCATGGAGTAGATACATACCTCTATTTCAGTCCAGGATGGTTATGGGGCATACTCCCCCATATTATTCGGGCAACCAGATTTGGAATATACACCCTTTCCAATTAAAGGTAATTGGACCATTTTGAGGACCAATCCAAGGAAAGAACATTCACCTATCTTTGATTTCCACTTCTCCCAGAAAGTGGCCCCAAATAAGTGTAAGAGATCTTTCAAGAATAAGACTCACCAAACACAGTTGGAAAATCAAGATCCAAGTAGCGATTTGGATCCTCTTAATGCTGGAGTTCTTGTGGCCCTCTGACAATTATCTATTGTAGCTCAAGATCCTACTCTCTCATTACCAAATTATGGGAGTATTAGCAGAAATTATGAAGTTCCCCATTGGACTCTTCTCCATAAAGTCTTGCTTCATGAAAATTCAGTCAATCCAAAGAGCCTATCTCTAGATAAGAGCCATGAAAAACCTCCATGTGGACAGAAGACCAAGGAGAAAGAGGATTTATCCCTTAATGTAATCCACCATGGTGGTACTCCACATGATGGAATTTTCATTCAACGTTATCTCCACAGTAGTATTTCTCATTGTCAAGATAATTCTATAATTGACAATGTAGTAATGGTAAATCCCTCTTATCTCGTGGCACTTGACAACACAAGGCCAATCATGTATGATTCCTTGTCATTAATGGGTGAAATACTTTCTCAAAAATAAGACATAATAAAGGATGGGTCCTTCTCTGAACCTCCCTTGGGACATTTGTCTTCTAAAAAATCAGAGTAAAAAGAAACTGATTCCATTTTTTTAAAAAAAAATCAAGAGGCATTCACTTTGGTTAGACCAAACAGAGAAACCTCTAGTGAAAGATGATGAAGATATGTTAAACATGAGAAAAACATTTTCTAAATGGGAAGTACAAGTCATGTCCTGGCCTTTGGAAAACTCTCAATATAAAATTGTAGAATTGGTGACAGAAGATTGCATTCATGATTTCCTCCTCCACATATGGAAGACACTTCGTCATTTGAAAACCAAAGTATTACCATATAATGAATATCAAAATGATGTAAATCTAATAGAAGGGTTGAAATTCCATATTGACTTGGCATCCCTCTTAGTTTCCTGACATCCGAAGGTTGAAAAGTAGCAGAGAACACTTCAACCTATATGACCCAATTCTCTAAAAAGGCTATGCTAGTTAATTTCTGATACCTCAAATGGTGTTCTTATCAGAAGATGGGGTGAACAAAAAGCATTGCATTTTACTGTGCTCTATAATTAGAAAAGCCCTTAAAAAGAGGTCTCATACCATGTTATTTCCCATGGACAGCCATAATCAATAGATTTTGAATGTAATCAAATGTATGCTCACGAACAAGCCTCAACTAGATATTATTAGAGTCGGGCCCAAAAAATAATGTTTTTGAGATACTTTTGCATCAAACATATGAGAATCTTAAGAAGGCCTCCCACTTAGAGAATTTTAGTCATCAGATAATGAAAATGTCTGAAATATAACAATGATCTTCTAAAATAGGTGATCTGAGTGATTTTTGGATAATACACCCAACTAAGTTCTGAACCAAAATTCACAGAATCAGAAGAGCAGATGTGTGAATCTCATACATAACAGTTCAAGAGCCACCCTAACCTATAGGCATGGGGGATTATTTAATTCGATATTTTAATTCAATAAACAATTTTCAAAGGTTTGAATAATAATAATAGAAACATACCCAGCCTGTATGGTAGGTGGATTTTTCACATCTTAAATCCCCTCCTCAATGGATATCAGTTTTCTCGTGATTAGAGAAGAATACATAAAGAGAATGCACAACTGTACAATCCACGAATTCCCTTCAGGTAACTATATGTCAAAAAATTCATTGGAATTCAGTATATAGAAGAACATAGTCTCATAGAAGATACATAAGGATAAGATCTTACAAAGATACTGATAAAATGTCATTAATGCATTATTCATCATTAAATGTCATTAAAAATTTTGCATAAGATCCCCTAGAAAATGAGTCTAGTTTATGAGAATCCGAAGATGAAGTTTTTATCCATAATACGGTACACACTGAAGAAATTAAATGAGGTGTGTGTACCCAAAATCATAGGATTACCCAGAATCTAGGTATGCCCTCATGTAACTAACTCCGACCCTTTCGAAAGGTGTCTAGTAAAGGGAAAGGTAAAGGTATGATCATGTCTCACTTTTCCACTAGATAATTTCTATCTCTTTCACTTGCAGAAATATTTGCACAACAAGAAGTGGATATGAAAGAGTTGAAAAGAATCAATAAAAAGTTACTTTTAAGTACCATTTTTTCTAGAAATGCTCCACAAGCATATACTCAACAATCACATCCTATAGGATCTATATTGAAAATATTATTTTTGGTAACTACAGATGCTGATAATGAATTCTGTCCATTGGGTACACAACTAGGGTAGGATTAAACACATATTTATAGGCCTGTCCCCATGGGTTATCCAAGACAAATACCAGCAACACCACCACCAATGGTTTCACTAGTCATTGTACCGGTTCAATCTCTAGTAGCAATACATTTACATGTCCCAGCTCATCTGGATATTACCCAAATTCTTATAAACACAATTGAGGCATTAAAAACTAGAATGAAAGCTATGGAAGAATGGTGTGCACTAGTTCAACTTCAAAATAGTGATTACCCTAAATGGGTAGATCCAATCCCTCCCCCACCAAATTTTTTGAATACTACATTCCGAAAATTTAATGGTTCAGGAGATATAGAACAATACTTAAGAACAGTTCATTTCTCATAGTTATCCCATGATGGGAACCCCTGAACAACATGAATCAGTAAAACATAGTTTCTTTGTGCAGTCATTATAGGGACTAGCTTTGGTCTGGTATACATGTTTTCAATCTCGATCAATTACTGGATGGGAAGATCTATATCAGAAATTTATTCTTCAATTCAGCTCAATGTTCCTAAAGACAATAGTTTTTTATCTTAAAATTTGAATTTAAGGGAAAATGAAAGTGTTTTTTATTTCATTTCATGATGGAAAACATTAACATATTCCTCAAATCTGGAACTCCCTCGGGAATAGTTGCTTCCATTTTTTGTGGAAAATCTGTGTGTTGAGTTACACACACCATTGATCCTAGTGAATTACACAAGAGGTCTTCAAGACCTCTCTTCAATTTTCCAAAATATGGAGGATTCCATTATAGAAAAATAAAGCTAAAACTCATGTAATTACATTAGCTCTGGGAAGGATAATAGGGAAAAAAGAGGTTACTACAGTCACACTCAAGCAAGCACCCGTACCTACTTCCACTTCAAAAACTTAATCATATGTATGGTCTCTGCCTCCAATGCTTCAGTAGAAATGAATACCTTGTCAAGATGATCGAAGAGACCAAAGGAGGAATTAGTTTTAGGAGTTAAATAAAAATGTTTATTATTTTTGGAATGAACAAGTTCCCAGTTACTTCATCCTAGCTTGTGAAAACAATTGTGTTCAGTTTCCAAGGCTGAAGAAACTGAAGAAAAATGATGAAGCTCTTCTGAATTATTATCCCTTTCACCAGATGTTTGGGAATCCTATTTAGGAGTTTTTTTTGTTTTCAAATATCTCCTACAAAAATGGTATACTCTGGACAAGTGAAACTGAGAAGCTGGTCAGCCCAAGTAGCATGTGTTACTGCAACTGATCTAGAGGAAGAAAGTGAATGACAGGAAGTCAAAAGTAAAAATGTGCAGAAATGTGATGATTATATGATTAGGAAAATTATCAACTGAACTAATTTAATTCTATAAACATAGTTGAAATAAACTATTTTGTCTTCTTCCACTCCTACCACAACAAAACCACCTTCATCAAATGAAAAATCCTCTAAAGGTGAATCCTCAAAAGAAGAAATGTGATCAGAAGGACAAAGAGATATCAGAAGAAGAAAAGATCTTGTCAATGAAAAATTTCTCCTTTAATCTGGATGATTTCATGCCATATGTTTCAAAAGCATGGGAATCACCCTACCAAACGATACACCCGTAACTGACCTGTCAAACAGAATCTTCATCAGATGAAGAATTGATCTTTGGTTTCATTAACATTATGCACATAACAAATCCCTATTCCAATAGTGATTCTTGTTATGATGAGCCTGAGTTCACTGTACCTAACTGGAGAACTAGAGGAAGAACCCTAGGTCAAAGATAAATGTGAAGACGTGGGTATTCTAGAAGACACTATTTTAACTCTACCCCTGGTCAAACTATACATGTGCCAGAAACTCATGGGAGATCCCTTCAGAGAGATAAAAAAGAACATGAAGATTCTTACACGCATGATAGGTTTGGTCCTGACATGATTATATTGGAGGAACTATTAGAGGTTACACCATATTTCTCTCACCAATTAGGTATACCTAGTCACATTAATGTACCAAATCCAGGAGTATTTCCAATTTCTACTCTGACAGAGGGTAAATCAACATCAGGAGCATAAACTTGCAAGGCACCTATAAAACTGCATCTCCATGCTGGGAAATGAAGACCTCTGGTACAAAGGTATAATGTTTTGAAATAGTTGTCCCAAGTACCAGCCTAGTTGTCAATTTTTGATGCCTTGAATGTATCAAAAGTTCTTCAAGAATCACTTATTAAGGCTTTGCCAAGTCCTTAAGAGTCTGAAACCATAGTTTTTGCTGCTGAGGTTTATCATATAGAGAATGATCTTATAAAATTTCATGAAGTTATATATTTTACGGATGAAGATGATGAAGATGGAGTACATGGACATATCAGTCCCTTGTATCTATCTGGCAGGGTTAATGATATAGAAATATGAAGAGCCTTCATTGATAATGGCTCAAGAGTCAACAACATTCATATTTGTACACTTCATTGAATAGGACTCACCGAATCTGACTTATCTCCTTTCACATTAATGCTTCAAGGTTATGTACATAATGAGAATGAACCTATGGGTGAGATTACACTCAGAACTTAGTTTGGAGATCTTGATTCTAATTCATATTTTATAGTTTTCTGTTCAGAAATAGCCTTTAACATTCTTTTTATAAGGCCTTGGATACATCAACATGCAGCCATATCTTCGTCATACAACCAATTTCTCAAGTACTATTTCAAGGGTCAAATTGGAACATTGTATAGTGACAAGGCTCCATTCAAAATGTGTGAATCTCAATACATTGAGGCTGAATTTTATCACATGAAGGGAACACAATTTGTGATAAATTAGGTAAACATAATTAATGCTCCAAATGGATTGGAAAAGATTCTAGAAAACCCATTAAAAAATTTGATTATAGATTATGGGTTACCTATCAATCAAATTTAAAGCATAAATCCAAATTCGAACACACATCTGGTGGCTTCTATAATGTCAATTTTGGCAATAGAGCCTGATAGCATGAGAGAAATTGTTGATTTACCAAGAAAGGGTGAAAGATCAAATGGAGATGTCCTAATTTCATCCACTAAACTTAAAAAAGTCTCTGCTTCCCCAATAATACTAGAATCAGCTGTAGAAAAACTAGATGAATACAATAATGTTGGTTCCCAACCCATCATATCCTCTTCAATTCTTTAGAATGACCATTCATCATTTGTAGGGTCATAAATAGTCACTTCTTCTTTAGGATGTTAAAATACTAAATCCTCCCCTAACACTGAAAATTTTGCTTCATCACCTACTAATCAAGTAGAAACCAAAGAGTAACACATAAAGAAGAAGAAGAGGAAGATCTTAGGGATGATCCTCCAACATTTGTGGAAGGTTTCTCTACCACAGTGGATGAGGTCAAAGAAATAAATTTGGGTACAGAAGAAGATCCACCCCCAACTCTAATTAGTGAAGCCATGACATTTAAAGGTAAACAGATGTGTACTTCATTTCTAAAGAAACAAGGAGATACATTTTCCTAGAACTATATAGAAATGATAGGTCTTAATCCTGATGTTTCTACTCATCATTTGGTTTATCAAGAAGAACATCGAGGATTCATGCAGGCAACAAGAAGTACACACCCAACTCATTCCTCTAAAATTGAAGCTGATATTGATTAGCTTATCAAGGATAACTGGTCATGGAGGTTCAATATCCCAAATGGTTAGCCCACATTATCCTGTTAAAAAATAAAAATGGTCAAATTAGTGATTTCATTGATTTAATTGATCTTAATGGCATTTTCCCAAAGATGAAATTCTAGTTCCTATCACATAGCTTTTAGTTGATGGAACAACTATCTATGAAGCTCTTTCCTTCATGTATGGATACTCTGGGAATAGTAAAATCCTCATGGCCCAAGAGGATGAAGAGTATAAAACCTTCATATCCACTCAAGGTGAGTTCTGCTATTGGGTAGTTACTTTTGTCTGAAATAATGTAGGTGAAATGTATCAACATGACATGCACCATATCTTTTAACCCTTCTTAGGAAAATTTGTCGAATGATCTATGTATGATATGGTGGTTAAATATAGATAATGTTTTGATCACATGGATGATCTAGAGATCATATTTAATTAACTTCAGCAACATGTTTAAAGATGAATCTCTTGAAACATGCTTTTGGTGTAACCTCAGAGAAAATTACTTAGCTTCGTTACAATCCATCATGGCATTGAATTTGATCATCAGAAGACATAATCAATCATTGGAATGTCACCTCTTAAAAATTTGAATGAATTAAGAGGACTTCAAGGAAACATGTCCTATATTCGGCGATTTATCACCAATTTGGAAGGCATGTGTTTACCCATACCCAGATTAACTAAAAAGGGAGTCACCTATCAATGGATTGAAGACTTCCAAGATAAATTTGATTCTATCAAGAAATATCTCTTGGGTCAACCGGTTTTAATGCCACAAGTTGAAGGAATAACAGTTATTCTCTATGTGGCAGCTTTAGAGCAATCATTGGGTGCCTTCTTTTTCCAAAAGAATGATGTTGGAAATGAAAATAGTCTCTACTATCTCAGTCGAACAATTCCTGATACAGAGACTTGATATTCAAGTATTAAGAAGTGTTGCATGGAATTAATCTTTGAAGTTCAAAAATTGAGCCACTACCTACAACATCATGTGGTCAAATTAGTGTATCGTAATAACCCGCTTAAATTTTTCCTTAGTCATCGTATACTTACAGGGAGTTTGGCATGGTGGGATGTAATTTTGAAATAGTTGGATATCCAGTATGTGCATTAGAAGGAAATATAAGTCCAATCTCGGGCTGAATTCCTTACTGAACATCCATCTACATAAGATATATCATTGAATACTATACTTCTCGAGGGAATAGGTCTTATCTATTGAAGATAATCCCCAAATATGGGAAATGTATTTTGATTGTGCCTCCAAAAGTCCAATAGGGAAGAGAATGGAAAGCCCTATACTCAAAAAAGTTGGGTTAGGAATTGCACTTATCTCCCTATAAAAGGTAGTGTTTCCATATTCCTTCTTATTTTCATAAGGCAACACTGGAAATGAAGAAAAATATCAAGATCTCATCAGAGGACTAGAATTGGAACTACAGCTACAAGTGAACCCGATGAATGTGAAAGGTGATTGAAATTTTGTAAACAAACAAATCAATGGAGATTATGCTATCAGAAAAGAAGACTTAATCCCTTTGTGTGATTGCATCATAGGGTTAATGGTTGAATTTACATTAGATCCGACATTGTCCTACATCTTGTGATCACAAAATTCCCAAGCTGATGCACTGGATAATGCAGCTACAGCCCTGGAAGATCCAAATCAGGATGATACAATCATCAATATTTTCCATCATCGTGTGGTATCACCTTTATTTCAAAATTGAATGGAGGAAATTAATGAAATTAACCATATTTCAAATCTTTATGGTCATACTATGGTATGGATGAAACCCATCATGGAATACCTTCAAAATGGAGTACTTACACTAAATAGAGCTAAAAGGTACAGAATCAACACTAGGTGGCCAATTTTACTCTTTATGATAGTCCAGATCACTAGAAGACCCTCTACCAATGAGTCTTTGATGGAATACTCTTTAGGTAAATTCATGGAGAAGAAAATACATATATCATGAAATAAGTACATTTAGGAGCTTATGGTGCTCACCAGTTTGGGCATAGGATTTTTTATCAAATCCAAAGGCTTAGATACATTGGGTCTTCAATGATGCAGGACTGCAAAGATTTCACTATGAAATCTTATTTCTTCCAAGTGCATGAAAACTTCATTCATCAAATCCCAGAGTTTTTACATATAGCTAAATACTCCTAGACATTTTCCACATGGGGAATGGAGGTCATATGACCTTATCCTCCAGCTACGACTAAGAAGTTCAAGTATATTATTATTGATACTGACTTCTTCTCCAAATGGGTTGTGGTAATACCTCTCAAAGAAATCAGATCCAAAATCATTGTTAGTTTTTTCAAAACTATCATAATCACCAGATTTAGTGTCCCTTATACTATATTGACAGACAATGGCACTGATTTCTATTCTGTTGAGATAAATAAGTTATACCAGGAGCATAATATCAAATCCAACCATTTAACTCACTATCATGAAATTGAAAATGGGTAGATAAAGTCCTTAAATAAGACCCTATCAAATATACTCTAGAATATGGTGGATAAATATAAGAAATTTTGGACTAATAAACTTTTGCATTCTTTGTGGGGTTATCAAACTACTACACATACTTCCACTCAGGAAACCCCATATTCACTGATGTATGGTAGAAAATAAGTTTATCCAATTGAAATTCAATTTCCTTCACATAGAGTTGAAATATGAGATTATTTTTCTATAGATGAAAAGTATCATAAACAATTTAATGAGTTTTAATGATTAAACGAAAAAATATTTCATACTTTGCGTAATTTAGAAGTCTGTCAGAACAGAATTGTGCGAGCCCTTAATAAGAAATTTCACCTTCGTTCATTTCTTCAAGGATAATTGGAATTGGTCCTCAAGACTCCAATGATACCAGAAAACAAACCTCCAAATCATGTTCCAAAGTGGTAAGGACCTTATTCCATACATAAGGTCTACTTAAATGGTGCTTATTCCCTAATCTCAAGGGATATATAGCTTATTACAACTCCAACCAATGTGATATTCTTGAAGAAATAATTTTTGTAACTGCACACAATGTTCTATCTACATGACTCTAAACTACAGAACACAAAGTCCTTGTGGAAAGACATTAAAATTAATAATAACCATAAGTTTCCATGTTGCACGATGATAAAATTTGTAGCATATTTGGCCCTATTGCACAAAATTAAACTACATAACATCATTTTTCCTCATTACATGAAAATAAACTGTATAGTTAATGTCTTCTCCATTTTGATGTTATGATCTTCCATGTATAATAATTATTGACATCATTTCTACTCCTTTGTAGTGAATGAGTTCCATTTCTCCCCATGTCTGAGTTAGATCTACATTAGGTCCTTGATTCAATAACTACTTATGGATTGATTCTTATTTTCAAGGAGATACATAAAGACGCCTATATCTTTAATCTTGGGCACAACTGCAACCACATGAAAAATTTATTTCCCTTTTCCTCCTCTTGTATATGAACTAGATCTATGCAGAGTGATCTTTTACGATACATGGTTTGATCATCGTACCATTTTGTGTCTTAAGCTTATCTATTCTTATAGGATGTGTTAAAACCCCCCGTATCTCACATTAAACCCAATTTTTGTGGGAAATTATTGTTCAAGAACTACGTTTTCCTTGATTCTCATCCATATTTGATACATGGAGACACCTATATATTCAATATTGTGCCCAACCACAATAAAAAAACACTTTAGTCTATAGGTATGAATCAAACCTGCATAGGGAATGTTCAAAGAACTACGTACAACTTGATTCTCATCCCATTGGAATACGTAGTAAAATCTAGGTCACAAATCCTAGTCACGGTCACGAGATACTTGTTTATTTCTCTTCCACATATAATTGACAATCTATGTGGGAGTCTTCATTTTTGGGTTCTCTCCTTATAAATCCCAACAAGGAAACAAGAATTTCACCATTTTACATATGAGTTAGATCTATGTTAAGGACTCCAAAATCATGGCCAATATTGATCCAAATATTTCACTTGTGCATTGAGAATTACACCATTTCATATTTTACACTCTTAATATCGAATATTTTCATATATTCATAATACTTTTTATGGGTTTTTTTGGTGAAAGAGTCTCTGATATCTGAGAACTATTTTGCTTGACTATGAAGTACATGCCCTTAGGTGGCCTAGCATAACTTGCCTACATAACATGCCTCTCAGTCAAAAGATACAACTATTTGGCTATACAGTATATTCCCCAATTGGACCTACATAATACAACCCCAAAAAATGGCTTCTCAAATAATGGTAATTTTGTTCTTTGTTAAAGTGTGTTTTCCCCCTTCCAACTTCAATAAAAATATACAAGAAAATATTTTTTAAAGCATACATTTCTCTATATTTGTCACATTACCTTTAACTAAATATAAAAGTCTTCAATACCATGGTTTACATATTTACCTATCCATGAGTTCATAGTAATATGAAATAACCTTGGATCACTTAACCAAATGTCATATATTGTTTCCATTTTTTGTTTTAGTTATATGACCTAAAAACTACAGGCACCATACTTCCTATGTTTGGGTCAAACCTTCATAGAAATCATATTCCTCCAATTTATTGGAAAGCATGACTAGAAATATTCTCTCTGTATTCAAGTACCATTCTTCATAAACCAAACATTGTGCTTTGAAAAATCTAAATCTCTATAAAATTTCATCAGCTTTTATAAATAGAATGTCGAACTTATGAGAGATATTTTTCATGACTATGCAGTATGGGCTCCTAGAGGCCTTGCATAAACCTTTCCTACATAATAGTACTTTCAGTCAAAATATGCCACTATTTTGCTATGAATCATATACCCCAGTTGGCCCTACGAAAAATAGCCCCTATAACGGGTTTATAAAATAATTGTAATTTAGTTCTTAAGAAAGACATCCTTTAATGATTTTACCCTATTCCCATATCATTATTCGAATCTAGAAATTCCCAAATCCTAGTTTACAATTATTTCCTTCCATACATGAACATGTTAGTATGTTTCCAAATAAATTACCATGAAATTGAGAGAGTCTCAAACCTTTGGTCAAAGTTAAAGACCTTAAAATTAAAGCCACACGATATCCTCACTACATGACTTAAAACTACACAGTACAATGTCCTCACTGCATTACTTAAAACTCCATAGTACAATGTACTCACTACATGACATAAAACTACATAGTATAGTGTCCTCACTACATGAATTAAAACTGCATAGCCTGATATCAAAAGTTCCCCTTTATGACAAATTTTAACCATTCCTCATACACAATATTTGTTTAAAAGTGGTTTTTCTATTCATGACATATGTCAGCATAGATAAACCTTTATTCTTAAAATCTTTTCCCTTGGAAAAACCAACCACTATGGTCTTGATTCACCCAAATATTATTTTCTCTTGTCAATCAATAGTGAAATGTTAAATTACTAAGAGATCCTTTTCTTGATTATTCAGTACATTCCCCCAGAGGCCTTGCATAACAGTTTCCTACATAATAGGCATGTCAGTCAAAATATTCCACTATTTGGATATGCAATATATTCCCTTGTCAACCCTATATACCACAACACCATAATGGGTTTTTCAAATTTTGGTAACCTCGTTATTGGAAGATACATACTTTATGTTAATACATGTTTTAGATTTGGTGACCGTTAAAATAATGGATCAATATTCCCTTTGAAAATATTTAATGAATACTAGAGCACTTTTTAGCCAGTGAGTCTTTTTTGGGATATAATTTCAAAATTTATGTTCAAAGATGTTCAGCCTTAAAAACTACCCCTTTATTGTCCAACATGCACGACTCTAAACTACCAACAATAAGAGATGAGCTACTCACCATATTGGGAACCTGCAAAGGGTACTCTGAACAAAAGTTGAGTTCGAACTCACTAAACATACATTTTGTATGGTGTAGGTAATATTGATCAACGAAAAGTCAAAAGATACAAATTTTGTGGGTTTTTTTCTATATAAAACTTGTAAAAATAAAACTACGCTTACTAGGACCATTGGATAGGTAATAAAATCATCTTTCATGAGTGAAAACATAGATGATTAAAAACAAAAATCTTTTCATTTATGAGTATAAAATTTACAGAGGACCATCCAAAAACTAATGTTTCTCTTATTTTAGAAAACAAAAAAGGTTTTCTACATAACTTCTCATTTGGTTAATACCTCTTGAGCCCCATTAGCTACCTGTTGAAGTTTGGTTAGTTGACCTGCTATGTTCTCTTTATCATGATGAAGTGATTCCTTAGCATCTAAAATGGATGTTAAACCATCCTTCTGGACATATCCTATTACGTTATGAAGCTGGTAAATCTCCCCTGTGATAATATCTAATTCCTATATAATACATAGCTGTTGAACAGTCTTTTTATTAATTTTCTAATTCAGTTCTTTCAACTATTTAGTATGATTGGATTCAACTCGAGACAACACTTCTTGGAATTCATCAGTATTGATAAATAGTTTAGTTTTTATCAGATCATTATGATGCTTCTACTTTGGCTCCCTCTTTCAGATAATCACTTTCACAATAGTACGAATTTCACAGTATTAAAAACCATAAGATCATAGTGTGATAAACATAGGTGAATGTTGTGGAATTCAAGAAGGCAGTTCCTCTAGGGGGATTTCAGATATTATCTTCCAGTTATTTTCCATGATTCGTGACATGCAAGATGAAGGGCCTTTTGTAGTTATGGTTCTGATTCAGAATTACTTTCAAGAGGAGGGACATATTATGGGATTAATACACTTAAATAAGTTCTCTGTTCTGATCCTTCTTTTTCAGTGGTTTCTTCACCTTCGTACCTAGCCATTGAAGTTGATATCCTAATATGGTGAATTAAATTATAGTTATGGTAAGTTCCAATTAATAAAAAAGTGAGTAAAATTACAATATCAGTATCTATTACCTAAAAGTAGGTCGACAACTTGAGAAGACTCCTCCACAATATTCTCAGTTTCAACAGTTTTGTTTGATGTCTCTGGGTGGGGAATGTTATCTTTAATTTTTGCAGGATCCTCTAAATGAATCTTAAGAATATATTTAGTCTTAAGATTCATAGATAAAATGTCTCTACAAAGGATGGATTGATATTAATATCAACAATTCCTCTAGGAATTTTCAGAGTAACAATTTCTTTAGATGAAACTGCATATTTCAACCAATCATGGTTAGAAATTTAATCATAAGAAGATTAAAAGGATGAATAATGAAAAATCACATCCATTTAATTATATACAAGGAACTTAAAATTCTTATAAAGAATTTGTTATATTAACATGTTATAATACGTCTTAAAAAGACATTACAAGGTTCATCATAGCATCCAATGATATCCTGGATCCCAGGTTAGTCTCACCCATGGGAGTGCTTGGTGTGTTTGCCTCATAACCTTCCTCCGACAACCTTTTACCCTGAATACCTTCCTCAGCAACAGTTGTGGGGTCATCATCAATTTTCATAGGATTCTTTGGTGTATGTGATGAATATATAGTGTCATAGAATAGAAGACAATTGTTGTTACATTTGATTTATTATAATGAATTGTTGATTTAACAGAGGTTTCCTCTCTTTTGATAGAAGGAATATGAGTAGTTCTGTGAATAGATGTTGGTTACATTGGCCTCAATACATCATCAATAACCACCAAGTTTGCAGGAATTTGTGTCTATTAAGAAGCACCCTCCATAGTTCCTTGATGTTTATCAGTATTTTTTTAGAGAAGAAATATAAGAAGCTCATGAAATTTTAGGAATTTTAAACAATTTTTCATGAATAAGGCTAAAATTCATGTTATCAGGAAGTCTTAAAACTACTGATAAAAAAATTAATCATGGACTTATTTATTAAATTCTTTTGATTCATTTCCTTCTTATGAGGACTTGCATCATCATAGCCAAAAATAGGTATCGAAGACTACAATACCCTCTCTATCTCATCCTCCATGGCTTGTTGGCATGGATATATTTCTCTTGATTCACAGGGTGATCTAGTATCTCCAAGATTAGTGCCACCAGGCGTATATCATAGCAATTGAACATAAGTCAATTTTTATCTATCTAGATGCATGTTAATATTATATTTCCCTTGAGTAACAATGCTTTGACTAAATTTAAACTACAAAACAAAAGAGAATGTAGTAAAAAAGAAACTTACATCTTTAGGGTCCATAAAATCACAAAATTATTTATCTAATGAAATATCAATACTTTTAGTGGTTCCAAAATCTATCATTTACTTCACCCACATGATGGTGGAAGTTGAATTTTTGGTTGCGTATATGAGCATTTCCAACTCTCAGATGTAAGTTCTCACTTCATTGGGATTGTTCTTCAATAGAATATCAGAAGAGTCCTGTAGATACCCTATTCTAGGAATATGAAACTCTTCACATGGATATATCCATGTGGTCTCAACATCACAATGTAAACATTACCATGTTTGAATAACCTCTGATCATATATATTCATAGTACATTCTAGAGGGTTTTTAGGAGAATCCTATAGTCATGGATTTAAGATTCTTCCCAATTCCCACAGTCATATATAGGGGATGAGAAAATGGGACTCATCACACTTCTCAATGTTAGCGACTAGATTTCCTCGGTACAACCTCAGTAGGGATTGATGGGATGGCTCTATTAACTGTGAATGGTGCATTATATCTTGTTTGAGGTTACTCCGGTGAATTTGGTGCCTCTTCACCTCCACCCTCTGACTCTAATGAGTCATCCCCTGACGAGAAAGAATTACCTTCCAAATGTAGGGTTGCCTTTATACTAACACTCTTTATCCCCAATATATGTAAAAAATAGTTTAATACCCCTTCAAGGTAAGATGTGACCCAGTTTTTAGAATACCAGATAATCAATCATCTTATTATGTCAATAGTAGGTAAATTAAATATTTCCCCAGTCTACTCTAGAGATGTTAGTAACCATAGTTTTCAGGAAACCATCAGATGTTTTTCAAATATGATATACACAATGGAGGATACAATAATTTTTTTCATACATTTGAATTGATTCACAAATTTATAAGGATTATTGGCCTTGCATATCATTTCTCCGTCAATCCTGGTGGCCAATAAGCCATCTCTGCAAGCTAACATGTATTCCCTTAGCTCGAAACTATCTATCCCATCATCAATGAATCACCCTGTAGGCAGATTCCTATAAGTGAAAAGATGAAATTTCTTATACATAATAAACCTATTCTTGATATCATATGCATTCAGAGACAAAAGTGAAATTCCAGAGAAATCCTGAACAGATGGTCGGAATGAAATTCCAAAGACCTGTAACCCACTTTGTATAGACTATGTTCTAAAATGAGGGGTGATCCACCACTATAACACCTAGAATGGTCCTAATATTATAAAAGGATAATTCCATCATTAATGTTGTAGTAATATCCTATAAATCTTTTCCAAAACAATAGTGGCCAACCCTACTATCCTTCGCTTGTCCAGCTTGGCTGCGATAATAAAAGTTCTTAGCATCACACCTCCTTCTGAATATCAAAATGGTAATAAATACTTGCTAAGACACATGGCCAGGAAACATACCAGATATTTCTTTGTAGGAATTTTGGAATTGACTTCATAACCCCCCTTTTCAAACTCTCCTTTCTCTAATGGTGGAAAAAAAATTCAGGTATACCTCTCTTCTCTACCTTTTGATAGCTGGACAGATGAGTGTAGGTGGGACCTTTTTCCTTCTTCTTTACCATGAATATTTCCATCCACTCATATGGATGAATATCCCTTCTGGTCTAGGACTTCGTGGTGGTCACATTTTTGAGTTTATCAAATATTTTCATCAACTCACGAACCATGGCTGGTGTCTTATCTAAGTCATTCCATGTCGCCTTGGGGGGAATAAACTCATTGTACATATCTCCATGTATTGGAGCTCCAATGATCTTATAGACATCCAAAAAACTGATGCCTACTTCTATATGTGTCAAATGGAAGGAGTTAATTTAGATAATCCATTATCTTAGTAACTCCGGAAACAAAATTGTCATTCCTATACATAGAAGTTTTCCCAACCCATGCAGCCTCATAAATCCTAACACCTCTAAGCCATCTAAAAATTCTGCACACATCTTTTGTACCCAATATTCCCACATCCACGTAGGTTTTACACTCCCTGGGTAGAAATCCCAACTTTTCTATAGTCATTGGATTGATCTGTTTGAGAATATTGAAAAATGGATGAATAATAGTGTGGCTGGAGATCGAGTGTGTGTGCTTTCAAATATAGAGCACACAGGTTGTGATGCATGATATGAGCCCTATATAATGTCCCATAATTTGCATATGAGACTGAAACAGAAACATTGGATTACGAGAAATTAGTATAATCATGAAACCAAGAAAGTGGGATATAGTTTTTCAAGTCTAGAATATGGACATCCTGTAGATGGCCATAACTATACCGAGGAAAATAAGTCCTCCGGGGAAAATTGAAGTGATATTTCTTAAGATATTTTTCCATGTCTGGGAGAATAGTATCAGAGATGTCAAAATATTCATGACTGAAAAACTTCATAGTGTCATCAATTCTCTTACTAGCCAACTCATCAACGGTTCTGATTCTTTTGGGATCCATTGAACTTGAAAAAGGTATAAAAAGTCATCTTTAAATTAAGTTCATTTTTTTGATGTTTTTACAATGGAATTGAGAAAAATTGACAAAGGAATTAAGGAGTGAATTTATGAACTTGGTGTGCAAGTATAAAACTGGAACACAAGTGTGGTGACCCAGTTCTAGTGCACAAATAAAAAACATACAGCAGAAGCGTGACTAAAAATGAGAATCCAAGAGAAAAGAAATTGCGCACCGAGTGCTAGATTTATGGATGTAGGGAAAATTTTTGTAGTAGTGAATCAAATATATATAAGTGGTGAAAGTTACCTTGAGTGTCAGAAGGTTGCATACTACAGCTTGTGCACCTATTTACCATGTGCGCTGCAACTTGCATGCCACAATACCCTCTTTTTTCTTATTCATTACTTTACCTCAGTATAGCATCCTCTTATCATAACAGATCCAATTCTGAGGGGGGGGGGGCTTCTTTTGACACTCTGTTTCTTCACAGAGTCCAAAAAATGACAAAGTGAAATACCTTCGAAAAAAGAGGAGAAAAAAATAATGAAAATAAATATTTTCAAAGGATTATACATTGGATCAACTTAGTCTATCCAAGACATAGTCGGAGCCAAAGGTGCTTTTGCGCCATAATTTGGCGCACAAGCCACTTGTGCACCCAATCTATTTTTTTCAACTAGGGTCCTATTTTTTCCTAAAAATAGACCATGGGGGCTATCATTTTCATGAATGAATTTCCTTAGAGTCTAATTGCTGCTCTGGGTTCCCTAGTAATTCACCCAAGTCTTATGAAACTTTTAAGGTAATACTTTAACACCTAGAGTGGAGGATTAGATGGAGGATCATTGGACTTAAGTCTTTTTAGTGTTTAAAATCCATAACACTTGTGTGCCTAAAGCACCCAACCTCCTTGAATCATAAACACTTGCGTGCCACCTATTCCTCTCATAGGAACTTGATCACCGCACTTCCAGGATTACCTGTGAATACTCCTGAAAGCTTGAGCAAAGTCTCTCCCATGTATTAACATCCCACCTGTTCATCACATAGGTGAACAACAGGTCTCCCAAGCCAACATGTGATCCCATACTAGTGCCCCAGTACCTACTTGGGCACCCTTCTTTGATTCACCTACTCTCTTTAGTCTACAAGCCATTAAGTCCTCTTCAAATCCATTCATGGAGAGGCTTATTATTCATTGGATCCCTTATCTAAAAGGGATTCTGTTGAGACCTCCACCAAAACCTCATGACTTATAAAACCATTGGGAAAGGGATAATAGAATGTCTCATATTTGGGTTTGTATATCCGTAGTCATAGGTTTCCCACATTTGTTTCACAATAGTGTCAGCATTCATGGAGTTTCTTTGGGCTGGTATTTCCACAGTCACATGGAACTTTCTTCTAGGAACAGTTTTGGGAAGTTCCCTATTTAGAGGGTTAGGGTTTGGGTCTAGTCCTCCCATTTTCGTCTCTAAGACCTGAAACCATAGGTCTCTGGTAGGGAAGGTGCAATTCACAATTTCTTCTCCATACATGAAAATGAGAAGTCTCCCTCCCCTTCCAAGATCCACTAGGGTATCCATCCTAGTGTAATGCCCTAACCTTTCAAGTAGGAGGTTTCAATATTTCTTATCTCTACTTACTTTAGCTTAACTCCATCCTTAAATTGTACCTTTGTCCATTGTTAGTGAATAGAGGTAAGGCTATTTGCCTCACCCTCTTCCTCGGTCACCGCACCCTCATCCACCATCACTGTCGTAGGTGCACCCTCTTCTAACAGTGGAGGAGGAAAATTTGGGTGTGTTTGTTGAATCATTCACACCATCTTGTTTCTCACACCGAGCATGACTCAAGTGTGACTACAGATTCCTAAAGATTACAAAATTTTGACAAACACTCATGGGGAATGAACTACGAGAACTCTGATTCTCACCATAGTTGGGATACATAGGAAGCCTTCTCAGGGCCTGAGCTCATGGGATATCCTCTTCAGGAATCCAACCTCAATTCCCATAATCTGGGCGTCCTCATTACTAATAAGCCCCAAATTAAACCCCCAAATCACCAAGGCATAAATTTTAGGAAGTAATCCGAAAATTATTTCTCTCAAAGGACTATACTCTCCTATGAGACTTATCTAACTATGTGGGCTTTTATTCCCATCCACATGTGATATATAGGAATCCTCATTAAGGTTCAAACCCAAAACTTCAAATCCACCCTATTCTTCCGGGGCCAAATTCCAAATAATGTATAATCTTACTTGGAAACCCATATTATTTCTAATTTCCTTGGGTTACTTTGGCATAAGTCCCCCAACAAACATTGGTTAAGAACCTTTCGATTATATGTCCTTACCACATGAAATTAAACGGTATAGTTAGGTCCTTATCACGTGACCATAAAAGGTATGATGTGTCCCATTATGCAGTGCTGAACTATGAGGGTTATGATTCAATTCACAAGGACACATAGGTATCCCATTTTATGGGTATGATCCCAATATCAAAACAAACCTTCGTCTCCCTAGATGATAATAAAATCCAGGGTGCCCCACTGATTGGTTTAAAAACCAGTATCATCATGATGATGATTAAAAGAATCTATAAATATTATATAAGTAGATACCATTTATAGAGAACCTCAAATACATATAGATATTTCCAATTATTATGAAACTTTAATACATATGGGTGATTCTAAATTTGACACATGTTAATAAGTTATTGCAAATTCGAAGGGAAACCTATGTTATAATTGGTGAATTAATAAGGATTCGTGAAAATATCTTAAATTTATAAAGAGAATCTCATAGTTCGAAATAATTCCTATCAAAAGGGTGTGATGTGTCTGACATCCCATCCACTCGACCAATGAATGTTCTTAAGTATCATGAATTTCAAACTTAAAGAACACCTGCCTTTTGAAAGAAGGTCCCTTTTGGATAAAGAAATGTTGGATGTTTGCGGTTCCATTAATAAATCCAATGGAAAATGCTCAGGAAAATTGATTCTTAAACTATATCACACATTTCAAAGAACTAAAAAACATCCCCTAAAAAACCTTAAAAATCATAAAATCCCAAAATATACATGAACTTGAAAAAACCACAAAACCACAAAACCCCCTAAAACCATTAAAACCCCTTAAAACCTTAAAAACCCTAAAAACCAATCAACACCCAAAAACCACCAAAAAATATAAAAACCATTAAAACCCATAAAAAGTTAAGAAAAATATAAAAACCATTTAAACCCATAAAAACTAAAAAACACCAAAAAACCCTAAAAATCATGAAAACATAAAATACACTAAATACCCTAAAATATTGAGAAAACACTCAAAATACATAAAAACCCTAAAAACCTAAAAATTATTAAAATAACAAAAAATATCCCTGAGCCCTGGACAGTAGAGGGAGAGGATGAGCCTTTCTCACAGAATCTCTTCCTTCCTTATTCTGATCATGCACAACTTCCTTGCCTTTTGGAGATTGACAATTTCCCCAAAGTCCCCCAATTTGAGAATGGTGTTCCTTTATTTAAGATTTCATCACAGGAGCTCTCAAGGTCCTCCACTCTCTTGGATCTCATTCTGGTGGCTCGTTTTGGAAGGATTTGACCCTCTATGGCTGAGTTTGACAAGTTTGTTTCTTATTCTTTGAATCTCTGTGAACAAGTTATTGTAGGGTTGTTGGATGCTCAAAATTTTATGATTGGGTTTAGGAATGAAGAATATATAATATTGGTCTAGGAATTTTCTCCATAGACTATTTATGGCCATTATTTTTACTTATTCTGATGGAAGTTTGACTTTCATCTGCACCGTGATCCCATGAGAGTGGAACTATGTCTTACCCTTCCTGGTCTTTCCCTACCCTTCCAAAACCCTTCCATCCTCCACATCAAAGGAAACCTCATTGGTATATACCTTTTTATCGATGCACGGACTAGTGTTTCCTTCAACTGGGATGTGTCCAAGATTTGAGTAATGGTGTATATGTCTAATGATCTGGTAAATTATATCTACATTGAGATTGAAGGTGAGCTCAGGTGGCATTGGATGATCTACTTTGAATCCTATGTGTCTTTTTGCTCTATATTCCAAATAATGGACCACTATACCTCTACCTATAACTGTTCTAGTAGTTCATTCTAGTCTACGCTATAATGTCCAAATGTTACATCTTATGGATTGCAATCAAATGCACCTATTTGGGGGGGCCATGGATTGTATGGTGCATGTATTCATGCTGGATAAGATAATGTACCTTTGGTATATGGTCATGCTATTTTAGTGGTTGGAGATTTTCCACTGATGGTTTCTCAATAGTCCCATACTAAAAAAAGGGTATTTGATGTCTTTGATAGGTTGAAATATGACCCAGGAATTGTGACTAGTAGGGGTGATGGAAAATGTGGAAGGATGCAATAGTCTACATATGGTGGAGTCACTGTAGATGGAGCTTCCTAGGTTGTGTCCCATTCCTAGAGGTTTGGAGGAGGCTAGGTATTTTTTGAAACAATTGGCAGTGCATGTGGGTTGTTTTGGTGTCCCTTTGAAAAATTATTTTGGTGGTTTAGTTTTGGAGGAGTTGCCTCAGGATTAGCAGGTTGTGCAACTGAAGTTGGCAGGTGTCATTGATAAAAAATATTGGAAGGATTCTTGCTCTGATATTTAGGGGGATACTAGTTAATACAGAGGTAATGGTTTATAGGTTACCTATGGTGATGTTGTGTTGGCTGGAATAGGGGGTGAGGAATATGATGTAGTGCATTATTCCAGTGCTATTAATGGATCTCCTATTCAGACTGGATGTCCTGAATCTTTGGTGCTTAAGGGAGTGATTTTCGATCGATCTACTGGTAAAAGGAATTGAGTTTGTAGGTATTGATGTGATGGTTCCCATGTCCAACTATGATGCAAGTTCAAGGATTGAGTGTCTTGATTTTTCTGAGCCAGAGAGGGAAGTCGTAGCACTGGGGGGACGTGGCTGAGCAGAGGACGTTGGAAGAACAAAGAGAGGTTCTTCCAGGGGTGATCAATATGGCTATTGGGGAGGATGATTCAGAGGGTGTGGTTGGATGTAAGATTTCTGGCCTAGATTTACAAATTCCTGGGGTGGTGTTTAAGGGAGATGCTGCCGATGATTCCTACCGTGTGGCGGAGCTGGGGAAGGTGGAGGAGAAGGGGGTAGTGGATAAGTTTGATGAGGTGGCTAAGTAGGGGGGATTTTCAGAGGAAGGTAAGGTGTATGATTTGGGGGAGGGAGCTGTGATGGGGGATCTCGATCCGTTTTGTTAGGATATGTGCCAGGTAGCTGAGCATGAGGAGGTGTACGAGCATGGGGAGATAGTTGGGCAGGGGCTTCTTTCCTTAATGGTGCATGAGGTGGTACTGGCTGGTGATTGTAGTTGTGCATTTCTGTAGGGGGACATGGCTCATATTGGTCATACGTAGTGGGAGGTAGATGAGAAAGAGAAGGTGACATGGAAAAATGGTGTAGTTGGTGCTGAGAGTATGGATGGATGCACGTTGCCATGTCAAGATGACACACTTCCTGGTTGTCTGTAGCAGGCCATGTTTGGAGCCTCGTTTGGTGGTCCTGGCAATATGTTTATGCATGACATGGAGGTGGAGGAAGGTTCTTGTGGATCTTGGAAGGGAATCTCATAGGATTTGGAAGAGTATGAGAATTTGAGTGTGTTGTATTATGAGAATGGTAGACAGATCAACTCCAGCATGTATTTGATCTTAAGGGAGAGGGCCATGATTAGGGTTATAGTGCCTAAAGGGATGGAGAACAAATCTCTGGTGGAAAATTCATATTCTTGAAAGCAGAAGCTAAGGATGGACTGCTCTACTTTTCCAAAGACTGTGTCCACAAAAGCCTCTTGCGAAGCTAAGGAAATTGCCTCTGGCAGGGGTGGTTGGTCTATCAAGGCGCAACAGAATGTGGAGCAACAAAATCATAGGGAGTATTACACTACCTTACTCACGCAATATGAACCATGTAAATGGGATTCAGTGGAGTCGGATTTCCCCTCATTGTATAGTACTTCCAGGGATCAATATCGGGATGGATACATTGATTTTTAGTTCTAGTTTCATTATTTTATGCTTTTTGGGGGTTTTTTTGGAGTTTGCTGGTGTCTTGGGGGGTCCAGGTCTTTTCAGTGCGGGTCATTTGACCTCGCCCCACCCTTTTCTTGTTCTCTTTTTTCTTTTAATAAATTTTGGGTTTCGGGAAAATCCTGGACCTATTCTTTCTTTGCCATAAAAATGATAACAAACTCAAAAAAACTATAAAACCCTTAAAAAATTTCCTAAAACCCAAAAGACTCTCAAAACCCTGAAAATCCCTAGAAAACATAAAAAACCTAAAATACCTCAAAATAACTAAAAACACTCAAAAACCTAAAGACAATAAAATTCCTAAAAATGCATAAAAATTATTCAAAATATATAAAACACTAATTACCATGAAAAATCCATTCAAACCATAAAACCCATAAAATCATAAAATACTCTAAAACCCCACAAAAACCTAAAAACCCTAAAAACCCAAAGGAAACATGAAAAAAATCAGTACCCCTAAAAATGATAAAAACATTTAAAAAAATAGAAACCCTAAAAACTCAAAAAAACCCCCAAAACCCTAAGTGGCAGGAAAAACCCTAAAAAACTTTAAAACCATAGGAAAACATGAAAATCCTTAAAACCCATCAAAACACCTAAAAACCCTAAAAACATAAAAAACAATAAAAATCCTAACATGCCCAAAAAATCCATTAAAACAAAAATAACCCTAGTAACCCAAAAAACCACCTGAAAACCATTTAAACCATCAAAATAAGAAAAAACTATAAAAATACATAATAACCCTAAAACCCACTAAAAATATAAAAACCCTTTAAACCCCTAAAATGTGGAAAAACTATAAAAACCATAAACCGTAAAAACTAAAAAACCTAAAACCCAAAAGAACCTAAAACCACAAAAATATCATAAAACATTAAAAACCCCAAAACCCCTAAAAACCATTAAAATTCATGAAAACACTAAAAACCAATAATATCAATAAAATACCTAAAATCCCCTTGAAAGACATAAAACACCTTATAACCTTAGAACCTCTAATAACCCTTACATACCCTAAAAATTCTAAAAATATAAAAAACATTAAGACTAATCAAAACATTATATAACTTTAAAAACCTAACAAATCATAATAAAATAAAAAAAATAAAAAAACTCCAACAGACCCTAAAATCCCAAAAGCCCATAATAAACCTAAAAATCTTAAAACCCCCCAAAACCCATAAAATATTTAATAACCCTACAAACCATAAAAATCATTAAGAAATCCCTTAAAATCACTAAAAACATAAAAAAATCTAAAAACCCGGAAAACCCCCTAAAAACACCTAAAAACCATCAAAACCCTAGAAACCCTTAAAATCCATAAAAATAATTAAAAACAAAAAGACCCTTGAAACCCCAAAATATGTTAAAAAATTATAAAAATCCTTAAATCCCTTAAATGTTAAAAAACCCGAACAACCTCAAAAACCTTGAATACACCCAAAAACCGTAAAAACCTCGAAAAACCCAAAGAAACCACTGAAAATTATTAAAACCCACTAAAAACCATAAAATTACTAAAAAAATCCCCCAAAACCCTAAAAATGTAAAAATCCCTAAAGCCTTGAAAACCCTGAAATAACAAACACCCCTAAAACCTTGAGAACCCAAAAAAACCGTAAAAACCCAAGAAACACCCTAAAATCCCACTAAAGACACTAAAAACCCTTGAAACCCCTAAAAAAATAAAAACTATAAAATACAATAAAAACACTAAAAAATAAAAAAAGACGACTAAAACACCAAAATCCCCTAAAGACCTAAACCCCCTAAAAACACAGAAAACCCATAAAGCCCCTCAAAATCCATCGAAACCGTAAAAAACTAAAAAAACCCTAACATTCATAAAAACCCCCTAAAAGTCCCTAAAAATGTAAAAAATCCAAAAAAAATTATTAAGGACCATAAAAACAATTAAAACCCTTAAAATCCATATAACCCATTAAACCCATTAAACCCTAAAACCACTAAAACTCTAAAAACCCTTAATATTTTAAAAACACTAAAAACTCATAAAAACCATAAAAACCATAAAAACTCAAAAAACACTAAAAGGACCTAAAAATACTATTAAACATAAAAAACCCTAAAAAAACCTAAAATACCCTTAAACACCCTAAAATCCATCAAATATTTTTAAACCTAAAAACCTATAAAAACCATAAAAATACTAAACAATACCTAAAATTCCTGGAAACGTTAGAAACCATAAAACCCCTAAAAACCCATGATTCCCTAAAATCCTTAAATACCCACAAACCCCTAAAACCCCCTAAAAACAACAAAACCATTAAAATCCTAAAAATGACTGAAAAATTCCCTAAAACATAATAATCTATAAAAACCATTGAAAATAATAAAACCATAAAACCCCCAAAAAAGTAAAAACCAACGAAAAACATTAAAAACCCTTTAAACCCCAAAACCATTTAAAAACTATTAAAACATTTTAAACCCTAAAAACTAAAAAAATACTAAAACCCCAAAACACTATAAAATTATGAAAAATCCATGAAAACCCATACAAACCCTAACAACCCATAAAAACATCAAAATCCCAAAATCCAAAAAAAACCCCTAAAACCATAAAAATCCTAAAAACCCCAAAAATATCAATGAAAATGTAAAAACCACTAAAGACCCAGAACAATCCCTAAAAAAATGAAACCTTAAAAATCTATAAAAATACAAAAATCATAATAAAAAACTAAAAATACAATAAAAACTCAAAAACACCTTAAAACCCATAAAATGTTTAAAAAAATATGAAAACATTAAAACCCCGAAAAAAACCAAAAACCCAACACACCCCAAACCCCTAAACACCCATAAAAACCTTGAAACACCGTAAAAACCATCCATGTCCCTTGAAATCCCTAAAACTCATAAAAAATCTTAAAAATAACTACAATACATGAAAATGAATAAATCAATAAAAACCCTGAAAACACCCTAAAAACAATAAAAACCCATAAAACACATAAACCCCTAAAAATCCCATTAAAAACATTAAAACCATTAAATCCCCTTTAAACCTAAAATCCATAAACCCCCAAAAACACCTCCTAAAAACCTTAAAAATTTAGAAAAACCCTAAAAACCCATGCAATCATAAAACCCGAAAAGGCCTAAAAATATCTAAAAACATAAAATCTTAAAAACCCAAAATAACCTAGTAAAAGGCCATAAACCCCCTAAAAATCCATAGAAACCCTTAATAGATAGTAAAAACTCTAAAAACACTTTAAACCCAAACAAATTGAAAATCTCTGAAACACCTTAGAGACAAAAAAACATAAAAAACCCTAAAACCGAAAACATTCTAAATTCCCAAGACTATTACTAAAACCCTAAAACACAAAAAATCGTTAAAAAACACTAAAACCATATAAAAACTATAAAAACCCAAAAAATTCCATGAAATTATTAAAAACCCAAAAAATACTCAAAACAGCCTAAAAAACATAAAAACACTAAAAACATAAAAACATTCTAAAACCCCATAAAACCCCTTAAAACCTATAAAAACTCGAAAACCACATAAACCCCCTAAAACCGTTAAATATCTCTAAAATAATTTAAACCCCATGAAAATGTACTAGAAACACTAGGAACTCAATAGTCCCTAATAACCCTAAAAACCCTAAAACCTAAAATAACCCAAAAAAATTTATAACCCTCAAAAAACATAAAATACATTATAATCCTAAAGAAGCTTTAAATTTTTTTAAAAATGTAAAAACTAGAAAATCCTAGAAAACCCCCTAAAAACCATAAAAACTTGAAAAATAGTTGAAACCCTAAACACCATAAAACCCATAGAGCTCTAAAAACTCTAAAACCAATTAAATCTCAAAAAAACATTAGAAAAATATAAAAACCTTAACAACAATAAAAACCCCAAATGACCCTGGAAACCTTAAAATATCCTAAAAGAACTAAAAAACTATAAAAACCCCTAAAACCCCTAAAAATCCATAAAAATCTTAAAACCATAAAAATCCCTAAAAATCCATGAAAACATAAAAAAACCTAGAAACCCATAAAAACCCCTAAAAATCATAAAAACCACTAAAAAATCTAAAAACACCTTAAACCCCTAAAACGTTAAAAACTCCTCAAACCATAAGAAACCAAAAAAAAATAAAAAAACTGTAAAAAAAATGAATACAAAAAACCTTGAAGACCCCTAAAACCCTCAAAATCCCTAAAAACCATGAAAATCGTAAAACCATAAAAATCATAAAAACCCACTAAATATCCTTTAAAAACTTCAAAAACTCTAAAAACCCAAAAAATCATCTGAAAACAATAAAACTCCATAAAAACAATAAGAAACCCGAAAACCCCTAAATACCTTATAAAAAAACTAAAAACCATAAACCCCTATAAACATTTGAAAACTCTTAAAAACCATAAAACACACAAAAATGTAAAAAACCCCAAAAAATCCTAAATGACCCTAAAAACCCTGAAAACCACTCAAAACACTAAAAACCCTAAAACCCCCCAAACCCCTCAAAATATCTATAAACTCTAAAAATCCCTATTACCATAAAAATTATAAATAATCACAATAAATAAATAAAAACATAAATACCACTAAAACCCTTGAAAAACACATGAAAACCATAAAACTCCTAAAAACCATAAAAACCCATAAACCCCCATAAACCCACTAAATACCATAAAACCCCTAAAATGATAAATAAATCTAAAACACCTTAAAACCTATGAAAACTCAAAAATACCAAAAAAATAACTAAATGATCCTTGAAACCCTGAAACCCCTAAAAAACCTAAAAATAATGAAAACCCCTAAAAACAATCAAAATACATAATCATCCTTAAGAACCCTAAAATTCATAAAATTATAAAAAATACATAATATATCTAAGAACCTAAAACCCCATAAAACCCTAGAAACCCCCCTAAAAACCGTAAAAATCCAAAAGACCTTAAAAACCATGAAAACCCATAATAACTGTAAATTCATACTAACAACTCTTAAAACACATAAATCCATAAAATGTTAAAAACTATAAAACACTATAAATGCTAAAAACTCAAAAAAAACTCCTAAAACAAAAAAAAACCTAAACCCCTAAAATTATCTATTAACTCTGAAATCCCCTGAATTCCATAAAATACCAAAAAAAGTAAAAATCCTACAACCCAAGAAACAATAAGAACCACAAAATAATTTAAACCCATTAAAACACCTAAAATGTTAAAGAAATATAAAACCCATGAAACCCCTAAAAATTTAAAAAAATCTCTCAAAACCCAAAAATTCTCTAAAACACATGGAAAACCATAAAACCAAAAAAAACCCTAAACACCTTCAAAATCCCTAAATACCCAGAAACCCCTAAAACCATACAATCATATGATTTCTTAAAAAAACTATAAAAATGTTAAAAACTCTAAAAACCCTAAAAACATTGAAAACCCCCTAAAAACAAGAATTCCCCTAAAAAATTAAAAAACCTAAAACACCATAATACTCATAATATAAAATTACAATCTATAAAAAACCTTAAAATCCCTAAATTTTTTAACCCCTGAAAAATAAATAAAAACACTAAAAATGAAATAAATGATAAAAAATTCCTAAAAATACATGAAAACATAAAAACCCTACAAACCATGAAAAACCCCATAACACCACAAGACACCCTAAAAACATTAAAAATTATTAAACCCTTAAAAACCATAAAACCCTTTGAAATTTATAAAAACCCTCAAAACCCCTGAAAATGTTTAAAAATTTGAAAACCCTTAAGAACCATACAATATAAAAAACCCTAAAACCCAAAAAGACCATAAAAACCATGAAAACCACTAAAACCCAGAAATCCTTGAAAATCCCAAAAAACCCTCAAAATTCCTATTCCCCTAAAAATAATAAAAATCCTAAAAAATCCCCCAAAACCACTAAAAACGTAAAAACCCAAAAAACAATGAAACCTCCCTAAAAATGATAAAAACCCATAAAAATATTAAAACCATTAAAATCCCATAAAACCCATAAAAACACACCAAAAACATTAAAAACACGTGCACCCACTAAAAAAATTAAAACACACTAAAAATATTAAAAAGTTATAAAAAACTCAAAATTTATAACATACTATAAAAACTAAAACCCTCTAAACCCTAAAAAATATGAAAACACCTAAAACCATAAAAAATCCATAAAAACCTAAAACTCACTAAAAACCATAGATATCCTAAATTGTTTTTAAAATCATTTGAAACATAAAAAACACAGAAAAACCCATAAAAACCATAAAAACATAAAAACCAAAAAAACCCCTAAATCCCCCTAAAAACTATAAAAACCCTTAAAACCCTAATTTTTTAAAAAAAATTCAAAAAACCATAAAACCTAAAAGCTGAAAACCCTTAAAGGCCCAAAAATACCCTAAAATCCTAGAAATACCCTAAAATCCAAGAAAAACCACAATAACAAAAAACCCCAACCCCCCCCCCCCCCCCCCGCAATCTCAAATCCCTAAAAACCATAGAACCCCTAAAAACCAAAAAAAACTCTATAAATATAGAAACCATAAATATCCATAAATATCCTTAAAAATGTAAAAAAACCCGTAAACCCCCTAAAAACCCCCTTAAAACTATAAAACCCTAAAAGCCATAACAAAACCTTAAAATCCTATATAAACCCTAAACTACTAAAAACTCCAAAACACCTAAAAAATTGGGGGGCCAGGATTAGTCTGGCCACACATCTTCTTTTCCCTTGAAACATAAAAAACCCTAAAAATCCTAAAAAATCAATGAAAACCAAGAGAACCCACATAAACATTAAATCTATTAAAAACCAAAAAAACCCTTAAAACACATTAAAATGAGAAAAACATTAAAACCCCTAAAAACATTCAAAACTGTAGAATCCTTTAAAATCATAAAAAATTAAAAGAATGGAAATCCCAAAATACCAAAAAACCCCTCAAAACCATTGAAACCCTAAAAAATACTAAAAAAACCTAAAATCCAATAAAACATGAAAACTCCAAAAAAACCATAACACCCCAAAAACTATAAAAAACCTAAAAATCCATAAACTATTAAAAACCCACTAAAAATTCTAAAAACCACTAAAACACCAAAAAAAACATTAAAAAACTCTAAAATCCTTTAAAACCCAAAAAAACTCAAAAAAACTAAAAACCCAAGGAGTCCCTAAAACCCTAAAAGACCCTAAAACCACAAAAACCCCAAAAACCCAAAATACCCAAAAAAACCATGAAAACCCCATCAAAATATCAAAATAACATAAAGCTATAGAAACCCTAGAAGTCCCTAAAAATCTATGAAAACGTAAAATCACTAAAATCCATGAAAACTCACTGAAATACATAAAATCTCCAAAACCCCATAAAAACCCAAAAACCACTTAAAACTATAAAAATCCTTAAATCTCCTTGAAAAGATTAAAATCCCTTAAAAACCCTAAAACCCACAAAAAACTAATAACGCAATATGTCCTAAAATCCCCAAACACCACAAAAAAACCATTAAAACCCTAAAAATCTTAAAACCCATCAAAATAGGTCAAAATTCTGAAAACCCTAAAAAGCATAAAAAGTATTAAAAATCCTTGAAAACGGAAAGAAACCTAAAAACCCTAAAAAAAATATCTGAAGAATATAATAAACCTTAAAACCTTAAAAATAGATAAAAGCCCTAAAACCCCACTAAAAACTCAAAACCCCATTAAAAATACTAAAACTCTAAAAAACTATAAAAACATTAAAAATCCTGAAAAACTAAAAAAAATCCTAAAAACTAAAAAAAACCATATTAACGTTGAAATACCGTAAAACCCCTAAAAATCCCCAAAGGACCCTAAAAACACTAAAATCCCTCAAAATACATAAACAATCAAAAAACATAAAAGTTTTAAAAAACTCTGAAAAATACCTGAAAACATTAACAACCATAAGAACCCTTAAAACCCCTTAAAAACATAAAAATGTAAAAAACCTAAATAAAGAAAAAACCAATAAGAAACCCTAAAAAAACTAAAAATATAAAAAATGTTAAAACCCTTAAAATTTTTACAAAAACACTAAAAATAGTAAGGCCCCTAAAAACCTAAAAATATTAAAAACTAAAAATCATGATAAAACCCTTAAAATCGTAAAGAACTTTAAAAACCCATAAAACCTAAAAAAAATCCCTAAAAACCCAAAATATAAAAAAAACAATAAAAATAACAGATAAGAACTACAAATCAAACAAAACATAAAAACCCCATAACCCTGAGAATTCCTAAAAACCATAAAACCCTAAAAGCCACCAAAACCCATAAAAACCCTAAAATCCCACTAAAAACTCTAAAATCCCATAAAACCATTAAAAATGATAAATAACTCTCTAAAACCATAGAACCCCTAAGGGAGAAAAAAACCCGGAAATTAAAAAAAAAAAAAAAAATGAAAAACCCTAAAAACCATAAAAACCCTGATAACCCCTAAAATGCCTCAAAATCCCTAATCCCCTAGAAACCATTAAAACCAATAAAAACCTACAAAAGACCTAAAAGTACATGAATACATAAAAAGTAATAAGACCCTAAAACCCCCTGAAAACAACAAAACCCCCTGAAAACCGTAAAAACCCAAAAATTCCATAAAAGCACTAGAAACCACTAAGAACTCTTAAAACCCCTAAAGGATCTAAAAATTATAAAAAAATTTTAAACCCCTAAAAACTCAAAAAAAACCCATAAAACCCTCAAAGGCCCATAAAAACACTAAAATCCCTCAAACCCTAAAATCCAAAAATACCCCAAGAAACCCTTGAAATCCTTAAAACCCCGAAAAACCCATAAAAACCTAAAAATATAAAAAATGCATGAAATCCTTGAAGGTTTAAAAGACCCAGAAGTCCTTTAAAAACACCTAGAATCCATAAAATCCCATAAAACCCATAAGTCACCACAAAACACTAAATCCAGTA
This sequence comes from Viscum album, assembly GCA_963277665.1. Lineage (NCBI taxonomy): Eukaryota > Viridiplantae > Streptophyta > Magnoliopsida > Santalales > Viscaceae > Viscum > Viscum album. The sequence continues at coordinate 103,582 of CAUJRU010000681.1, read as the reverse complement.
AAAACCCATAAATCATTACTAATCTCTACAAACCCTTAAACCCATAAAAACACAAAAAACCCCATAAAACCCAAAAAATATCGTAAAACCCATAAAAACTATAAAAACTATAAAAAGAAATAAAACCCCCCAAAACCCCTAAAAATCACTATAAACCTAGACTTCCCTAAAAACCACAAAAAACCGATAAATTCTCTAAAAATCCCTGAAAATGTAAAAAACACTGAAAACCCCCTGAAAACCGTAAACCCCCCCAAAAAGAATTAAATATCCCAAAAATCCATAAATTCATTGAAATCCCATTTTTTTAAAAAAAATCTCAAAAAAATCCTTTAAAACCCTAAATAATCAAAGAAAACCTAACAACAAAAATTAACCTGAAAAGGCATGAAAACACCTAAAACCCCTGAAAATCATGAAAAACCATAAAAACCCAATAAGTCCCTAAAACCCTAAGAACAAAAAAAATCCTAAAGAGCTTTAAAAATCCTTGAAAACAAAAAAACACACCCAAAAACCCTAAAATACTCCTAAAACCCATAAAGACCTGAAAACCATAAAAACACATAAAAATGTAATGATAAATAAAAAGTCAAAAACCCCCAAAACCCCAAAAAAAAATAGAAATAATAAAAAATATAAAAACCCTAAAATATAAAAAATACCACTATAAACCAAAAAAAGACCCTAAAAATTTGGAAATACCCAAAAAAACATGTACAAACCAAGAAAAGCCCAAAAGCACATCAAAATCTCTAAATCACCTAAAAAACCAAAAAAAAAATCCATAAAAATTCAAAATATCTCTAAAAATTCCTAAAAATGAAAAATCCACTAAAAACTGTAAAAACCGAAAAGAAAATAAAAACCCTAAAACCCATAAAACCCTAAAAAAACCATTATCATACTAGAAAACCCTCAAAAACCATAAAAACCAATAAAAACCCTTCAAACCAAAAAAATAAAAAACAATCTTAAAACCCTCTAAAAATGTAAAAAATTATAAAAATCTTTTAAAGCCCCAAAAAACTCATAAAAACCCCAAAACCTCCAAAAGACCCCATAAACATGAAAACCCCTAAAAACCCTAAAAACCATAAAAAATCCTAAAACCCATCAATTTACTAGAACACCCTAATGACCCTGAAACCCCTAAAATCATAAACAAAACCTAAAAATACTTAAAAACATAGAATACCCTAAAACCCCTATAAATCAATGAAATGCATAAAACCCCTAAAAACCATTAAAAACACAAAAAAATCCTAAAAATAAAATAAATACATTAAAACCCATTAAAACCCCTAAAAAGCTAAAAAACATTAACAAACCTCAAAAACTATAAAACCTCAAAAAAACCCCTAAAAACCTAAAAGACCATAAAACCTGTAAAAATCACTAAAATCCAAAAAACCAAAAATCCCACCCAAAAAACCTCAGAAACCCTAAAAACCCTAAAAATACTAAAGAATCACTAAAACCCAAAAAACCCTCTGAAAACCATAAAACCTCTCTAAACCTTAAAATCCTTAATTCCCTAAAAACCATAAAGAACTTAAAAATCCATTAAAAACCTAATGATGTTAAAAAACTATGAAAATCATTAAAACCCCTAAAAAATCAAAAGAAATCCCAAAATTCCAAATAGTCCCTTAAATCCTTTAAAAAACCCAAAAACCCAGAAACCAAAAAAATCTTAAATCAGTAAAAACCATCAAAATCCCTAAAAATCAAGAACACTAAGAAACATAAAAATCCAAAAAATCCTTAAAAATCCATAAAAATGGGGAATATTTATAAATCCCAAAAATACCCAAAAACAATAAAACACCTTAAAATCCTTAAAAACACAAAAAAAAAACAAAACCCAAAAAACATCTGAAAACACTAAAAACCCTTAAAACACATAAATCATTAAACATCTCTAAAAATATTTCAAAATCCTAAAAAAACTAAGGAAACCCAAAAAGAACCTAAAAAACTGAAAATCCCTAAAACCCTTAGGATCCTAGAAAATATCTAAAACCCTTAAAATCATAAATAATAGTAAAACCACTAAAAACATAAAAAACTTAAAAAATACCTCAAAATACCTAAAATATTAAAAAAACTAAAAACCCTGAAAAACTTTGAAAACCATAAAATGCCAAAAAACATAAGAACCTCTAAAAACCTAAAAACTACAAAAACCATTTAAACCCTTAAACACCTAAATGAAATGAGAAGAATATGTCGCCGCTCTCTCCTGGACTCTCCCTCCTGCCGTGGCAATTTTCAGGGTTTCATCTTGGAATCCTTTCCGGGAGCTGCTTTTTCCAGATTAGTGTTAAAGATGGAGTTCTGGTTGATCGATATTCTTCCCTGTGCTTGTGGGAGATTAGGCTGCTGCTTCTTGGTGTCGGGATATTGAGGTTCTTTGCTCAAAAAGGAGAAGACATTCTGGAATGGATCTTGCGGTGATTTTTCTCGGCATCGGTTTTTCCAGATCTGGAATGTGGCGAAGTCGGCGACTCCTTGGAGGCCAGGAAGCCCCATGGACTTCAGACTTTCAAAGATGATTTTTCAGATATGGGTTTTCCACGGACGAGTCAAGGAAGTCAAGGGATTCGGTTTGCACGGATCTTCCAGAGGGTTTTTCGACGGATTTGTGTTGGTGCGGTCGGCTCCTTTGAGAAGGACCTTCAGAGGATGCAATAGTACCACGAGCTTTATGCTTCGGCTAGGTCTTGGTCGTCGGGCGATTGTGTTTCTTCCTCGGACCAGATCTCTATTTCCTATTCTCGCGATGCTGATGAAGGTTTGGTTTTTTCTCTAGCTTTCCCTAGCTCTTGATTTGCGATGCTGATGCAGGTGCATGCTCAACCCGTTCCCTTGGTTCTATATCCGTTTCACGCTATTGATGTGAGCTTGGGTAGGATTTCTTGGCTCTTCATGTTCTTATGTTTACTGGTTGCTGTTACGGGTGTGAGTAAATGTGAGTTCTGGTTTTTGTATCTGCTGAGAGGTGCTAGGCGTGGCTTGGTGATGCTCCGCAATTTTTCTCTTTCTAAAGAATTCTGGATGTTGTGGTTTGGTACTGGTTATGGTTGCTGGTGGTGTGCTGTTTGTTGTACTGTGAGGTGTGGATTGCTGCAAGCTGTTTGGGTTGAAGGATTTGGCTACTGGTTGTTTGATGGGTTTGGAGGTTGCTGCTGGTTTCTTGGGCAGATGGGACTGGCAAGGCATGATCTACTTCATGCTGTTGATGAAGGGTTTGTTATGCTGTGCTATACTATGGTTGATGTGCTGGACCATGGTCAACTGTGTTATGGTTGTCGTGGTTGTGAATTGATGCGAGTGATGCTTCTTGACTGGCTGAGAGGTGGTGATGATGAAACATGCTGGTGCTTGGTGATGGTTGCGGTTTTGCTGAGGGGAGATGAAGGATGCTGGTTGGTGATGGTTGCTGTTTTGCTGAGAGGTGACGAAGGATACTGGTTGGTGATGATTATATGCTACCAGATGCTGGTTGGCTGGTTGCTGCTGCTGGATGTTATTTGTTGCTGTAGTCGAAATGATGGTTGTTGGTTAGCTGTGAGCTGCTAGATGCTGGTTAACGCAGGATGTAGTGCTATTGGATGTTGGTACTGGCTGGATGTGACGTGATGATGCTGCGGTTTTGTCTGTTTTTGTGTCTTTTTCTTTCTTTGTTTTTCTTTCTTTGGCGTGGGTTGTAAGGGTTTTTGGGTGTGGGTCGTTCGATCCCTCCCCTCCCTTGTCTGCATTGTTTGTGTCTTTTTGTTTAATAAATTTTGGGGGGTGCCAGGAATATCCTGGACCCGAGCCTTCTATGCCTTAAACACCTAAAAGGATAAAAAATATCCAAGAAATATTAATACTCCTAAAAACTGGAAAAAAACATAGGGACCCAAAAGACCCTAAAAACCCATAAAAATAGTTGAAAATCAATTAAATGCCTAGAAAAACTCAAATTCCTTAAAAACTATAAAAAACCTAGAAACCATAAAATCATAAAAATCATTAAAATGCCTTAAAAATCCTTAAAAATGTGAAACCCTTGAAAACCTATAAAAATATATTAAAACCAAAAAAATAAATAAAAACATAGAAACCATAAAATCCCATAAAAATTATAAAATCCCATGAAATCTATAAAAAAATCACTAGAACCCCTAAAAACGTTAAAAAACTTGAAAAAACATTAGAACCCCTAAAAATTAAAAAAACCAGAAACCCCACAAAAAAACCTAAAACCCCCTAAAAACAAATAAATCCTAAAAACACATATGAAAAATAAAAAATTAAATCCTTAAATTCTATAAAAAAATATTAAAAAACATGAAAATTCAAATAAATCAATAAAACCCCCAATAACGCAAAAAACCTTAAAACCCTTGAAAAGACCCAGGAAACAATAAAAATCCCTAAAATCCACAAAAACCCACAAACTCCCTAAAAAACCAAAGTACTAACTAAAAATTATAAAATCCCTTGAGATCCCTAAATATCATTAAAATATCAAAAAAGTATTTAAATCCTAAAAATCCCAAAAAATCATGGTAAATGTGAAATCCCCCAAAACCCCTTAAAATCCAATAAAAACTCAAAAAACCCTAAAACATATAAAAACATTAAAAAAACTCTAAAAACCATCCAAACCTCTAAAAAACTAAAAAAAGTTCCAGAAAACCCAAAAAGACCAAAAAATAAAATACCCCATAAAAACTATAAAATTACCTAAACCCTAATACCCCAAAAAATATAAGAATCGTAGTAAGTCCATAAAAATCTCCAAAAACTTAAAAAAACCAAAAAACCCTTCAAACCCTTGAAAACTATAAAAACCCATATAAATCATAATAAAAAACCTAAAACCCCATTAAATCCCTAAAACACAAAAAAGACAACAAAACCCTAAAAACCATAAAAGCTCTAAAAAATCATACAAACACTAAAAAACTCATGAAGTCCTAAAATTTGAAATTAACCAAAATGAAATTCAATCTCAAAATCCTAGAAAACCCTAAATGACCCTAAAAATCCGTTGAAATACCCAATACCCTAAAAACCTAAATAATCAAAAAATTCCTAAAAATCATAAAAAAATAACTTAAAGTGTAAAAAACCATATTTTTGTTAAAAAACTAGAGACTCTTAAAACCCATAAAAATATTAAAAACCCACAAAACCCTTACATCCACTATAAACTCTAAAAACCCTTAAAATTCTAAAAAAAATAAAACACCGTAAAAAATCACAAAAACCTAAAAAATAAAACAATTATAAAATTATAAAAGTCTCTAAATACCCTGAAAATCCATAAAAACCCTAAAACCCTAAAAAACATAAATACCCTAAAAATCACTAAAAGTATAAAAACCAACTAAAAACACTAAAAATAGTAAATCAATGTTTAAAAACTCTAAAAATTCTTAAAATCCTAAAAACATTTAAAACACCCCAAAATACCAATGCTACTGTAAAAAAAGATTCCCCAAAATCCCTAAAATCTCAAAACCCTATAAACCCTCAAATTCCATAAAACAACTAAAAATCCTAAAAAATACCTAAAACCCATGAAAATAAAAAAAACAAAAAAAACCCTAAAAATATTAGAATCCTCCAAAACCCCATAAAAACCATAAAATCAAAAAATAATTCTAAAAATATTAAATACATTTAAAAACTCTAAAAAACCTTAAAACCATAAAATACTTAAATCCAAAAAAAAACACATAAAGACCCTAAAAATCTGAAAAAAAACATTTAAACCCTAACCCCCCCAAACCCCTCAAATTTCTAAAAATCACTATAAACCATCAAATTCACATATAACACAAAAAAACTCTAAAATCTATAAAATACAAAAATATCCCTAAGTATACCTAAAAATGTAAAAGACCCTAAAAATGCTAGAAACACATAAAACCTTAAAAAACTCTAGTAACCCATAAAAACACAATTACCACAAAAAACTCATAAAACCACAAAAACTCATAAAACCCCAAAAACTAATAAAACCCCAAAAACATATAAAACCCCAAAACATTAATAAACTATAAAAACAATAAAAATTAAAAAACCATAAAAAACCCTAAAAGACCCTAAAAACACTAAAACCCTCAAAACCCATAGAAAACCCCAATATATTTAAAAATCCCTAAAATAACTAAATAACCTGAAAACCCATAAAAATATTAATTTTCCCTAATAATCCATAAAAATGTAAAACCCCTTAAAAACCATAAACACCCCCTAAAACCCATAAAATCATAAAAACCCTAACAACCCATCAAACCCCAAACCACTAAAAACTATAAAAACTAATAAAACACCAAAAAATATAAAAACTCTAAAAACACTTAAAAATCATAAAAAACCTACAAACCCAAAACAAACTAAAAACCTTGAAATCCCCTAAAAATATTAAAACCCAATAAAAACCTTAAAAATCATCAAAATCCCTAACAACCCTAAAACCACTAAAAACCATTAAAATACATAAAAACCCCTAAAATATCGCTGAAAAAAATAATAATCCATAAAAACCCTGACAACCCCATGAAAACCATAAAAACCCACAAAACCCCTAAAAACAAAAAAAAACCCATAAAACTCTAAAATAATTGAAAAATCTAAATCACTTAAAACTTTTAAAACATTAAAAACATAGAAAACCTTTAATCCCCGAAAAATAACCATAAAACTCCCAAAAGACCCTAAAACCCCTGAAAACCCTTAAAAACTAGAAAAATTATAAAAACCCTCAAAATCCCTAATACCATAAAATTCACTAAAACCTATAGAATTCAAAAAAACACCTAAATATCAATCGAAATGTAAAGGACCTAAAAACACTAAAATTCAAAAAGACCCCTAAAACCCTTAAAACCCATAAAAACCCTAAAATCAAAAAAACTCAAAATACCCATTAATCCCTTAAAATTTGTAAAATTTTGTTAAAACCCTAAAAAACTAAAAAAACACATAAAAACCCAAGAAGTCCCTAAACCCCAATAAAACCCCACAAATTCCCTAAAAACCCAAAATACCCTAAAATCGTAGAAAATCCCTAAAAACCAATGAAGATATATAAAACTATAAAAACCCTAATAAACCAAAAGAAAAACCCCTAAAACCATAAAAATCAAAAAAACCCATAAATAACCCTAAAACCACTAAAAACGTTGAAACCATTAAAACTTATAAAAGAATTAAAAATGTATTAAAACCTTATAAACCATAAATAACTAAAAAACACTAAAAACTCAAAAGACCCTAAAATTATTAAAAACCCCCAAAACCCTAAAAACCATAAAAATAATAAAAATCCAGAAATCCCAAAGAACATAAAAAACCCTAAGACGCCAAAAAAATCATTGAAAAACTAAAAAAATACCCCCAAAACCCATAAAAACATTAAAACCCACTAAAACTCTAAATACACATAAAACCGTTATAAATTCTAAAACTATCCAAAACAATAAAAAACCACAAAAACTCAAAAAACCCATAAAACCTTAAAATTTTTTAAAACCCATAAACCCATCAAAATCCATAAAAACCCTAAAAAATATAAAAACTTTTTAAATACCTAGAAAACATTGAAAACATAAAAACCCCTTAAAACCTTGAAAACCCACTCTAAATAATAAAAACACATAATCCCTTAATACCATAAAAACATAAAAACCCCTAGAAACCATTAAGAAATTTAAAACCAATTAAACACCTAAAAATGTTAAAAAAAACTAATCACCCCAAAAATCTCAAAAAAAAAACTAATACCCAAAAAGGCCTTAAAATTAGGAAAGAAACATAAAACCCTAAAAATCCGTAAAAATTAGGAGAATCCCTAAAATCCTAAAATTCCTTAGAACCAGAAAAATCCTAATGATCCATAAAAATAAAAGAAAATGTAAAAAACACTAAAACACTAAAAAAACTAGAAAACCATAAAAACACATAAAAACTGAAAGAACCTAAAACACATATAACCCCAAAATCCCACTAAATTATAAAAAACCCGTAAAAACCCTTAAACCCCTAATTTTTTTTAAAAAAATATAATTATAAATCAAAAAAAATTCTAAAATTATAAAATTAAAAGACCTTAAAACCCCTGAAACCCCATAAAAGTGTTGAGAACCCCCCAAAATCTCTAAAAAACCTTCAGTCCCAAAAAACCAAAAAATACTAAAAATTTCCTAAAAATCACCAAAAAATAAATTACCTAAAAACCCAAAACCCCCAAAAAAATCGTAAAAAACCCCTAATAACCATTAAAACTCTAGGAACCTATAAAAATTATAGAAACCAATAGAACCCTTAAAATCCATTAAACCCCTAAATTTTTTTAAAAACCCTAAAAAACCTAACAATCCTAAAAAACTCAATATAATTCAAAAAACACTGAAAGACCCTAAAACCTTGTGAAACCCTAACAACCCTAAAATTTTGAAATCCTAAAAACCCCTCAAAATCTTTTAAAAACCATAAACCCATTAAAAAATTTAAAATTATAAAAATCCGTATAATCCAAGAAAAAAAACCCTAAAAGCAATGAAAAAATCTAGAAAATTATAAAAACCCTAAAAAATTAAAAACCATAAAACACCACAAAAACCATTTAAAAACACTAAAAAACTCAAAAAAAACCAAAAAACCCTAAAAATACTATAAAACCACAGAGAAACACTAAAAACTACTAAAAATAGATGAAACCCCCATAAAAGCATCAACATCACTAAAAACTAATAAAATAACCTAAAACCATTATAAATATTAAAAACCTAATAAATAATTAAAAAAATATATACAATAAAACATTGAAAGCCCCCAGAAAAAATAAAAACAGCTAAAAACATTAAAAACCTAAAAATAACTAAAAACACTAAAAACACATTAGACCCCTAAAAAATTTAAAATCTCAAAGAAAACCATTAAATCCCTAAAAACCACAAAACCAAAAAACATCCTAAAACCCTGAAAACCCCTAAAACCATGAAAACCATCAATATACCTATATATAATAAATGCCCATAAAACCCATAAAAATCAGAAAAATCCTTGAAAACCTAAAAAACTAAAAAACCATAAAAAACTAAAAATCCACTAGAAACACTAAAAACCCTTAAAATGCTTAAAAAGGTTAAAAAAACTCTAAGAAAATAAACACACGAAAAAATATAAAAAACCCAACTAAAAACCCAAAAGATACTAAAATCATTAACACCTATAAAAACCCTAAAAACCATGAAAATTTCTAAAAACCCCAGAAATCCATAAAGTACCTAAAACCATAAAAATAAAAAAGAAACCCTAATACCCCTAAAACATAAAAATCCTTAAAAACATGAAAAGCCCCATGAAAACCATAAAACCCCTAAAAACCATATAAAAACCAATAAACCAATAAAATCCTAATTCCACTAAAATTCTAAAAACCCTAAAAACCCCTAAATATGTTAAAAATCTCTAAAATATATAAAAACCCTAAAAAACAAAAAAAACCCCTAAAACCCCCAAAAGACCAAAAATACCCAAAAGACCAGAATACTGGTAAAACCCCTAAAACCCATAAAAATAATATAAACCCTTAAAAACCCTCAAAACCCTAAAACCTAAAAACCCTACAATCCCTAAACATATTAAAAATTCCAAAAAACCCCCAGAAAGCATAAAAAACCCAAAAAAAACCCTCTAAAAACAATAAAACCCCTAAAATTATTAAAAACCCTAAACCCCCATAAAATATCTAGAACCCAATAAAACTATAAAACCTTTAAAACACCTAAAAACTATAAAAACCCTCGAATACCCAAAAAACTCAAAAAGACCCTTAAATACCTAAACCCATAAAAAACCTAAAAATCCCAAAAAAAGCCTTAAAAATGTAAAACACCCAAAAATCACCAAACAACACTTGAAAATAAAAACACTACTAAGAACCTTAAAAACCCAAAAAACTCGTAAAATCAATGAAAAATTTTCAACCAATTAAAACTCCTAAAAATGTAAAAAAACTCTTAATAATCTTACTTACCCAAAAAATAATAATAAATACCATAAACCCAAAAAACCATAAACCCCTAAAATCCCTTAAAACCACAAATCCCATTAAAATCACAAAAACCCTAAAAACCCCAAAAATCCTAAAATTCCTAAAAATCCCCCAAAATAGTTGGAAATGTTATAAAAATTCATAAATTAGAAAATCCTTTGAAAACCATAAAAACCCTTAATAACCTTTAAAACCCTAATACCCTAAAAACCGTAGAACCAACTAAAAACACTATGAACAATTGAAAAACCTAAAAATATTAAAAACACAAGAAAACCTTAAAATGAAAAAAAACTCAAATAACCATAAAAACCCAAAATGCATTAAAAACATTGAAAACCCATAAAGACCCTCTAAACCCCAAAAAACCCCAAAAACCCCTTAAAACCCTAAAAATATAAAAAATCCATAAAGCCCATAAAATCATAAACATCCTAAAAAATACATAAAAATCCTTGAAAACATAAAAAAATATTAAAACCCTAAAAACCCAATGAAAGCCATAATAACACCTTAAAACCATAAAAACCCAAAAAACGCCTAAAAACTCAAAAACCACTAAAAAAATTTAAAACCCCTAAATAACCATAAATATAAAAAAACTTAAAAAAACTAAAAATTCAACCCCCTCCCCTTAAAAAACAGAAATATTGTAAAAAAGAAAGAAACATCCATAAAACTCTAAAAACCCTAAACACCCTAGGAAACCCTTAAAAACCCAAAAAACCCCCAAAAACCCTAAAGACCACAAAACCTTTTAAAAGCACTAAAAACCATAAAACCAAAAATTCCACCCAAAAAACCTTAAAAACCCTAAAAACCCTAAAAATACTAAAGAATCACTGAAACCCAAAAAACCCTCTAAAAACCATAAAACCTCTATAAACCTTAAAATCCTTAAAAATCAAAAGAAATCCCAAAATTCCAAATAGTCCTTTAAATCCTTGAAAAAACCAAAATACCCAGAAACCAAAAAAAACCTTAAATTAGTAAAAACCATAAAAATCCCTAAAAATCAAGAACACTAAGAAACATAAAAAAACAATAAATCCTTAAAAAATCCATAAAAATAGGGAATATTTCTATATCCCAAAAATACCCCAAAACAATAAAACACCATAAAATCCTTAAAAACACAAAAAAAAAACAAAACCCAAAAAACCACTGAACACACTAAAAACCCCTACAACACCTAAATCATTTATCATCTCTAAAAATATTTCAAAAACATAAAAAAACTAAGGAAACCCAAAAAAAACCTAAAAAACTGAAAATCCCTAAAACCCTCAGGAACCCAGAAAATCTCTAAAACCCTTAAAATCATAAAAAACAGTAAAACCCCTAAAAACATAAAAATCCTAAAAAATTCCTCAAAATACCTAAAATGTTAAAAAAACTGAAAACCCTGAAAAACTTTGAAAACCATAAAACGCCTAAAAACATAAGAACCACTAAAAACCTAAAAACTACTAAAACCATTTAAACCCTTAAACCCCTAAAATGTTAAAAAATCTCCAAGAAATATTAAAACTCCTAAACTGGAAAAAAACATAGGGACCCAAAAGACCCTAAAAACCCATAAAAATAGTAGAAAATCAATTAAATGCCTAGAAAAACTAAAAATCCTTAAAAACTCTAAAAACCCTAGAAATCCATAAAATCATAAAAATCATTAAAATGCCTTAAAAATACCTAAAAATGTGAAACCCATGAAAACCTATAAAAATATATTAAAACCAAAAAAAATAAAAACATAGAAACCATAAAATCCCATAAAAATTATAAAATCCCATGAAATCTATAATAAAAATCACTAGAACCCCTAAAAACGTTAAAAAACATGAAAAAACATTAGAACCCCTAAAAATTAAACATACCACAAATTCCACAAAGAAACCTAAAACCCCCTAAAAACAAAAAAAATCCTAATAACACCTATGAAAAATAAAAAATAAAATCCCTAAATTCTATAAAAAAATCTTAAAAAACATGAAAATCCTAATAAATCCATAAAACCCCCAATAACGCAAAAAACCATAAAACCCTTGAAAAGACCCAAGAAACAATAAAAATCCCTACAAACCACCAAAACCCGCAAACTCCATAAAAAAATCGAAGTACTAACTAAAAATTATAAAATCCCATGAAATCCTTAAAAATCATTAAAATATCTATAAACTATTCAAATAAAAAAAATCCCAAAAAATCATGGTAAATGTGAAATCCCCTAAAACCCCTTAAAATCCAATAAAAACACAAAAAACCCTAAAATGCATAAAAACATTAAAAATACTCTAAAAACCATCCAAACCTCTAAAAAACTAAAAAAAGTCCCAAAAAACCCAAAAGACCCAAAAATAAAATACCCCCTAAAAACTATAAAATTACCTAAACCCTAATACCCAAAAAAATATAAGAATCGTAGTAAGTCCAAAAAAATCTCTAAAAAGTTAAAAAAAACCCAAAAACCCTTCAAACCCTTGAAAACTATATAAATCAATAAAAATCATAAAAAAACCTAAAACCCCATTAAAACCCTAAAACACAAAATGGACTACAAAAACCTAAAAACCATAAAATCTCTAAAAAATTCATAAAAACACTAAAAAACTCATAAAATCCTAAAATTTAGAAACTAACCTAAATGAAATTCAATCTCAAAATCCCAGAAAACCCTAAATGACCCTAAAAATCTGTTGAAATCCGCAATACCCTAAAAACCTAAATAATCAAAATATTCCTAAAAAATCTAAAAAAATAACTTAAAGTGTAAAAAAAATATAATTTTGTTAAAAAACTAGAGACTATCGAAACCCATAAAAATATTAAAAACCCATAAAACCCTTACACCCACTAAAACTCTAAAAACCCTTAAACATCTCAAAAAATAAAACACAATAAAAAATCACAAAAACCTGAAAAATAAAAAAATTATAAAATTATAAAAGTCTCTAAAAACCCTGAAAATCCCTAAAAACCCTACAACCTAACAAACATAAAAACCCTAAAAATCACTAAAATAATAATAACCAACTAAAAACACTAAAAACTATAAAAAAATGTTTAAAAACAATAAAATTGTATAAAAATCCTAAAAACATTTAAAACACCCCAAAATACCTATGCTACTGTAAAAAAATATTCCCCCAAAGATCTAAAATCTCAAAAACCCTATAAACCCTCAAATTCCATAAAACAATTAAAAATCCTAAAAATACCTAAAACCCATGAAAAACAAAAAATAAACAAAAAAACCCTAAAAATATTAGAATCCCCTAAAACCCCATAAAAACCATAAAATCAACAAAAAATTCTAATAATAATAAATACATTTAAAAACTCTAAAAAACCTTAAAACTATAAAATACTAAAATCCCAAAAAAAACACATAAAGACCCTAAATCTCTGGAAAAAAACATATAAACCCTAACCCCCCCCCAAACCCCTCAAATTTCTAAAAATCACTATAAACCATCAAATTCACATATAACACAAAAATATCTAAAATCAATAAAATACAAAAATATCCCTACGTATACCTAAAAATTTAAAAGACCCTAAAAACACTAAAAACACATAAAACCTTAAAAAACCCTAGTAACCCATAAAATCACTATTACCACAAAAAAACTCATAAAACCACAAAAACTCATAAAACCCCAAAAACTCATAAAACCCCAAAAACTTATAAAACCCCAAAACATTAATAATCTATAAAAACAATAAAAAATAAAAAACCATAAAAACCCTAAAAGACTCTAAAAACACTAAAACCCCTCAAAACCCATAGAAAACCCCAATATCTTTCAAAATCCCAAAAATAACTAAATAACCTGAAAACCCATAAAAATGATAATTATCCCTAATAATCCCTAAAAATGTAAAACCCCTTAAAAACCATCGAAACCCACTAAAACCCATAAAACCATAAAAACCCTGACAACCCATAAAACCCCAAACCACTAAAAACTATAAAAACCTATAAAACACCAAAAAATTAAAAAACACTAAAAACACTTAAAAATCATTAAAAAACGACAAACCCAAAAGAAATTAAAAACCATGAAAACCCCTAAAAACATTAAAACCCGATAAAAACCTTAAAAACCATCAAAATCCCTAAAAACCCTAAAACCACTAAAAACCATTAAAATACTTAAAGAGCCCTAAAATATCCCTGAAAAAAATAAAAAATCCTTAAAAACCCTGATAACCCCATGAAAACCATAAAAACGCACAAAACCCATAAATACCAAAAAAACCCATAAAACTCTAAAATAATTGAAAAATCTAAAACACTTAAAAATCTAAAAAACATTAAAATCATAAAAAACCTTTAATCCCTAAAAAATAACCATAAAACTCCCAAAAAACCCTAAAACCCCTCAAAACCCCTAAAACCCGATAAAATTATAAAAACCCTCAAAATCCCTAATACCATAAAATTCACAAAAACATTTAGAATCATAAAAAACACCTAAATATCACTCGAAATATAAAAGACCTAAAAACACTAAAACTCAAAAAGACCCCTAAAACCCCTAAAACCCATAAAAACACTAAAATAAAAAAACTCAAAATACCCATTAATCCCTTAAATATTTTAAAATTTTGTTAAAATCGATAAAACCCTAAAAAACTAAAAAAACACCTAAAACCCCAAGATGTCCCTAAACCCCAATAAAACCCCACAAAATCCCTAATAACCCTAAAAACCCTAAAATCTTAGAAATTCCATAAAAACCAAGGAAGATATAAAAAAATTTAAAAACCCTAATAAACCAAAAGAAAAACCCCTAAAACCATAAAAATAAAAAAAACCATAAATAACCCTAAAACCATTAAAAAAGTTGAAACCGATAAACCTATAAAAGCATTAAAATGTATTAAAACCATATAAACCATAAATAACTAAAAAACACTAAAAACGAAAAAGACCCTAAAACCACTATAAACACTAAAAAGCACAAAACTATATAAACCCTAAAATTATTAAAAACCCTGAAAACCCTAAAAACCATAGAAATAATAAAAATCCAAAAATCCCAAAGAACAAAAAAACCATTAGACGCCAAAAAAATCATTGAAAAACTAAAAAAATACCCCATAAACCCATAAAAACATTAAAACCCACTAAAACACTAAATACACATAAAATCCTTATAAATTCTAAAACTATCCAAAACCATAAAACACCAAAAAAAACTCAGAAAAACCCTTAAACCCTTAAAAACCCATAAATCCTTAAAAATTTTGAAAACCCCTAAAGCCATCAAAATCCCTAAAAACCCTAAAAAATATGAAAACTTTTGAAATACTTAAAAAACTTTGAAAATATAAAAACCCCTTAAATCCTTGAAAACCCACTATAAATAATAAAAACACATAAAACCCTTAATACCATAAAAACATAAAAACCCCTATAAACCACTAAGAAATCTAAAACAAATTAAACACCTAAAAATGTTAAAAAATCTAATCACCCCTAAAAACTCAAAAAAAAAACTAATACCCAAAAGGCCTTAATATTAGGAATGAAACTTAAAACCCTAAAAATCCCTAAAAATTAGGAGAATCCCTTAAATCCTAAATTTCCTTAGAACCAGAAAAATCCTAATGAACCATAAAAATAAAAGAAAATGTAAAAAACCCTAAAACCCTAAAAAGAACCCATGAAAACCATAAAAACACCTAAAAACTGAAAAACCCCAAAACACATATAACCCCAAAATCCCACTAAATTATAAAAAAACATGGAAAAACCCTTAAAGCACTAAATTTTGTTAAAAAAACATATAACTATAATCCAAAAAATTATAAATTTCTAAAATTAAAAGACCTTAAAACCCCTAAAACCCCATAAAACTGTTGTGAACCCCCCAAAATCTCTAAAAAACCTTTAGTCCCAAAAAACCGCAAAATACTAAAAATTTCCTAAAAATCACCAAAAAATAAATTACTTAAAAACCCAAAAAACCAAAAAACCCCCTAAAAACCATTAAAACCCTAGGATCCTATAAAAATTATAGAAACCAATAGAACCCTTAAAATCCTTTAAATCCCTAAAAATTTTAAAAAACACTAAAATTCCTAACAATCCTAAAAAACTCAATATAATTCAAAAAACCCTGAAGAGACCCTAAAACCTTGTGAAACCCTAAAAACCCTAAAATTTTGAAATCTTTAAAACCCCTAAAAATATTTTAAAAATCTTAAACCCCTTAAAAACATTTAAAATTATAAAAATCCCTAAAATCCAAGAAAACAAAAAAAAACCCCTAAAAAACTGATAAAATCTAGAAAACCATAAAAACCCTAAAAGAATTTAAAACCATAAAACCCCATAAAAACCTTTTAAAAACACTAAAAAACTCAAAAAAATCAAAAAACCTAAAAATACTGTAAAACCACAGAGAAACACTAAAAACCACTAAAAATAGATGCAACCCCCATAAAACCATCAACATCACTAAAACTAATAAAAAAACCTAAAACCATTATAAATATTAAAAACCTAATAAATAATTAAAAACATAAATACAATAAAACATTGAGAACACCCAGAAAAAATAAAAACAACTAAAAACATTAAAATCCTAAAAATAACTAAAAATACTAAAAACGCTTTAGACCCCTAAAAAATTTAAATTCTCAAAGAAAACCATTAAATCCCTAAAAAACCATAAAACCAAAAAACATCCTAAAACCCTAAAAACCCATAAAACCATGAAAACCATCAATATACTTATATACTATAAAATCCCATAAAACCCATAAAAATCATAAAAATCCTTGAAAACCTAAAAAATCTTAAATACCCATAAAAAATGAAATGTATAAAAACTAATAAAACCTAAAAAACCAAAAAATCCATAAATAACTAAAAAACCACTAGAAACACTAAAAACCCTTAAAACGCTTAAAAAGGATAAAAAACTCTAAGAAAATAAACACACGAAAAAATATAAAAAACCCAACTAAAAACCCAAAAGATACTAAAATCATTAACACCAATATAAACCCTAAAAACCTTGAAAAATTCTAAAAACCCTAGAAATCCATAAAGAACCTAAAACCATAAAAATAAAAAAGAAACCCTAATACCCCTAAAACATAAAAATTCTTAAAAACATGGAAAACCCCATGAAAACCATAAAACCCCTAAAAACCATATAAAAACCAATAAACCAATAAAATCATAATTCCACTAAAATTCTAAAAACACTTAAAACCCCTAAATATGTTAAAAATCTCTTAAATATATAAAAACCCTATAAAACACCAAAAACCCCTAAAACCCCAAAAGACCAAAAATACCCAAAAGACCTGAATACTAGTAAAACCCCTAACAAATAATAAAAACCCTTAAAAACCCTCAAATCCCTACAACCTAAAAACCCTACAATCCATAAACATATTAAAAAATCCAAACAATACCCCAAAAAGCATAAAAAACGCAAAACCCCTATAAAAACCCTAAAACCCCTAAAATTCTTAAAAACCCTAAACCCCCATAAAATACCTAAAACCCAATAAAACTATAAAACCCTTAAAACACCTAAAAACCATAAAAATCCTAGAATACCCAAAAAACACAAAAGACCCTTAAAAACCTAAACCCATAAAAAACCTAAAAATCTCTAAAAATCTTTAAAAATGTAAAACACCAAAAAATCACCAAAGAACACTTGAAAATAATAACACTACTAAGAACCTTAAAAACCCAAAAAACTCGTAAAATCCATGAAAAATTTTCAACCCAATAAAATTCCTAAAAATGTAAAAAAACTCTTAATACTCTTATATAACCAAAAAATAATAATAATAACCATACACCCAAAAAACCAGAAACCCCTAAAATTCATTAAACCCACAAAACCCATTAAAATCACAAAAACCCTAGGAACCCCCCAAATCCTAAAATTCCTAAAAATCCCCGAAAATCCTGGGAAATGTTATAAAAATTCATAAATTAGAAAATCCTTTGAAAACCATAAAAACCCTTAATAACCTTTAAAACCCTAATACCCTAAAAACTGTAAAACCCACTATAAACACTATGAACAATTGAGAATCCTAAAAATATTAAAAACACAAGAAAACCTTAAAACGGAAAAAAACTCAAATAACCATAAAAACCCAAAATTCCCTAAAAACCTTGAAAACCCATAAAGACCCTAAAAACCACAAAAGACCCCAAACCCCCTTAAAAACCCTAAAATAACTAAAATCCATAAAACCCATAAAATCTTAAACATCCTAAAAAATACATACAAATCCTTGAAAACATAAAAAATATTAAAACCCTAAAAAACCAATGAAACCCATAATAACACCTTAAAACCAGAAAAACCCAAAAAACACCAAAAAACTCAAAAACCACTAATTTTTTTTTAAAACCCCTAAATACCCATAAATATAATAAAAAACTTAAAAATACTAAAAATTAAACCCCCTCCCCCTAAAAATATAGAAATATTGTAAAAAAGAAAAAAATATCCCTAAAACTCTAAAAACCCTAAACACCCTAGGAGACCCTTAAAAACTCAAAAAACCCCTAAAAACCTAAAAACCATAATGAACTTTAAAATCCTTAAAACCCCCTAAAATTTTCAAAATAAATAAAAAATATAAAAGACCTGAAAAACCCCTAAAACCCATAAAATCCCTAAAAACCATAAAAAACAAAAAGCCCATAAATCCTCTTAAACCCCATTAAAATATCTAAAACCATAGAAATTCCTAAAAACGTTAAAAAGTTATATAAAACATTGGAAACAAAAAATAAAATATAGAACTCTAAAATCCCGAGAGAACCTAAAAACCTAGAAAAATCCTAAAAATATAAGGTACCCTGAAAAAACATGAAATCCATCAAAATCCCTAAAAACCCTAAAGCCCCTAAAAATCATAAAAACCCTAGAAACCTCTAAATATCCCTAAAATATATGAAATCTAAAATCAAATAAGAACCATTAATTCATCTAAAAACCTTTAAAACCCTAAGATACAAAAAACCCTTAAAACCTCTAAATCACTAAAAAAATCTAAAAATAATACTAATACAAAAAAAACTAAAAAAACATAAAAACCACAAAGACCCTAAAACCCCAAAAAACATAAAAAACCGTCAATCCCACTAAAAACCAACAATTTTCTTAAAAACCATAAATACCCTAAAAACCATAATAATCCTGTAAAATACCTAAAAATCCATAACAACATAAAATACCCTAAAACCCCTAAAATTCTTCTAAAATCCCTAAAAGCCCCAGAAACTTTTAAAATTTAATACCCCATAAACACCTAAAAACTACTAAAAACTATAAAAACCCTTAAACCCCCTAAAAACTCCATAAAAAATAAAAACCCAAAATACCCTCAAAACATGAAAACCTATAAAGCCCTAAAACCCCTAAATACCGTAAAACCCCTAAATACCCTAAAACCTAATATAAACCTAAAAAATTTATAATAAACATGAAAACATAAAAACCCTAAAAATTATTAAAACACATTTTATAAGATAAACCCACTAAAAGCAAACTATAAAAAACTTTAAAAAGCCTAAAATCATTTAAACCTCTAAAACCCCTTAAAACACCAATTTTTTTTAAAAATTCTAAAAAACATAAAACCCCGAAAAAAATTAAAAAACCCAAGAAGACCTTGAAAACCGTGAAAAATCCTAAAAATCCTAAAAAACTATGAAAATCACGAAAAGCCATAAAAGTTTCTAAAAACTATAAAAACCCATGAAAATTAGACAAAATTCATCGAATACCCAGAAAACCCTAAAATCCCTAAAAACCCTAAAATCACTCAAAATACTTGAAACAAAAAAAACCTTCAAAACCGAAACAATAACAAAATACCTAAAAATCCCTATTTAGGTAAAAAAATTAAAATAACTGAAAATCTCTTAAAAACAATAAAACCCCCAATAAATCGTAAAAAACCTAAAAACCTAAAAAAACTACAAAAACTCTAAAACCACATAAACCACCCCAAAACCGTAAAAACAATAAAAAACCTTAAACCACTAAAAATTAAAAAAAACCCCTAAAAACCCTAAGAGACCTAAAAACTAAAAAAACACTAAAAACAAAAAAAAACAAAACCCCTCAAATTAAAAAAATCCTAAAATACGTAAGACCTATAAAAAACCCAAAAAATAATGAAAACATCTCTCAAAACTATAAAATGTCTAAAAACCCTTAAAACCCTTAAAACAAAAAAACCAATAAAAACACTAAAAACCAATAATAAATAAAAACCTTTTAAAACTGAAAACAATAAATAATCTCTAAACCCCATTAAAACCGGAAAAACTAAAAAAACATAAAACCAAAAAAGACCCGAAGACCCTTAAAAACTCTAAAAACCCTGAAAACCACCAAAACCACTTAAAATTACTAAATACACTAAAAAATCATAAAACAAAAAAAACTAATAAAAAATCTCTAAAAATCCTTAAAAACTCTGATAACCCCATGAAAACCATAAAAACGCACAAAACCCATGAAAACCAAAAAAACACATAAAACTCTAAAATAATTGAAAAATCTAAAACACTTAAAACTTTAAAAAACATTAAAAACATAAAAACCCATTAATCCCTAAAAAATAACAATAAAACTCCCAAAAAACCCTAAAACCCTTCAAAACCCTTAGAAACCAGTAAAATTATAAATAGCCTCAAAATCCCTAATACCATAAAATTCACTAAAACTTATAGAATCATAAAAACACCTAAATATCACTCGAAATGTAAAAGACCTAAAAACACTAAAATTCAAAAAGACCCTTAGACCCCCTAAAACCCATAAAAAACCTAAAATAAAAAACTCAAAATACCCATTAATCCCTTAAAAATTTCAAAATTTTGTTAAAATCGATAAAACCCTAAAAAACTAAAAAAACACCTAAAACCCCAAGAAGTCCCTAAACCCCAATAAAACCCAACAAAATCCCTAAAAACCCTAAATGCCCTAAAATCATAGAAAACCCATAAAAACCCCTGAAGATATAAAAACTTTAAAAACCCTAATAAACTAAACGAAAAACCCCTAAAACCATAAAAATCAAAAAAAAAACCATAAATAACCCTAAACCCACTAAAAACGTTGAATCCCTTAAAACCTATAAAAGCATTAAAAATGTATTAAAACCTTATAAACCATAAATAACTAAAAAACACTAAAAACGCAAAAGTCCATAAAACCACTTTAAACACTAAAAAACAAAAAACTATATAAACCCTAAAATTATTAAAAACCCCGAAAACCCTAAAAACCATAAAAATACTAAAAATCCAAAAATCCCAAAGAACATAAAAAACCTTAAGACGCCAAAAAAATCATTGAAAAAATAAAAAAATACCCCATAAACGCATAAAAACATTAAAACCCACTAAAACTCTAAATACACATAAAACCCTTATAAATTCGAAAACTATCCAAAACCATAAAAAACCAAAAAAACTAAAAAAAACCCTTAAACCTTTAAAAACCCATAAAACCTTAAAAAATTTGAAATCCCCTAAAGCCATCAAAATCCCTAAAAACCCTAAAAAATATAAAAACTTTTGAAATACTGAAAAAACATTGAAAACATAAAAACCCCTTAAATCCTTGAAAACCCACTCTAAATAATAAAAACACATAAAACCCTTAATACCATAAAAACATAAAAACCCCTATAAACCACTATGAAATCTAAAACCTTAAATCAGTAAAACCCATCAAAATCCCTAAAAATCAAGAACACTAAGAAACATAAAAATACAATAAATCCTTAAAAATCCATAAAAATAGGGAATATTTCTATATCCCAAAAATACCCCAAAACAATAAAACACCATAAAATCCTTAAAAACAAAAAGAAAACAAAACCCAAAAAACCACTGAACACACTAAAAACCCTTACAACACCTAAATCATTAAACATCTCTAAAAATCATTCAAATGCATAAAAAACTAAGGAAACCCAAAAAGAACCTCAAAAACTGAAAATCCCTAAAACCCTCAGGAACCCAGAAAATCTCTAAAACCCTTAAAATCATAAAAAACAGTAAAACCCCTAAAAACATAAAAATCCTAAAAAATACCTCAAAATACCTAAAATGTTAAAAAAACTGAAAACCCTGAAAAACTTTGAAAACCATAAAATGCCTAAAAACATAAGAACTACTAAAAACCTAAAAACTACTAAAACCATTTAAACCCTTAAACCCCAAAAATGTTAAAAAATCTCCAACAAATATTAAAACTCCTAAACTGGAAAAAAATCATACGGACCCAAAAGACCCTAAAAACCCATAAAAATAGTAGAAAATCAATTAAATGTCTAGAAAAACTAAATATCCTTAAAAATTCTAAAAACCCTAGAAATCTATAAAATCATAAAAATCATTAAAATGCATTAAAAATCCCTAAAAATGTGAAACCCATGAAAATCTATAAAAATATATTAAAACCAAAAAAATAAATAAAAACATAGAAACCATAAAATCCCATAAAAATTATAAAATCCCATGAAATCTATAAAAAAATCACTAGAACCCCTAAAAACGTTAAAAAACATGAAAAAACTTTAGAACCCCTAAAAATTAACAATACCACAAACGTCACAAAGAAACCAAAAACCCCTAAAAACAAAAAAAAATCCTAATAACACCTATGAAAAATAAAAAATAAAATCCCTAAATTCTATAAAAAAATCATAAAAAACATGAAAATCCTAATAAATCCATAAAACCCCCAATAACACAAAAAACCATAAAACCCTTGAAAAGACCCAGGAAACAATAAAAATCCCTACAAACCACCAAAACCCATAAACACTATAAAAAAATTGAAGTACTAACTAAAAATTATAAAATCCCTTGAAATCCTTAAAAATCATTAAAATATCTCAAAACTATTCAAATCCTAAAAATCCCAAAAAATCATCGTAAATGTGAAATCCCCTAAAACCCCTTAAAATCATATAAAAACACAAAAAACCCTAAAATGCATAAAAACATTAAAAATACTCTAAAAACCATCCAAACCTCTAAAAAACTAAAAAAAAGTCCCAGAAAACCCAAAAAGACCCAAAAATAAAATACCCCCTAAAAACTATAAAATTACCTAAACCCTAATACCCCAAAAATATAAGAATCTTAGTAAGTCCATAAAAATCTCTAAAAAGATAAAAAAAACCCAAAAACCCTTCAAACCCTTGAAAACTATAAAAATCAATATAAATCATAAAAAACCTATAACCCCATTAAAACCTTAAAACACAAAATGGACTACAAAACCCTAAAAACCATAAAATCTCTAAAAAATCATAAAAACACTAAAAAACATATAAAGTCCTAAAAATTAGAAACTAACCTAAATGAAATTCAATCTCAAAATCCCAGAAAACCCTAAATGACCCTAAAAATCTGTTGAAATCCGCAATACCCTAAAAACCTAAATAATCAAAAAATTCCTAAAAAATCTAAAAAAATAACTTAAAGTGTAAAAAACTATAATTTGGTTAAAAAACTAGATACTCTTAAAACCCATAAAAATATTAAAAACCCATAAAACCCTTACACCCACTAAAAACTCTAAAAACCCTTAAACATCTAAAAAAATAAAACACCGTAAAAAATCACAAAAACCTTAAAAATAAAGAAATTATAAAATTATAAAAGACTCTAAAAACCCTAAAAATCCCTAAAAACCCTAAAACTTAACAAACATAAAAACCCTAAAAATCACTAAAATCCTAAAAACCAACTAAAAACACTAAAAACAGTAAAAAAATGTTTAAAAACAATAAAATTGTATAAAAATCCTAAAAACATTTAAAACACCCCAAAATACCAATGCTACTGTAAAAAATGATTCCCCCAAAGATCTAAAATCTCAAAAACCCTATAAACCCTCAAATTCCATAAAACAATTAAAAATCTTAAAAAATACCTAAAACCCATGAAAAAACAAAAAAACACAAAAAACCCTAAAAATATTAGAATCCCATAAAACCCCATAAAAACCATAAAATCAACAAAAAATTCTAAAAATAATAAATACATTTAAAAACTCTAAAAAACCTTAAAACCATAAAATAATAAAATCCCCAAAAAAACACATAAAGACCCTAAAACTCTAGAAAAAAACATATAAACCCTACCCCCCCCCCAAACCCCTCAAATTTCTAAAAATCACTATAAACCATCAAATTCACATATAACACAAAAAAATCTAAAATCTATAAAATAAAAAAATATCCCTATGTATACCTAAAAATTTAAAAGAACCTAAAAACACTAAAAACACATAAAACCTTAAAAAACCCTAGTAACCCATAAAATCACTATTACCACAAAAAACTCATAAAACCACAAAAACTCATAAAACCCGAAATACTCATAAAACCCCAAAAACATATAAAACCCCAAAACATTAATAATCTATAAAAAAAATAAAAATTAAAAAACCATAAAAACCCTAAAAGACACTAAATACAATAAAACCCCTCAAAACCCATAGAGAATCCCAATATCTTTCAAAATCCCTAAAATAACTAAATAACCTGAAAACCCATAAAAATATTAATTATCCCTAATAATCCCTAAAAATGTAAAACCCCTTAAAAACCATCGAAACCCCCTAAACCCATAAAACCATAAAAACCCTGACAACCCATAAAACCCCAAACCACTAAAAACTATAAAAACCTATAAAACACCAAAAAATTAAAAAACACTAAAAACAATTAAAAATCATTAAAAAAAACTACAAACCAAAAAGAAACTAAAAACCATGAAAACCCCTAAAAACATTAAAACCCGATAAAAACCTTAAAAACCATCAAAATCCCTAAAAACCCTAAAACCACTAAAAACCATTAAAATACTTAAAGAGCCCTAAAATATCCCTGAAAAAAATAAAAAATCCTTAAAAACCCTGATAACCCCATGAAAACCATAAAAACGCACAAAACCCATAAATACCAAAAAAACCCATAAAACTCTAAAATAATTGAAAAATCTAAAACACTTAAAACTCTAAGAAACATAAAAAACATAAAAACCCTTTAATCCCTAAAAAATAACTATAAAACTCCCAAAAAACCCAAAAAACCCCTCAAAACGCCTAAAAACCAGTAAAATTATAAAAACCCTCAAAATCCCTAATACCATAAAATTCACAAAAACTTTTAGAATCATAAAAAACACCTAAATATCACTCGAAATGTAAAAGACCTAAAAACACTAAAATTCAAAAAGACCCCTAAAACCCCTAAAACCCATAAAAACACTAAAATAAAAAAACTCAAAATACCCATTAATCCCTTAAATATTTTAAAATTTTGTTAAAATCGATAAAACCCTAAAAAACTTAAAAAAACACCTAAAACCCCAAGAAGTCCCTAAACCCCATTAAAACCCCACAAAATACCTAAAAACCCTAAATACCCTAAAATCTTAGAAAATCCATAAAAACCAATGAAGATATAAAAAACTTTAAAAACCCTAATAAACCTAAAGAAAAACCCCTAAAACCATAAAAATAAAAAAAAAACCATAAATAACCCTAAAACAACTAAAAACGTTGAAACCCAGAAACCTATAAAAGCATTAAAATGTATTAAAACATTATAAACCATAAATAACTAAAAAACTCTAAAAATGCAAAAGACCCTAAAACCACTTTAAACACTAAAAATCAAAAAACTATATAAACCCTAAAATTATTAAAAACCCTAAAAACCCTAAAAACCATAAAAATAATAAAAATCCAAAAATCCCAAAGAACATAAAAAAACCATAAGACGCCAAAAAAATCATTGAAAAACTAAACAAATACCCCACAAACCCATAAAAACATTAAAACCCACTAAAAATCTAAATACACATAAAATACTTATAAATTCTAAAACTATCCAAAACCATAAAAAACCAAAAAAACTCAAAAAAAACCCTTAAACCCTTAAAAACCCATAAATCCTTAAAATTTTTGAAAACACCTAAGGCCATCAAAATCCCTAAAAACCCGAAAAAATATAAAAACTTTTGAAATACTTAAAAACATTGAAAATATAAAAACCCCTTAAATCCTTGAAAACCCACTCTAAATAATAAAAACACAGAAAACCCTTAATACCATAAAAACATAAAAACCCCTAGAAACCACTAAGAAATCTAAAACCAATTAAACACATAAATTTTTTAAAAAATCTAATCACCCCTAAAAACTCAAAAAAAAACTAATACCCAAAAAGGCCTTAAAATTAGGAATGGATCTTAGAACCCTAAAAATCCCTAAAAATTAGGAGAATCCCTAAAATCCTAAAATTCCTTAGAACCAGAAAAATCCTAATGATCCATAAAAATTAAAGAAAATGTAAAAACACTAAAACCCTAAAAAACCCTAGAAAACCATAAAAAATCCTAAAAACTGAAAAAACCCAAAACACATATAGCACCAAAATCCCACTAAATTATAAAAAAACCTGTAAAAACCCTTAAACCCCTAATTTTTGTTAAAAAACATATAACTATAAACCAAAAATATTCTAAATTTCTAAAATTAAAAGACCTTAAAACCCCTGAAACCCCATAAAACTGTTGTGAACCCCCAAATATCTCTAAAAACCCTTTAGTCCCAAAAAACCACAAAATACTAATAATTTCCTTAAAATCACCAAAAATTAAATTACCTAAAAACCCAAAAAACCCCAAAAAACCATAAAACCCCCTAAAAACCATTAAAACCCTAGGAACCTATAAAAATTCTAGAAACCAATAGAACCCTTAAAATCCTTTAAACCCCTAAAAATAATAAAAAACCCTAAAAAACCTAACAATCCTAAAAAACACAATATAATTCAAAAAACCTTGGAAGACCCTAAAACCTTGTGAAACCCTAAAAACCCTAAAATTTTGAAATCTTAAAAACCCCTCAAAATATTTTGAAAACCTAAAACCCCTTAAAAACATTTAAAATTATAAAATTCCGTAAAATCCAAGAAAACAAAAAAACCTAAAAACACTGAAAAAATATAGAAAACCATAAAAACCCTAAAAGAATTAAAAACCATAAAACCCCAAAAAAAACCTTTTAAAAACACTAAAAAACTCAAAAAAAAACCAAAAAACCTAAAAATACTGTAAAACCACAAAGAAACACTAAAAACCACTAAAAATAGATGAAACCCCCATAAAACCATCAACATAACTAAAACTAATAAAATAACCTAAAACCATTATAAATATTAGTAACCTAATAAATAATTAAAAACATAAATACCATAAACCCTTGAGAACCCCCAGAAAAAATAAAAACAGCTAAAAACATTAAAAACCTAAAAATAACTAAAAATACTTAAAACGCTTTAGAACCCTAAAAAAATTAAAAAATCCTTAAAAACCCTGATAACCCCATGAAAACCATAAAAATGCACAAAACCCATAAAAACCAAAACAACCCATAAAACTCTAAAATAATTGAAAAATCTAAAACACTTAAGACTCTAAAAAACATTAAAAACATA
Source organism: Viscum album (assembly GCA_963277665.1). Taxonomy (NCBI): domain Eukaryota; kingdom Viridiplantae; phylum Streptophyta; class Magnoliopsida; order Santalales; family Viscaceae; genus Viscum; species Viscum album. The sequence goes on along the minus strand of CAUJRU010000681.1, from coordinate 75,981 downwards.
CAAACCCATTAATCCCCAAAAAATAACCATAAAACTCCCAAAAAACCCTAAAACCCCTCAAAACCCCTAAAAACCAGTAAAATTATAAAAACCCTCAAAATCCCTAATACCATAAAATTCACTAAAACTTATAGAATCATAAAAAACACCTAAATATCACTATAAATGTAAAAGACCTAAAAATACTACACTTCAAAAAGACCCCTCAAACCCCTAAAACCCATAAAAACCCTAAAATAAAAAAAACTCAAAATACCCATTAATCCCTTAAATATTTTAAAATTTTGTTAAAATCAATAAAACCCTAAAAAACTAAAAAAACACCTAAAACCCCAAGAAGTCCCTAAACCCCAACAAAACCCCAAAAAATCCCTAAAAACCCTAAATACCCTAAAATCATAGAAAATCCATAAAAACCAATGAAGATATAAAAAACTTTATAAACCCTAATAAACCAAAAGAAAAACCCTTAAAACCATAAAAATCAAAAAAAAATCCATAAATAACCCTAAAACCACTAGAAACTTTGAAACCCTTAAAACCTATAAAAGTATTAAAAATGTATTAAAACCTTATAAACCATAAATAACTAAAAGACACTAAAAACGAAAAAGACCCTAAAACCACTTTAAACACTAAAAAACAAAAAACTATATAAACCCTAAAATTATTTAAAACCCCGAAATCCCTAAAAACCATAAAATTACTAAAAATCCAAAAATCCCAAAGAACATAAAAAACCCTAAGACGCTAAAAAATCATTGAAAAACTAAAAAAATACCCCATAAACCCATAAAAACATTAAAACCCACTAAAACACTAAATACACATAAAACACTTATAAATTCTAAAACTATCCAAAACCATAAAATACCAAAAAACTCAATAAAACCCTTAAACCCTTAAAAACCCATAAAACCATAAAAATTTTGAAAACCCCTAAAGCCATCAAAATCCCTAAAAACCCTAAAAAATATAATAACTTTGGAAATACTTAAAAAACATTGAAAACATAAAAACCCCTTAAATCCTTGAAAACCCACTCTAAATAATAAAAACACAGAAAACCCTTAATACCATAAAAACATAAAAACCCCTAGAAACCACTAAGAAATCTATAACCAATTAAACACCTAAAAATGTTAAAAAATCTAATCACCCCTAAAAACTCAAAAAAAACTAATACCCAAAAAGGCCTTAAAATTAGGAATGAAACTTAAAACACTTAAAATCCCTAAAAATTAGTAGAATCCCTAAAATCCTAAAATTCCTTAGAACCAGAAATATCTAATGATCCATAAAAATAAAAGAAAATGTAAAAAACCCTAAAACCCTAAAAAAACCCTAGAAAACAATAAAAACACCTAAAATTGAAAAACCCCAAAACACATATAACCCTAAAATCCCACTAAATTATAAAAAAAACTATAAAAACCCTTAAACCCGTAAATTTTGTTAAAAAAACAAATAACTATAAACCAAAAAAATTCTAAATTTCTAAAATTAAAAGACCTTAAAACCCCTGAAACCCCATAAAACTGTTGTGAACCCCCCAAAATCTCTAAAAACCTTTAGCCCCAAAAAACCTCAAAATACTAAAAATTTCCTAAAAATCACCAAAAAATAAACTACCTAAAAACCCAAAAACACCAAAAAACCAAAAAACCCCCTAAAAACCATTAAAACCCTAGGAACCTATAAAAATTCTAGAAACCAATAGAACCCTTAGAATCCTTTAAGCCCCTAAAAATATTAAAAAACCCTAAAAACATGACAATCCTAAAAAAGTAAATATAATTCAAAAAACCCTGAAAGACCCTAAAACCTTGTGAAACCCTAAAAACCATAAAATTTTGAAATCTTTAAATCCCCTCAAAATATTTTAAAAACCTTAAACCCCATAAAAACATTTAAAATTATAAAAATCCGTAAAATCCAAGAAAACAAAAAAACCGTAAAAACACTGAAAAAATCTAGAAAGACATAAAAACCCTAAAAGAATTAAAAACCATAAAACCCCATAAAAACCTTTTAAAAACACTAAAAAACTCAAAAAAACCAAAAAACCTAAAAATACTGTAAAACCACAGAGAAACACTAAAAACCACTAAAAATAGATGAAACCCCCATAAAACCATCAACATCACTAAAATTAATAAAATAAACTATAACCATTATAAATATTAAAAACCTAATAAATAATTATAAAAATAAATACAATAAAACCTTGAGAACCCCCAGAAAAAATAAAAACAGCTAAAAACATTAAAAACCTAAAAATAACTAAAAATACTAAAAACGCTTTAGACCCCTAAAAAAATGAAAATCTCAAAGAAAACCATTAAATCGCTAAAAAACCATAAAACCAAAAATCATCCTAAAACCCTAAAAACCCCTAAAACCATGAAAACCATCAATATACTTATATACTATAAAATCCCATAAATCCCATAAAAATCATAAAAATCCTTGAAAACATAAAAAATATTCAATACCCATAAAAATAATGAAATTTATAAAAACTACTAGAACCTAAAAAACCAAAAAAAACCATAAAAAACGAAAAATCCTCTAGAAACACTAAAAACCATTAAAACGCTTAAAAAGGTTAAAAAAACTCTAAGAAAATAAACACATGAAAAAATATAAAAAACCCAACTAAAAACCCAAAAGATACTAAAATCATTAACACCTATAAAAACCCTAAAAACCTTGAAAATTTGTAAAAACCCTAGAAATCCATAAAGAACCTAAAACCATAAAAATAAAAAAGAAACCCTAATACCCCTAAAACTTAAAAATCCTTAAAAACATGAAAAACCCCATGAAAATCATAAAACCCCTAAAAACCATATAAAAACCAATAAACCAATAAAATTATAATTCCACTAAAATTCTAAAAACTCTTAAAATCCCTAAATATGTTAAAAATCTCTAAAATATATAAAAACCCTAAAAAACACAAAAAACCCCTAAAACCCCCAACAGACCAAAAATACCCAAAATACCTGAATATTGGTAAAACCCCTAAACAACATAAAAAATAATAAAAACCCTTAAAAACCCTCAAAACCCTAAAACCTAAAAACCCTACAATCCATAAACATATATAAAAATTCCGAAAAATACCCCAGAAAGCATAAAAAACACAAAATCCCTATAAAAACCATAAAACCCCTAAAATTCTTAAAAACCCTAAACCCCTATAAAATCGCTAAAACCCAATAAAACTATAAATCTCTTGAAACACCTACAAACCATAAAAAACCTCGATTACCCAAAAAACTCAAAAAGACCCTTAAAAACCTAAACCCATAAAAAACCTAGAAATCCCTAAAAATCCTTAAAAATGTAAAACACCCAAAAATCACCAAACAACACTTGAAAATAATAACACTACTAAGAACCTTAAAAACCCAAAAAACTCATAAAATCCATGAAAATTTTTCAACTCATTAAAACTCCTAAAATTGTAAAAAAAACTCTTAATACTCTTACATAACCAAATAATAATAATGATAACCATAAACCCAAAAAACCATAAACCCCTAATACCCCTTAAACCCACAAAACCCATTAAAATCACAAAAACCCTAAAACCCCCCAAAATCCTAAAATTCCTAAAAATGCCCCAAAATCCTAGGAAATGTTATAAAAATTCATAAATTAGAAAATCCTTTGAAAACCATAAAAACCCTTAATAACCTTTAAAACCCTAATATCCTAAAAACCGTAAAACCCACTAAATACACTATGAACAATTGAGAAACCTAAAAATATTAAAAACACAAGAAAACCTTAAAACGAAAAAAACATCAAATAACCATAAATACCCAAAATGCCATAAAAACCGTGAAAACCCATAAAGACCCTAAATACCACAAAAAACCCCAAAACCCCTTAAAAACCCTAAAAATAACTAAAATCCATAAAACCCATAAAATCGTAAACATCCTAAAAAACCCATAAAAATCCTTGAAACCATAAAAAATATTAAAACCCTAAAAAACCAATGAAAGCCATAATAACACCATAAAACCAAAAAACCCAAAAAACGCCTAAAAACTCAAAAACCACTAAAAAAATTTTAAAACCCCTAAATACCCATAAATAAAATAAAAACCTTAAAAACACTAAAAATTCCACCCCCTCCCCCTAAAAATACAGAAATATTGTAAAAAAGAAAAATATCCCTAAAACACTAAAAACCCTAAACACCCTAGGAAACCCTTAAAAACCCAAAAAACCCCTAAAAACCTGAAAACCATAATACACTTTAAAATCCTTAAAACCCCCTAAAATTTTCAAAATAAATAAAAAATATAAAAGACCTGAAAAACCCCTAAAACCCATAAAATCCCTAAAAACCATAAAAAACAAAAAGCCCATAAAAACTCTTAAAACCCATTAAAATATATAAAACCATAGAAATGCCTAAAAACTTTAAAAAGTTATATAAAACTTTGGAAACAAAAAATAAAATATAGAACTCTAAAATCCCAAGAGAACCTAAAAACCTAGAAAAATCCTAAAAATATAAGGTACCCTGAAAAAACATGAAATCCATCAAAATCCCTAAAAACCCTAAAGCCCCTAAAAATCATAAAAACCCTAGAAACCTCTAAATATCCCTTAAATTATTGAAATCTAAAAACACATAAGAACCATAAATTCATCTAAAAACCATTAAAACCCTAAGAAACAAAAAACCCTTAAACCCTCTAAATCACTAAAAAAATGTAAAAACAATACTAATACTAAAAAACTCAAAAAAACATAAAAACCAAAAAGACCCTAAAACCCCAAAAAACATAAAAAAACCGTGAAACCCACTAAAAACCAACAATGTTCTTAAAAACCATAAATACCCTAAAACCATAATAATCCTTTAAAATACCTAAAAATCCATAAAACATAAAATACCCTAAAACCCTAAAAGCCCTCTAAAATCCCTAAAAACCCCAAAAACTTTTAAAAATTATAAGACCCCATAAACACCTAAAAACTACTAAAAACTGTAAAAACCCTTAAACCCCCTAAAAACACCATAAAAAATAAAAACCCAAAATACCCTCAAAACATGAAAACCTATAAAGCCCTAAAACCCCTAAATACCCTAAAACCGCTAAATACCCTAAAACCCAAAATAAACCTACAAAATTTATAATAAACATGAAAACATAAAAACCCTAAAAATTATTAAAACAGATTTTATAGGATAAAACCAATAAAAACAAACTATAAAAAACTATAAAAAGCCTAAAATCCTTTAAACCTCTAAAACCACTTAAAACACCAATTTTATTTTAAAAATTCTAAAAAACATAAAACCCCAAAAAAATTAAAAAACCTAAGAAGACCTTGAAAACCCTGAAAAATCCTAAAAAACCTAAAAAACTATGAAAACCACGAAAAGCCATAAAAGTTTCTAAAAACTATAAAAATCCATGAAAATTAGACAAAATTCATCGAATACCCCGAAAACCCTAAAATCCCTAAAATCCCTAAAAGCACTCAAAATACATAAAACAAAAGAAAACCCTAAAAACCAAAACAATAACAAAATAAATAAAAATCCCTATTTAGGTAAAAAAAATTAAAATAACTGAAAATTACTTAAAAGCAATAAAACCCCCAATAAAATGTAAAAAAACAAAAAACCTAAAAAACCTAAAAAAACTCTAAAACCACATAAACCACCCCAAAACCGTAAAAACAATAAAAAACCTTAAACCACTAAAAATTAAACCCCCCTAAAAACCCTAAGAGAACTAAAAACTAAAAAAAACACAAAAAACCCAAAAAACCCAAAACCCCTCAAATTAAAAAAATCCTAAAATACCTAAGACATATAAAAACACAAAAAATAATGAAAACATCTCTCAAAATTATAAAATGTCTAAAAATCCTAAAAAACTGAAAATCTCTAGAAGATACTAATACCCTAAAACCCATAAAACCCCCCTAAAACCCTCAAATTTACTAAAATCTCTAAAATCCATGAAAATAATACAAAAATCCATAACGTCTTTGAAAATGTAAAAAAATATTAAAACGTGAACAACCCATGAAACTCATAAAACCCCCTAAAACCCTTAAAATGAAAAAACCAATAAAAACACTAAAAACCAATAATAAATAAAAACCTTTAAAAACTGAAAATAATAAATAATCACTAAACCCCATTAAACCTGGAAAAACTATAAAAAACATAAAACCAAAAAAGACTCTAAGACCCTTAAAAACTCTAAAACCCTGAAAACCACCAAAACCACTTAAAATTACTAAATACACTAAAAAATCATGAAACAAAAAAAAAAACTAATAAAAAATCACTAAAAATCATAAAAAATATAAAAAATCATAAAAACCATGAAAACTCCAGAAAACCAGAAAACCCCTAAAATCATAAAAAACCTAAAAACCCATAAAAATAATAAAAAATTACTAAATACTCTAAAAATCCATAAAACCCCTAAACACATTTAAAAACTATAAAAACCATAAAACCCCAAAAGTCTAAAAAAACTTAAAAATAAAAAAGAACCAAAATCCTCGAAAAATAGTAAAATAATAAAAAATCTGGAGAAACCCTAAAAATATCAAAATCATTAAAAACCCGCAAAAACCCCAAAAACCATAAAAACCCTAAAAATTATAAAAACCATTTAAACACATAAATATGCTAAAAAATCACTATAACCCCATAGGAACCAAAAAAACTCATAAAAACCCTAAAAACACCAAAAGTCTCGAAACCCCTAAACCCCTAAAACCCCCTAAAAACCTGAAAAACCCTAAAACCCATCAAAATCCATAAAAAGTCTAAAAAAACCTAAAAACCATAAATGTCCTTAAAATCATAATTTTTTGTCAAAATATAAAAAACTATAAACCCATAAAATCCCCCCTAAAAACAAAAAAACATATAAAAACATTAAATACCCTAAAAACTAATAAAAACAATAAACCCAATAAAATAGTAAAAATCCTTACAACCCCATAAAACATTAAAAAATATTAATAAATTTATGAATCTAGTAAAAAATATAAAATAAAACATAAAACCCAAAAAAACTATAAAAATCATAAAACTCCAAAACCCTGAAAACCCTAGAAAATTCATAATAAACTAAAAAACCCCTAAAAATCTTAATAACCCTAAAAAAATTAAAAACAAAAAAATCCCTAAAAATCCTTCAAAAAATAAAAAACAACAATAACCTTGAAATCCATATGATATCCAAAAAACCCCTAAAACAATAAAGAACCCTAAATACCAAAAATTTTCATATAACCACTAAAACTATAAAATCCCCTAAAAATTGAAAAAACCTTGAAACACCTTAAAATCCCTAAAAACTCAGAAAAAACCAAAAAACCAAAAAACCCCTTAAATCTTTGAAAACACAAAAAACCCAGAAATACCTAAAAATCCTAAAAACCCTCATAATCCATAAGACCCCTAAAAACATGAGCAGTCATAAAAATCGTTAAAAATATCTAAAAACCCCCTAAAACATAAAAATCTCTAAAAAAAATTAATTCCCCCGAAAACCATTAAACCCCTAAAAACAAAACGAACCCTAGAATCCCATAAAACCCCTAAACCCCACTAAAAACATAAAAAACCTATAAACCCCCAAAAATTCTAGAAAATTTTAAAAACATATAAAAACTGAACAAACTCAAAAATACCCTCAAACACAAAAGACCCCCAAAATGTTGAAAACCCCTTAAAAGCATTAAAAATCCTTGAAAACCACTAAAAACCCCAAAATCCCCAAATCCCTAAACCTCCTAAAAACCATATAAAACACCGAAAATAATAGAAAATAATTAAAACCCCAAAATGCCTTAAAATGCTAAACCACTCAAAACTCTAAAATCTCACTTGAAACTCAGAAGACCCTTTAAACCCCTAATATCGTTAAAATTTTCTAAAAAACATGAAAATGACCTAATATCCCAAAAAAGAACCTACAAACCTGGAAAATCATAAAACCCCTCAAAAAACTTAAAAACCCCTAAAACCCAAAAAAAATTCCTAAAAAACCTGAAAACCCAAACACCAAAAAATCCTTAAAAAATCTAAAAATGACTAAAAACCAAAAGAAATGCAAAAAAAATTTAAAAAACCTGATAACATAAAAACTCCCAAGACCCTAAAATAACATAAAACCCCCTAAAAACCCTTAAAATCCAGTAAAAACTCAAAAAATCCACAATCCCCTAAAAAATATGACAACTCTAAAAACCTTAAAACCTAAAAAAATATAGAAAAAACCTGTAAACCCCAAAAGGCCCTAAATAAAAAAATAAACTGTAAAAACTCCGAAAGCACTAAATACCCAAAAATAACTAAAATACCTTAAAATCCTCAAAAACCTAATGAAATCTAAAAACCATAAAAATCCTAAAAGGTCCCCAAAATTTCAAAAAACATAAAAAAAATATAAAAACCCTGAAAACCCCCTGAAAACCATAAAAAACCCAAAATACATTAAAAACACATAGAACCCATAAACATGCTGAAAACTCTAAAAACCATTTAAACTCCTAAAAATATTACAAACTCAAAAAAAACACAAAACCCCTAAAAACCAAAAATTCCCTAAAATCCTAAAAAAACAAAAAATCCCCTAAAATGCCTAAAAACCCTCCATATCCTTAAAAATCCTAACAATCCCTAAAAACCATAAAAATCCTAAAAATTACATATGAACAAAAAAACCCTAAAAACCTTTAGAAACACAAAAAATATTAAAACCCCATATAAAAATAAAAATTAAAAAACACATAAAACCCATTAAAAACACTAATAACATTTTATACCCCATAAAATATTACAAAAATATTAAAGAACTGAAAAATAATAAAAACCCCCTTAAAATCCTAATAGACCTTAAAAACCAATAAACCCCTAAATGATCCTAAAAACTCCCCAAATCCATACAACCCTAAAACACTAAAAATCATATAAAATCCCTAAAATCTATGAAAAACCCTTAAAAACCATAAATACTCTAAAACCCATAAAACCATAAAACCCTAAAAACCACTAAATAAATTATAACCCCTTAAACCGTTAAAAATGTTTTAAAACTCTAAAAATCCTTGAAAACCCTAAAAACTAAAAAATTTACCATAAAAACATAAAACACCCTAAATTCCCTTAAAACCATTAAAACTCCAAAAAACCTTGAAAACCCATAAACCCCCCCAAAATCCATTTAACCCTAAAAACCTAAAAATACTAAAAAGACCTAAAATCCAGTATAACATAAAAATCCTAAAAACCCTGAAAAACCATGAAATCCATAAAACTCCGTAAAAACCATAAAACCCATAAAATGTAATAAAACCCTGAAACCAATAAAAACCGTAAAAAGCCTTAGAACCCCCAAAACATTAAAAACTATAAAAACCATAAAAACCCAATAACACCCAAAAATCCCCTCTAAAAACCGAAAAGACCATGAAAACCCCTGAAAAACCATAATCCACCAAAATACCCAAAAAACCTAAATTCTCAAAAAACTATAAAAACCATAAAAATCCTAAAAAATCCCAATATCCCTAAAAACATAAAAAACCTTAAAAACACTAAAAACCATACAAAACACTAAAAACCATTTGAAACCCTAATATCACTACAATAAAAAAAACCCTCAAAACCCTTTAAAATAATAAAACACCTAAAAACCTTAATGAAATAAAAAAAATCAAAAAATCAAAAAACCCAAAAGACCCTAAAAACACTACAAACCCAATAAACATAAAAAAACTAAAAGGCCAAAAGAATAAAAAAAATTAAAAACCCATAAACCCATGAAAGTTGTCTGGTTTAAAGCTCATGACTACTGGTTGTTAAGCTGCGACGGTTCCTAGAATTCTCTGCTTGGTGGCATGTTGGGTTGTGATAAAGCTGTGGGTTCTAATTCGAGGTGCTGGTGGCGCTGTGCTATTTTCTATTATGTTGTTGGTTGTACCTCTTCGTGCGACATGGTGGATGCTGCAAGGTGTTGGATGCTGGATTTTACGAAATTTGATGATGGCTGTTGTATGGAAGTGTACTCTGCTTGCTGGTTCTTGGTGAGGATGTGTGGCTGTTTGGTATTTGCTGCTGCTGTGGTTGAGTTTGTTGCTGTGCTGCTGGAGTGGAAGTGGGATGCTAGGAGATGTTCGGTGGTCGAAAGAGGTGTTGGATGTCTGAAAATGAGGATGCTAGTTACTGGTTTGTTGTGGATACTGGTTGGCTGGTTGCTTCTGCTGGATGTTGTTTGCAGCTGTAGTCTGAATGCTGGTTGTTGGTAAGCTGTGAGCTGCTGGATGCTGGTTAACGCTGGATGTAGTGCGGTTGGATGCTGGTACTGGCTGGATGTGATGTGATGATGCTGCGGTTTTGTCTGTTTTTGTGCCTTTTTCTTTCTTTGTTCTTCTTTCTTTGGCGTGGGTTGTAAGGGTTTTTGGGTGTGGGTCGTTCGACCCCTCCCCTCCCTTGTTTGCAGTGTCTGTGTCTTTTTGTTTAATAAATTTTGGGGTGTGCCAGGAATAGCCTGGACCCGGGCCTTCTTTGCCTAAAACACTAAAAACTCAAAAAAACCATTAAAACACTAAAAAATAAAAAAACCCTAAAACCAAAACATTCCCACAAAACCCTGAGAAACCCTAAAAATCCTAAAAACATTGGAAAAACCTAAATACCCTGAAAAATCCCTACAAACCATAAAAACCACTAAAATTCCTAAAAAACCAAAAAATACCTAAAACCCTTAAAACCCTAAACATTATGAAACCCATAAAAACCATAAAATATGCTAAAGTCCTTGAAAACCCCTAAAACCCCATAAAATATCTAAAAATACAGTAAAAACTCTAAAAACATTAAAGCCATTAAGAATGTTAAAAATTTATAAAACCTTAAAAAAAATTCAAATCCATAAAAAACCCAAAATGACACTAAAAACCCAGAAAAAATTCTAGAAACCCTAGGAAACCCTTAACAAAATAATCCCCTAAAAAATAGAAAAATAATAAAAAATTCCCAAAAAACAATGAAACCAAAAAACAAAAAAAACATAAAAAACCCTGAAAACCAAATAACACCATAAAACCTAGAGATCCCATTAAATACCACAAAAAATGTATAAAATATTAAACACCTAAAAATTTAAAAAAACTCTAAAAACATTAAAACCATCAAAACCTAGAAAAAAATCCAAAAGACCCAAAAAACCATGAAAACCCCTAAAACCCCTTAAAAAATTTAAAGCCCTCAAAATCCCTAATAACCCTACAATCATTAAAAAGTATTAAAATCCATGAAAGTGTGAAATACAATAAAACCCTAAAAATATCCCCATTAAGACAATAATACCCCCTAAAAATTTTATAGAACTCTAGAACCCCATAAAACAATAAAAACGCTAAAAACTATAAAAACTTTTAAATCCCTTAGAACAGTAAAATCTTCTGAAAAACATAAAAACCCTAAAAGCACAAAAAACCATCAAAACCCATAAATAACCTATAAAACTAAAAACCCATGAAATCCAATAATACGCCTAAATTCCCTAAATACCCTAAAAACATGAAAACCCATAAAAGTGCTAAAAATCACTTAAAATCCCTAAAAATGTAAAAACCTTTAAAAGCCATGAAAAACCCATTAAAACCATAAAACCCCAAAATACTTTTAAAAAACTTAAACACTAAGAACCAAACAAACCCATAAAACCCCATAAAAAACATAAAACCCAATAAAACCCCTTAAATCCCCTAAAATATTCTAAAAGCATCAAAAACATTGAAAGCCTTAAAAATGTAAAAAACTCTAAAAACCCATAACAACCCTAAAAACAAAAAAACCTATCATCCAAAAAAGACTATAAAAACCCTAAAAACCATAAAAAACAACAAAAAACAATAAAAAACATGTAAACCCCTCAAAATCCCTAGAAACATTAAATACCCACTAAAAACTCTAAAAACCGTCAAACTCTTGAAAAAGATAAAAGCCTCAAAAAACCGTAAGACCATAAAAAACTCAAAAAAAGTCCATAAAAACCAAAAATCCCCTAAGACCCAAAAAACTCTAAAATCCCTAAAAAACATGAAACCCCATAAAAACTAAAAAAATCCCTAAAAATACCTAAAAATACTAAAAAACAATAAAAATTATAAAAAAACCTAAATACCAAAAAAAACCATGAATACCATAAATCCCCAAAAACCCATAAAACTCTAAAAACTCATAAGAACTATTAAATATCATAAAACACCTAGAAACATAAAATAACTCTGAAAAACCGGAAAACCCCTAAAAATCTAAAAATGAAAAAAAAATCCCAAGAACCCTGAAAACACCTAAAAACCCTAAAAAAACAAGGAAAACCCCCTAAACCCCCTCAAAATCACTAAAAGCACTATAAAACCCTAAAAACCATAAAAACACAAAAATGATCCCTAAAAATCACTAAAAACTCAAAATCCCCTAAAACCATGGAAAACACATGAAAATCATATAAATTCCTTAAACCATAAAAAACTCTAACAATCCGTAAAAACAGTAAAACCACTAAAAGCTCTATAACATTTTAAATCCATAAAAGAAATAGAAAATTATAAAACCCCTAAAAACAAGAAAAAATTCAAAAAAACTGTAAAAAATGTCCATAAATACCTTGAAAACCCCAAATATCCCTAAAACCCCTCAAAATCCCTAAAACCCCTAAAGCCCCTAAAAACCATAATTACCAAAAAAATCCAAAAAAATCCATAGAACTCCCAGAAAACATAAAAACCCTAAACACCCTGAAATCCTCATAAACCCCTATAAACTTACCAAAAAATTCTAGAAACCCATCGAACCACTTAAAATGATAAAAAACACTAAAACCCTTAAAAACTCTAAATACCAAAAAGTCCAAAAAACCTTGAAAACCTTGGAAACCCTAAAACCATAAAACCCATTAAAATCCCAAATGACCTAAAAAATCCTAAAAACCATTAAAATAAAAAAATCATTAAAACCATTGAAAACATAAAAGACCTAATAACCATAAAAACTAATGAAAACCATAAAACCCCAAAAAACATAAAAATTAAAAAAACTCATAACAATCCTACAAACCGTTTAAAATCCTAAGAAAACTCAAAAACTCTAAAAATAAAAAACACTATAAAACCATGAAAAATATGAAAAACCCTCAAAATCAAAAGCCAATAAAATTGCTAAAAATAATTTAAATTCTAAAAATCCTTGAAAATTACGGAAAATGTAAAAACCCTAACAACCATGAAAACCAAGTAAAAACTATAAAACCCCCTTAAAACCTTAAAACCCCAAAACCCATAAGACCCCTAAACCCACTAAAAAATCTATAATCCCTTTAAACCCCTAAAAATGATAAAACTATAAAATCCCATAAAATCTAATAAAAACTCAAAAAACACAAAAAATCTATAAGACCTTAAAAACCCTAAAATCCATGAAATACCATTAGAACCCAAAAATAATTAAAATATCCTAAATAACCTAAAAATAACAAAAATCATAAAAAATACATAAAAATTACAAAAAAGTAAAACCTTGAAAAATCAAGAGAACCATAAAAAACTAAAAAATATTAAAAACTGTAAAACCCATAAAAACCCAATAATTCACTAGAAAACCTTAAAACCCCTATTAATTTTAAAAACCTAAAAACCCTAAAAACCCTAAAAAATCATAAAACACTAAAAACTCAAAAGCCCTAAAACACTGAAAAACCCTAATAACCATAACAAAATCCCTCAAATTCCCTAAAAATCTTATAACCCCCAAAACACATAAATATCTTAAAAAGCTAAAAAAATCCATGAAAACATAAAATACCATAAAACATTAAAAAACATGAAAAAACCGAAAAGCATGAAAATAAATTTAAAACCCAAAAAACCATAAAAACAGTAAAAACCACAAAAAATGTTAAAAAACATTTAAACCCAAAAAAACATAAAAAATAATAAAATACCTTAGAACCCAAAAAATTAAAAAATACCAAAAAATACCAATAAATTCATAAAAACATTGAAAACCTTAAAAATCCTGAAAACCCTGCAAAACCCATAAAAAATCAATATCCCAAAAAACCCCAAAACCCCAAAATCTTAAATATTCCAAAAAAATCCATGAAAAGCTAAAAAACAATGAAAACCATTGAAAAATATATAAACCTATCAATGAATTAAAACCTCTAAAACACCAGAAACCACTAAAACCACTAATAAATCAAAAAAATATTTAAACCACTGAAACATTAAAAAACTCTATGAACATTTAAAAAATATTAAAAAATCATTAAAACCCTGAAAAAAACAGAATGACCCTAATAACACTAAAAACCATAAAAATCCATAAAAACCCCAAAACACCTCAAAACCACTAAATCCCTAAAAAACATAAAAACTATATAAATCCTATGAAATCCCTAAATATACCTAAAAACATAAAAACCCCTAAAATCCCCCAAAACCTGGAAAACCCCCAAAAACCATATAAAAACCTAAAACCCCATAAAAACCCTAAACTCACCTAAAATACCTAAAACCCCTAAAACCCATAAAACCATAAAATTTCAACAAACTACCTAGAAATACTTGAAAACCTAAAACACCTTAAAAACTCTAAAACCCCTTAAAATTTCCTGAACCCCTCAAAATCCCTAAAAACTAAAAAATACTAAAAATAATGAAAATCATAAAAATACTTAAAATACTTGAAAATGTAAAAATACATAAAAAATAGGAAAATTATGAAACACCTAATAACAATAAAAACCATTAAAACCCATTAAAAACCATCAAAACCAACTAAAAATAAAAAAAAACCTAAAAAATCACTAAAACATTATAATACCCTAAAAACCAAGAAAACACTAAAAACTCAATGAAAACCCCCTAAAACCAAAAAGACACTAAAACCCATGAAAACCCATAAAACCCCTTGACGAAACATGAAATAGAAGAAAAACCCTCAAAATCAATATGAATCTTAAATCCCTAAAGCAATAAAATTTTTAAAAAATAAAAGTTCCTAAGAACCTAAAAACCCTAAAAACATTGAAACCCCCCTCGAATCCATAAAAATCATTAGAATACCTAGAAACACTTAAAACATCAAAAAACCACTAAAACTAAAAAACAAATCTAACACCAAAAAACATTTAAAACTCAAAAAAATAATTAAAACCATAGAAAACTAAAAAAACCCTAAAACCCAAAAAACCCATAATAATCCTAAAACCACTAAAACCCCTCAAAAAACCTAAAACCATGAAAACCATAAAAATCCAGAAAAATATTAAAATACACTAATACCATAACAAACATAAAAAGGCCTTAAATATCCTGAAAAATGTAATATAACTAAAAAACCTATAAACCCATAAAAACCAAAAAAGCCATCAAAACCCTTAAAACCTATAAAATCCTAAAAACCCACTATAAACATTTAAAATCATTTAAACCCCAAAAAATATAAAATAAAATCTAAAAAAACATAAAAACCTAAATACATAAAAAACAATAAAAACCCAATAATAAATATAAAAACACATAAGAAACTCAAAAACCCCAAAAATTATCAGGATCCCTAAAAAACATAAAATCATTAAAATTTCCTAAAAGACATGAAAATGTAAAAAACCCAAAAAACCCTTAAACCCCCTGAAAATCATAACACCCCTAAAATCCATAAAACCTAAAAAACCCCATAAAATATTGAAAAGCACTAAAATATCTAAAAACTCATGAAATAACTATAATTTTTAAAAAAATATAAAAAACGTTAAAAACCTAATAAACATAATACCCCCTAAGAATCCAAAAAAAAGAAAAACCCTAAAAACCATGAAAAACCCTAAAATAACTCAAAATCCCTAAAAATGCCTTAAAATACAAAAAAATCATAATAATCATAAAAATACAAAAAAAATTAGAAACCCTTAAAACACTAAAAAATACTTCAAATCCATAAAACCCCTATAAACCTTAAAAAAGCCCTGAAAATAGTAAAACCTAATAAATGGTTACGAGCTCTGAAAACCCTTAAAACCACTAAAAAGTTAAAAAAAATATAAAATACCATAACATCCCTAAAAAACTTAAAAAATACCTAAAAATTCTAAAATAAACATTAAAATCTATAAAAACACTAAAACCCACAAAACCAATAAAACACATAAAACCCCTCAAACCTCTTAAAATCTCTAAAATCCCTAAAACCCATAAAAACCTAAAAATCCCTTAAAATACATGAAAATGAAAAAAAACATTAAAATCCTGAAAAAAAATCCTAAAAACCATAATCCTTTAAAAATATTTAAACCCCCTAAAAACCTAGAAAACCCTAAAAACGACGCAATGGTATAAAAAAACATTAAATGCGTAAAAATAATAGACACTAAAAATCCTTAAAATCCTTATAAATTCAAAAAAAACCCCTAAAAACTTAAAAAGACCCTAAAACCCTGAAAACCACTAAATCCCCTAAAAACCCATGAAAACCTTAAAGCCCTTAAAAATCACTAAATACCATAAATACCCAGAAACCCATATAAATCATAAATTTTTTAAAAAAATACCCTAAAATATAAAATCCCAAAACACCCCCTGAAAACTATAGAAACTATTAAAACCATAAAAATCCATAAAACTCATCAAAACCCCAAAAAACCTACAAAATACTCTAAAATCCATAAAAGTCATAACAATTCAAAAAACCATAATACCCCACAAAATTACTAAAAAACCCCCAAAAAATTATAAACACCACTAAAATTCTTAAAAAACCATGAAACCCCTCAAAATCCCTAAAAATCATTAAAACCCAAAAAACACTAAAAATGATAAAATTCCTAAAAATCTTTAAAATTAACTGAAAATGTAAAAAACCGAAAAAACCCCTAAAAATTCTTGGCTAACCATTCATACATCTAAAACCCTTCAAAACCCTAAAAACCCATAATAACACTAAAAAACTAACAACTCTAAAAACCCTTAGGTCCCATAAAAATTTAAAACTATAAAAGAACCATAAAACCCAAAAAAACAAAAAAAAAATCCATAAAACCCTAAAAAATAGAAAACCCTAATAATCCAATAAAACACTAAAACCCCATAAAATCTCTCAAAATATCGAAAAACACTAAAAACCTCGAGATACCATAAAAATAAAATAAAAATCTATGAAAATGTAAAAAACCTTAAAACCCTTAAAAACCCCTTGAAAACCATAAAAACACTAAAACCCATAGAAACCCTAAAAGTTCACTGAAAATCCTAACATCCCTATATACTAGAAACCTCTAAAATTTTAAAAATTCTAAAAAATGATAAAAACCTAAAAAGAACTCCCTAAAACCCAAAAATGACTATGAAAACCCAGAAAACACTTAAACAAAAAAAATGCTAAAACCCCTATAACCTATCAAAATCCTAAAAAACCAAAAAACACATTAAATATAAAAATTTAAAAACCCTTAAAATCCATGAAAATGTAAGAAACACTAAAAACTCAGAATACCATTGAAAACCATAAAAACCATAAAAATAATAATAAACCATAAAAAACCATAAAAGATATAAAAACCATAAAACCCACTAAACACTTTAAAAAACCATTAAACACCTAAAAATGATAAAAAATTTAAAAAATCATTAAAACACTAATATAGTCAAAAATTCATAAGACCCCCCAAAACCATAAAATATTGAAAACACATAAAAAATCCTAATGATCCTTAAACCCCAAAGAAACCCTATCAATCGTAGAAACCATAAATATCATAAAAATAACAAAAAATCACAGAAAACATAAAAACACTAAAAACTCTGAAAACCCCTTTAAAACCTAAAAGCCCTAAAAAAATTTTAAAACCCTAAAACTCCATAAAACCCTAAATAACACTTAAAACAATAAAAACACTTAAAACTATAAAAAAAATTAAAAATCTAAAAGAACATAAATCCCCAAAAAACAAAAAACACCCTAAAAACAAAAAAACACCCCTAGAACCATTAAAACAATACCTGAAAGACCCTAAAACTCACTAAAAAATCATACACCCCCAAGATATATTAATAGTACTAGAAAGTTTTAAATATCCTTGAAAACATAACAAACTTTATAAATAAAAAAAATCACCTAAAAACCCTAAGAAACCCCTAAAAACATTAAAAATTCAAAAAACTGATTAAAAAACCCACTAAAACTATAAATACCCTTTAAACACCTAAAATTTTAAAAAATATAAAACAATAAAACCAACAAAAAAACTCCCTAAAAACCAGAAATGCCCTAAATGAACTAAAAATCACTAAAACCACTAAAAACCATGAAAACCCTTATTAACTATCCAAATATATAAAAATCCTAAAAAAACTAAGACCCATAAAAATCCAATGAAATCCCTAAAAATACCTAAAAACATAAAATAATTAAAATATTTGAAAACCCCCTAAAAACCCTAAAACCCACTTAAAACCAAAAAACCCTTAAATACCCAAAAATACCCTAAAACCCCACTAAAAATAGAAAAACCTTTCACACCCCTAAAATTTTTAAAAATGTCTAAAACCCCTTTAAAACCCTTAAAAATAAAAAACCCCTTGAAAATAAAATTACAATAAAAGACCTGAAAACCTTAAAATACACTGAAGAACCACGAATCCCTAGAAACCCATAAAAACCCATAAAAACCTAAAAAGAACTAAAAAACAAAAAAACATAAAAAATACTAAGAAATAATGAAAAACTCCTAAAGACCATAGAAATCTCTAAAAACTATAAAAAACTCTAAAACACATAAAAACCCTTAAAACACTAAAAATTATAAATACCATTAAAACCCCAAAACATCAAAAAACATTAAATCATTAAAAACCAACAAAACTTGCAAAATAAAAAAACCACAAAGGACCTAAAAATCCCTAAAAATAGTTGAAAATATAAAAAATCCTAAAATACTAAAATCATAAAATCCTTGAAAACCCTTGAAAACAATTAAAATCACTAATAACATAAAAATCCCAAAACTGCCTAAAAACCCTAATAAACACTAAAACACTAAAAACAATTAAACCCCCTAAAAACGTTAAGAACGGAAAGGGAAGATGCCACTGCTCTCTCTAGGTCCTCTCCCGATTTTTCTTTTCCCAGGAGCTCCTCCTAGAGCCCTTCCTGGTGGATTTGTTGCTCCTTTCAAGACCATGAGGTGTGATGCGGATGCGGTTTTTGGCGGTGGGGATTCATGCCGGCATGGATCTGTGCTCTAAAACTTCTTTAAGAGGCTCGTGGATCACGCCTTCAAGACCTTCAGAGGCGTGGATGGAATGATTTTCATGTAGCTGGAGGTGCGTCTATGTGCGTCTTGGTTTATCCTTGACAGATCTGGGCTCCGGTGGTGTTTCTCAGTCCTTATTGGCTTCGCTTTGGACAGATTTATGCAGTGGTGTGGTGCGGGCTTGATAGATCTGGAACCTGTTTCTAGGGTTTCAAGACCTACAGATCTGATGGTGGTGTTCCTCGATCAGGGAGGCAAGGTTCATTTTCGACTTGCTTCATTTTATGCTAATGCTAATCTTCTGGTTTGTTGTGGCTTTTTGGATGCTCTTTTGGTTTTTTGAGGTGCTTTGTGTGTTTTTGTGGGTCAATGTGATGATGATTCATGGTTGGGTCGTGGTTTATTGTTGCTGCTAGATCATGAGATTGTTTCAAATTGTGAGTTATGGATTATCATTTGTTGTGGATTTCAATTGTCTCGTACTAATGTGAAATTCTGGATGCTACGGTTTGGTACTGGGTATGGTTGCTAGTGGTGCGCTGTTAGTTGTGCTGCGAAATGTGGATTGCTTCAAGCTTCTCGGGTTGAAGGTTTTGGTTGATAGTTGTTATGGTTTGACCTCTTAATAGATGGGTTAGGAGGCTGCTGCTGCTTTCTTGGGTATATGGGATTGGAAAGGCATGATCTTCATTGGTGTTGTTGGTTGATGGGAGTTTATGATGGCTGTGTTTGTTTGCGGTGCTCGTGCTGTGGTTTCATGCTACTGGCTGTGATTGGTTGCATTGTCGGTTCTGGTGCTTTTGGTAGCTGGGGCTGGTTGGTTTGGATGTGTTGCTGCTACTATGTTGCTGTGATGATTGGATGTGCTATTGTTGGATGCTGGAATGCGCTGGATGATGGAAATTGTGATGCTGGATGCTGGTGGCTGTTGAGCTGGGAGTTGCTGAAGCTCTGGTTTATGATCGTGCTGCTGCTGCATGTTGATTGTTGCTCGAGTTTAAATGCTTGGAGTTTGGTTAGGTGTGAGTTGTTGGATGCTGGTTGATGCTGGATGATGATGGTGGTTACTTGGCTTTGTGTGTTTTTTCTTTTTCTCTTTTTATTTTTCTTTTTTTGGGGTCTTTTGCGTCTTGGGTTGTAAGGGGTTTTTGGGTGTGGGTCGTTTGACCCCTCCCCTCCCTTGCCTGTTGTGTCTCTTTTTTCATTCTAATAAATTTGGGGGGGGGGGATAGCCCGACCCTTGCATCTTCCTTTCCCTAAAACGTTAAAAACTATAAAATATATTTACTACCATAAAAACACAAAAAAATAAACAAAACAAAAAAACACCCAAACCCCTAAAACCTCTAAAAACACCTAAAACCCCTAAAAATTCTCAAAACCCTTAAACCTAAAAACCCATACATAAAATAAAAATCCAAAAGTTCCATAAAAATCCCTAAAAATGTAAAAGCAGTAAAATCCCTTAAAACCCATAGAAAATCCTAAAACCCAAAAAAAACAATAAAACCCCTAAAACCCCTAAAACCCAATAAAAGCTCAAGAAACACTTGAAACACCTAAAAATGTAAAAAATATCTAATAAACTCAATCCCACTAAAAGCATAAAAAACTATAAAAATACAAGAAAAACCTAAAACCCATGAAAATTCCAAAAAACTATGACAAAACCTCAAAACCCCCAAAAACACAAAAAAACCCTAAAACCATAAAAATCGTAAAAAATCTCTAAAATTCCCTAATGAAAAAACTCTCAAAAACCATGAAAACCATAAAATCCATGGAAATCCATAAAAACCCTAAAAACACTAAAAAATATCAAAAACACTTAAAATCCTTAAAAATGATAAAATACTCTATAAAACCTTGAAACCCTAAAAAAATTTAAAACCCCAAAAGCACAAAAAACCAACAAAAACCCCTAAAAACCCTAAAAACCTAAAAAACCCTTAACCACTCAATATCACTAAAACCCCTAAAAACCATAAAAGTTATAAAAACTCCCTACAAATCTCTACAAAATTGAAACACCCTAAAAAGCCTATAAAAACCATAAAACCCCCATAAAAACATTAAAATCCCAAAAACCCGTAAAAATATTAAAAACCACTAAAATACCTAAGAACCCTTAAATCCCTAAAAAAACAATATAAAATGCTCTAAACCTTAAAAACTATAAAATTTCTCAAAAACTATAAAAAACTAATAGAACACTAAATCTGATGAAACCCCTAAATAACCCTAAAACCCTAAAACATTGAAAACCACTTAAAACCTTAAAAATTCATAAAACCCCTAAAATCCATAAAAACAATAAATACGATAAAAAAAACCCTAAAAGTAAAAAAATGTAAAAAACCATAAAAACAATGAATACCCCCTACACCCCCTAAAAACTTCTAAAAACCATGAGAAAAACCTAAAATACCTAAAATCTATTAAAAACTCTAAAAAATCATTCAGCCCATAAAAACATTAAAAACACTAAAAACCATTAAATCTATAAAAAAATTCCTAAACACACCAAAAGATCATAAAACCCTAAAAACCCCTTAAAACCATAAAAACCCATGAAACACCATATCCCCAAAAAACCATTAAAACCATAAAATTCATAAAAACAAAGAAATACCAAAAACTCCATAAAAATACTAGAAAATGTAACAAAAAACCCCTAAAATACAATGAAACCCATAAAAACCACTAAAAACCTTTAAAACCCATAAAAGTTAATAAAACCCTAAACACAAATAAAAATTATAAAAACCATTTAAACCCTTAAAAATATCTGAAAAAAAACCTAATAACCCTAAACAACTAGAAAAACCCCTAAAACCCAAAAATACCATACACACCATGAAAACCCCTAAAAACCTAAAAATTCATTAAAATCCTTGAAACCTCTAAAAACCCTTTAAACACCTAAAGCGTTTAAAAAAAACTAAAAATCCTTAAAAAAATTAAAATACTAAAAAATACATAAAATCTCCAAAAATGAAACAAAACCCCCCAAAGACCCTAAAACCCCTAAAATCCCTAAAAACCGAGAAAACCCAGAAAACTAATAAAAATATTTAAAACCCTTTAAAACCTGAAAAAAAACATAAATAGCCTTATAAATTTTTGAAAACGTTATTACACATGATAATTCCCTAAAACCCTTAAAAACCCATAAAAACATAAATACCCGTAAAAACCAAAAAAAACCTAAAAAATCACTAACACACTAAAAATCCTTAAAACCATTAAAAATGTAAAAAACACTATAAAATATTTATAACCCCCAAAAAAAAAAAGAAAACCCTAAAGACCAAAAAGACCCTAAAATCCATAAAACATTCAAACACCTAAAAACCATGAAAACACATAAAACCCTCAAAATCCCTAAAACCCCTAAAAACCCGAAAAATCATAAAAATCATAACTAAATCCCTAAAAATTCCAAAAAATGTAAAAAACCCTAAAACCACTAAAAACCATGAAAAACCATAAAAACCCCTATAAAACTAAAAACCACCAAAACACTAAAAACCATTAAAACCCACAAAACAATGAAGAAATATAAAAACCTTAAACACACTAAAACAATCGGAAACCCCTAATAATAAAAAAGGCCCTAAAACCATGAAAATCCTTAAAAAGCCTAAAAATCCATGAATAACTTTAAAAACCATAAAAAATACAAAATTACTAAAAATAAATAAAGGGAAAAACCCTAAAACACCATGGTATGTAATTACACTCTAAAACTATAAAAACTATTTAAACCACTAAAAATATTAAAAACCTCAAATCCCTAAAAATATAAAAAACACAAAAAATCTATATACCCAAATATGCCCAAAAACACTGAAAACCCATAAAACTCATAAACCCCTTAAAATCTCTAAAAACACTCAAAATACTGAAAAACCTTAACACCCATAAAAATATGCAAAATTCCATAAAAATCCTTGAAAACATAAAGAACACCAAAAACCCAGAAACCCCTTGAAAAACATAACACCCCATAAAATTCATAAAACCCTAAAAACTGATTAAAACACTAAAGAACACTAGAAACTCTAAAAACCATTAAACCATAGAAAAACATTAAAAAACTCTAAAGACCATAAAACCCCTAATAAAAAATACCCTAAAACCCAAAAATTCATAAAAACACCAAACACCAAAAAAAATTTGAAACACTAAAAAACCCTAAAAACCTTATAATCCCTAAAAACCTATTAAAACCCCTAAAAAGCTAAAAAAATCCCTAAAATCCATAAAAATTTAACAACACCTTGAAATCCTAACCCCCCCCCCCCCTAAAAACCAGAGAACCCATAAAAACATTAAAAATACTTAAACCCCATTAAGTCTATAATACCCCACTAATAACTCTATAAAACAGTAGAACCCCTAAAAATTATAAAAATTTTATTAAAACATAAAAATCCTAAAAAACATAGAAAAACAAAATGACCCAAAAACCCTAAGAAGCTTAAAAGCATGAAAAGATCTGAAAACACTAACAACCCTCAAAATCCCTAAAAACCTAAAAGCATTAAAAAACTAAGAAATACCTAAAAATCCTTGGAAACATAATAAAACACTCAAAACCCATGAAAACCATAAATAATCCCTAAAAACCATAAAAAAACCTCATAAAAAACCTAAAAACTACTAAAAACTATAAAAACCCAAGAAACCAAAAAACGCAAAAAAACCCTAATTTTTTTTAAAACCCCTAAAACCCTAAAAAAAATCTAGAAACCCTCTAAATTCCTAAACACCATGAAACCCCTAAAAACCTTAAAAATCATAAAATTCCCTAAAATTCTAAAAAAACCCAAAATACTCCTAAAACCACATGAGTACTATAAAAACCCCTAAACATCCTAAAACCCATAAACCCACTAAAAATATAAAAACCTAAAAAACCCTAAATGTTAAAAAACACTAAAACATATTTAATGCGCTATAAAATAAAAAACCCTAAAAACCCAAAAGGATCCTAAAAGTATCGAAATCTGTAAAGACCCTTAAAATCCTCGAAAACCCCTAAAACCCCTCCAAACCACTAAAAATCCAAAAAACCCCGAAAAATAAAAATCCTAACACATTAATTAAAATTCTTAAAATCATAAAAACCATAAAAACCTGAGAAATGACTAAAAACCAATGAAAATATAGAAACCTTATAAAACCATAAACCCCTATAAGAAACCCTAAAAACCACTAAAAAATAAAAACCCTAAAAACCCTAAAAATCCTAAAAATCCCTAAAACATTACAAAACCATTGAACCATGAAAGACTAAAAAACCATAAAAACCAAAAGATTCTAAATACTCTTAAAACCCTTAAAAACTCCAAAAACCCTGAAAACCCTTAATGTCCATAAAAATATTTAAAAAACCTAAAATTTCATTAAAAATACCTAAAAATCCCTGGAATTGTAAACACCCCTAAAAAGTTTGAAACCCCCTAAAAACCAAAAATATCCCAAAAACCTTAAAAACCCTAAAAACCCTAAAAACCCCTAAAACCACAAAACTATAAAAACCCTTTAAACCCTTAAAATTGATAAAAACTAAATAAAACAATAACAACACCGAAAACACAAAAAATACTCTGAAAACCCAAAAAACCAATAAAAACCCTGAATCCCTTAAAATCACTAAAAACTATAAAAACAATCAAAATCCCTAAAAACCCTAAAAACCCAAAAAATCATTAAAATCCCTAAAATTCCATGAAAATTTAAAAACCCTTAAATACATAGAAAACCCTATGAAAACCATAAAAATTCAAAAAAATAATAAAACACTAAAAACTACATAAAAACATGCAAAACAGTAAAAACTCGATGAACCATTTAAACCCCTAAAAATGATAAAAAATCTGAAAACATTAAAAACCTGAAAAAAACCTAAAATCCAAAAGACACTAACTAAAAACTGAAAAAACACTTAAAACCATAAAAAACCTCAAAATTATATAAATACTCAAAATATATAAAAATTTTAAAAACTCTAAAAAAATAAATATCAAAAAATAACCCTAAAATCCATAAAAAGGTAAAAACCCAATAAAAACATAAAACCCATAAATAAATTAAAAACCCTAAAAAATAATAAAAACCGTACAAACTAAATACTTGGAAACCCCATTAAATCCATAAAACATTAAAAATTCTAAAATACCTAAAATCCCAAATAACACTAAAATACCCTAATAACCCAAAAAATAACCTAAAACCCTGGAAAACCCCTAAAAACCATACAAACCTTCAATATCCTTAAAAACCCTCAAAATCAAAAAAAAACCATAAAATTTCTAAAATACTTAGAAAATCCATAAAAATACATGAAAATGTGAAGAAACCCCTAAAAATCCTAAACACCCCCTAAAAACCATAAAACCATAAAAATTTAGACAACAGTAAAAAATAATAAAAACCCCAAAACCCCCTAAAAACTCTAAAAACCCTAAAACCCATAATATTGTTTAAACCCCTCAAAAACATAAAAACCCTAAAAAATCAAAGAAACCCAAAACCCAAAAATACCATAAAAACAATTTGAAACCATAAAACCCTAAAAAACCCGACAAACCTAAAACCCTCAAAATCTCGGAAAAACATAAAAAACCATAAGCCCATAATGAATCTAAAAAACCCAAAAACTAACTGAATAATTTTAAATCCCTATAAATCACAAAAAACAATTGAAAACTATAAAATCCACCTAAAACCATAAAAAATCATAAATCCCAAAAATCCCAAAAAACACCAAAGACAATAAAAAACCTTAAAAAACGTTAAAAAATTTAAAGACTTTTTTTATCCCATAAGAAACTAAAAACCCAAATAAATAAAATCACTAAACCCCCCAAAAAGTCATGAAAAACTTAAATACAGACAAAATCCATAAAAAACATAAAAACCATAAAAATAATGAACATCTGATAAAAACCCTAAAACCCTAAAAATGTAAAAAACCTTGGCAACCATAGAAACTCAAAAATCCCTTTCAACCCATAAAATTGTTATAAACTCAATAAAACCATAACAACACTGAAAACTCAAAAAATACTCTAAAAAACCAAAAAATAAAAAAACTATCAAACCCCTAAAAGAATGAAAATCTAAAAACAATCATAATCCTTAAAAATCCTAAATCCCAAAAAATCGAATAATTCCCTAAAATTACATTAAAATGTAAAAACCCCTAAAACCCCAAAAAACACTTAATAGCATAAAAAACCTCAAAATCCTATAACCCTAAAAATATATAAAAATTTTAAAAATCCTAAAAACATAAACATCAAAAAACAACCATAAAAATCCATAAAAATCTAAGAACCCAATAAAAACATAAAACCCCAAAAAAAATTTAAAACCCTAAAAACCAATAAAACTTATACAGACAACCAATTACTATAAAACACTTTAAATCCATAAAACATTAAAACGTCCAAAAACCTAAAAACCCTAAAAACTTTACAAAACCGTAATAACCCAAAAAATAAATTAAGAACCCTAATAACCTCTAAAAATACTACAAACCCGGAATATCCCTAAAAACCCTCAAAATTTCTAAAACCCCTTAAAAATCCTAAAATCCTTAAAATTCCTTAAAAATCCTTAAAAATCACTTAAAATAGATGAAACCCTAGAAACCATGAACACAGTCTAAAACCATAAAATAAAAATAAATTAAATTACATAAAAACTAATAAACCCCCAAACCCCTCTAAAAACTCTAAATTTTCTAAAACCCCAAAAATGTTAAAAACAAATCAAAACCATAAAAATTGTAAAAAATAAAAAATAGCCCTAAAACCCAAAAAATACCATAAAACCCCCAAGAAACCATAAAACCCTAAAGAAAATTGAAAAGCATAAAACCCTAAAAATCCTTGAAAACCATTAAAATCCATAATCCCATAAAAATATTAAAAAACCCTAAAATTTATTTGAAACATATAATCCCTATATTCCCTAAAAAAAATAAAACCCATAAAATCCACCTAAAACCATAAAAACCCAAAAAACACTTAAAATAATAAAAACCACAAACCCTTAAAAAATTAAGACCCTTTAAAACATTTTCACCCATAAAAACTAAAAAACCAAAAAACACACTATAAACCCTAAAATTCCCTAAAAATCCTGAAAAACACAAAAACACTCAAAATCCCTAAAAAGCCCAAAAGTACCCTAAAAACCATAAAAATATGGAAAAATCCCTTAAAACCCTTAAAACGTAAAAAACCCTAGAAACCACAAAAACTATAAAAACCCTTTAAACCCCTAAAATTGGTAAAAACTCAATAAAACCATAACAACACTAAAAACTCAAAAAATATTTGAAAACCCAAAAAATTGATAAAAACCCTGAAACACCTAAAAAAACTAAATACAATAAATACACTCAAAATCCCCAAAAACCCTAAAAACCAAAGAATTATTAAAAATCACTAAAATTTCCTAAAAATGTAAAAACACTAAAAACCCCATTAAAACCTATGAAAACCGTAAAACCCCTTAAAAACACTAAAAACTCTACAAAACAAGAAATTAACTAAAAAATCAATGAACTATTTAAAACCCTAAAAATGATAAAAAATATAAAAACTATAAAACCCATAAAAATTAAAAATAAAACCTAAAACCCCAAAATACCCTAAAAACTCAAAAATCAATTAAAATCACAAAAACCCACAAAATCTTATAAACCCTCAAAAAATCTAAATATTTTGAAAACCCTAAAAACATATTTATCATAAAACAACCCTAAAAATCCATAAAAAGGTAAAATCCCCATAAAAACATAAAAATCATGAAATCCTTAAAAATCTTAAAAACCAATAAAACCCATAAAAACAACTAAATACACTAAAAACACTTTAAATCTATAAAAAAATTAAAATAACTCTAGAAACCTAAAAACCCTAAAAACCATAAAAACCATAAAAACCCTAATAAAACAAAAACTAACATAAAACCCATAAAACCACTAAAAACCCTACAGACCCAAAATATCACTAAAACCCCCAAAATCTGTAAAAATGCTAAAAAATATGAAAATCCATAAAAATACTAAAAATCACTAAAAAGACTTGGAAATGTAAAAAACACTGAAAACCCCACAAAAACCATAAAAACAAGAAAAAACATAAAAAAACTTAAACTCTCATAGAAACCCCAAACCCCATAAAAACTCTAGGAACCCTAAAACCCCTAAAATTGTTAAAAAACATCAAGCAATAAAAACCTTAAAAAATAAAAAAAAACCCTAAAACCAAAAAAATACCTTAAACCCTAAGAAACTATAAAACCCTAAAAAACATCGAAAATTTTAAAACCCTCAAAATCATTGAAATATATAAAACCCGTAAGCCCATATAAACTCTAAAACCCCTTAAAATTACATAAAACATAAAATCCCTAAAAACCCTGAAAATTAAGTGAAAACCATAAAATCTACCTAAACCTATAAAACCCATAAAACCAAAAAAACACTAAAAATAATAAAAAACGTTAAAAACACGAAAACATTTAATGCACATTAAAAACTTTTAAGCCATAAAAAACAAAAAAAACCCCGAAAACACACTAAAACCCCGAAAAACCCCAAAAAGCCTGAAAAACACAAAACCACTCAAAAATCCCTAAAACCCCCTAAAAACCATAAACATATGATAAACTCTTTTAAAATAAATAAAAAACCTAAAACACCGTAGAAACAATGAAAACCCCCTAAAAATGATTAAACCCTGAAACACCACACGATCCCCAAACAACCAATAAAAACTCTAAAAACCCTTAAACCCCAAAAAACATTTAAAAACACTAAAAATTATAACCTATAAAACCCTCAAACAAAAAATAAAACCCCAAAACGAACTTGAAACCCCTGAAAACCCCTAAAAATCATGAAGACCCATGAAAACAGTCAAAATCCTTAAAACCCATAAATACCCTAAAATCCACAAAAATCATAAAAAATCCATAAAATCATAGGAAATGTGAAAACACAAAAAAACCTAACCCCCCCTAAAACTATAAAAACCACTAAAAACCTTCATAAATAATAAAAACCCTAAAAACAACAGAAAACTCTAAAAACCCTTTAAAACACTAAAATGTCAACAAACTCTAAAAAACATTAAAAAACACAAAAACTGAAGAATAAATAAAGCCAAAAAAATACCATAAAAACCTTAACAACCCCTTAAAACCATAAAAACCAGAAAACCATAAAAACCATCAAAATCCCTAAAAATCCTGAAAAAATGAAAAACACAAAAAAACCCCTTCAAATCACTAAAAACCATAAAACCAATATAAAAATTGAAATCCTAAAAATACATAAAAATACATAAAAACATAAAAAACCCTAAAAAACCTGAAATTGCCCTTAAAACCACAATACCCCTAAAAACAATAAAAACCTAAAAATAAAAAAATACCCTAAACCACTAAAAATTATAAATTCCATTAAAACCCTTAAAATTTTAAAAACCTGGTAAAACATCAAAACCACTAAATATTCAACAGAACCACTAACAATCCCAAAAGACCCAAAAACCCTAGACATCCCTAAAAACAATGAAAATACAAAAAAACCTTAAAAACCCTCAAAATTAATAAAAAACCTAAAAACACATAAAAACATAAAAATTCATAAAAGGCCATAGAAATACCTAAAAATTAAAAACAAAACTCTAAAAAACCATGGAAACATTTTGAATGCCAAAAATATCCTAGAAACCATAAAAACACTAGAAACCAAAAAACCCAAAAAACCCGTAAAAACCCTAAAGCACTTAAAACTCAAAAAACCATAAGACCCTAAAAAATGTTAAAAAATGAAAAAAACTTTTAAACCACTATAAAACTCATAAAAATACCAAACAATAAAAGACCCTAAAGTCCTGAAAAATCATGAAAACCCAAAAAAACTGAAAAACCGTAAAAACCTTCAATATCTATCAAAACCCTAATAATATAAAAATCTTATAAATCCTAAAAAAGTGGTGAAATCCTTGAAATCATAAATACCATAAAACCCAAAAACCATTGAAAACTATAAAACCCCTAAAACCCATAAAAACCCAACAACCCCATAAAAACCCTAAATACAACAAAAAACACTAAAAACCCTTAAATCCCATAAAAAATGTTAAAAACTCTATAAAAACTTATGACCCCAAAAAACTCAAAAAAAAAACAAAAAAAACCAAAATACCAAAAAACTAATGGAATAAAATAATCACATAAAAAAACTGAAAACCCTTAAAACCCCCCAAAATCCCTAAAAATTCAAACAAACCATAAAAATCCTAAAAAACACTAAAAATACCTAAAACGTAAAAAACATTAAACGTTGAAAATACCCTAAAACCCATAAAACACCAGAAAAACCATAAAAAATTCTAAAAGCCATAAAAAACCCACTGAAAATCAAAAAAACAATAAAACCAGTAAAATATAAAAACCCCTAAAACCTTAAAACCCCTGAATGAAATAAAAACCCCAAAACCCCCAAAATGACACTAAAAACCATGAAAACCCCTAAAAAACCCTTGTCTGTTGTGTCTCTTTTTTCTTTCTAATAAATTTGGGGGGGGGGGAGGGCGAGAATAGCCCGACCCTCGCATCTTCCTTGTCCTAAAACCCTAAAATACCTTTAAACCCATTAAACCATTCACTCACCCAAAAACCCATAAAACCATATAAATCCTTAAAGTCCCTTAAAAATACTTAAAACATAGAACCCCATACAAACCATATAATATACCTAAAAACATTGAAAAACATTAAAAATCGTAAAATAAATTAAAACCCTAAAAATCCACTAAAAAATATAAAACCCTTAAAACCACTAAAAACGTTAAAAAACTCTAAAACCCCATAAAAAATAAAAATTGAAAAAAAAATTCCTAAAACCACAAAAGAACCTAAACCCATAAAAAATCTTAAAAACCATAAAAACCATAAAAAACCCATGAAAACCCTAAAAACACACAAAATCTCAAAAACTCATAAAATAACTATAAAATCCCTAAAAATACCTCAAATTTATAAAACAAGGAAACCCTGAAAAACCATGAGAGCCATAAAATTTCTTTAAAACCATAAATGCCCCTAAAAACACATAAATATTAAAAATTCCAATAAAAACTCTAAAAACCCAGAAAACCCCAAGAAACATTAAAAACAATAAAAAATCATAAAACCACAAAAAAAACACAAGGAAACCCCATAAAACCCAAAAAGACCCTAAAAACCTTGAAAAATCCTAAAAACTATAAAAACAATCAAACACCTAAAATCCTTTAAAATCACAAAAACCCTAAAAAATATAAAAAACCCAAGAAAACCATATAAACCCTTAGAAACATTAAATACCCTAAAAACATAAAATCTATAAAACATCACTAAAATCTCTAAAAACAATTTAAACCCCTAATTTTTTTAGAAACTTCAAAAAACATAATATTCTAAAGAACTCAAAAAACCCTTAGAGCAAAAAATTACATAAAAACCTAAAATATACTAAAACCTTATAAAAATATAAAACCCTAAAAATACCTAAATATTCAAAAAAACTCTAAAAATAAAAATAAATCTCAAAAAGTCCCTCAAAATCCCTTAAAATATTAAAAACCCTAAAATACCCTAAGAAACCTTAAAAATCCCACTAAAAACTCTAAAAACTATTTAACACCCTGAAACATTAACAAATAAAAAAACATTTAAAACCCTTAAAGGGTTTTTGGGTGCGGGTCATTTGACCCCTCTCCTCCCTTTTCTAATGCGTCCTTTTTTCATAATAAATTTGGGAGGATCGGGAATAGCCTGATCCTCGCATCTTTCTTGCCCTAAAAACCCTAAAATCGCTAAAAAAACCTAAAACACTAAAAATCCTAAAAAAATATGAAATACCCTATGAACCATAAAAACCTAAAAAAGCCTAAATGTCCCTAAAAACATAAAAAACCCGGAAAATCCCTTGAAAACCCTAAAAAACAATTAAAACCATTAAAACCCCTAAAATTCATAAAAAACCAGAAAACTCAATAAAACACAAAAATAAATCCTTTATACCCCTAAAAATGTTATGAAACTCTAAAAAATCGTTAAAACTCAAATAAAAATCCCAAAAACCAAAAAGAACTGGGAGGCCATGAAAACCCCTAAAAACCATAAAAACCCTAAAACACCTAAAAATACCAAAATTATTTAAAACACTAAAAAACCCTAAAATACTTAAAAAACCTAAAATATCCCTAAAACGACCTAAAAAAATAACCCGCACAAACCTTGAAAAACAAATTGTCCGAAAACATTGAAAACACTTTAAGAACACTAAAACCCCACAAAAAAGTATGAAACCCATTAAAACCCATAAAAACATTAAAAATATAAAAAAATCATTAAAACAACTAAAACACAAAAAGGAACCTAAAACCTAAAAATTATCCTAAGAACCATGAAAAACCCTAAAAACCTACAAAATTCTAAAATACCATAGAACCGTCAAAGTTCTAAAAATCCCTAAAAACCCTATAAACCATAAAATCATTAAAAATCCCTAAAAACCTTGAAAATGTAAAAAAACTAAAAACCATAAAAATCCATAAAAACCTTTTAGATCGTTAAAAACCCATAAAAACCATAAAAATGACTAAAAACTCTAAAATCCATTAAAACACTAAAAACATTAAAAAACTCTAAAAAACCAAAAAACTATAAAAAAACTCAAAATACACCTAAAACCCAAAAATTCCCTAAAACTTCAAAAAACCCCTAAAACCCTCAAATCCCTAAAAATTATAAAAACCAAAAATCGCAAAAGACTCTATAAATGCCGTAAAAATACCTAAAAATGTAAAAACAAACCGTAAAACCCCCTGAAACCATAAAAACCCCTAAAAATCCCAAAAAACCCAAAAAACACACTAAAATTTTAAAAACCCTCACACCCCTTAAAAATGTTTAAAAAATCTAAAAAACATTAAAACTAAAAAATCCTTAAGACCCCAAAAGAACCTAAAACCCCCAAAAATCCATCAAATTCCCTAAAACCCCTAAAAAACATAAAACACACAAAAATATTAAAAAATCCCCAAACAGTCACTAAAAACACAAAAACAAAAAAACACTAAAAACCATGGAAAACCATAAAACAACTAAAAATCTAAAAAACAATAAAACACATAAAAACTCTAAAACTGAGTAAAAATTATATAAACCCTTAAAACCAAAAAAAAAATTAAAACTATGAAAATCCTTAAATCATGGAACAACTAAAAAACATAAAAACAGAAAAAGACCCTAAAATCATTGAAAACCCCTTAGTCCCCTCAAAATCCCTAAAATCCATAAAAACCATAAAAATCCTAACAAACTATAAAAATCAAAGAAAACATAAAACCCCAAAAAACCTTGAATACCTTTCAAACCATAAAAAAACTAAAACCCTAAAAATGCATACAAACCCTAAAACAAATAAAAACTCTAAAACCCCTAAAAACATTAAAAAAATATAAAAATCCTTAAAACCCCTAAAAACTGAATAACCTATAAACCCCCAAAATACCCTAAAAACCCTAACAATCCATGAAGACCCCAAAACCCACAAAATCCTAAAAAGGACTAAATACAATAAACATCTAAAAAGGAAATAAAAATCAATGAAATTTTCAAAAAAACCTCGTAACCCTGAAAACCCCTAAAAACCATAAACCCCTAAAAACCATAAAAACCTCAATACCCATAAAAACCTAAAATAACTAATAATAAAAAAACCATAAAACCCAAAAATAATAAAAATATATAAAAACCTTAAAACCCATAAAAACACCAAAAAAACCTAAAACTCCAAAAACACTGTAACAACCCTGATTGACTGAAAACCATAAAAACATAAAATAATCTTAAAAATCCAAAAAATTATAAAAATCATAAAAACCATAAAAGTACTAAATAATCGATAAATATCCATCAAAATTCAATGAAATACTAAAATCCAGAAAACCACCTAAAAAGCTTAACCCCCTAACCATATAAACCATACAAACCCATTAACAATTAATAAAAAACTCTAAAAACCCTTCCAACAAAAAAAAATGTTATAAAAGACCACAAAAATAAAAAAGACTCTATAACCCTAAAAATCTATAAAACCCCTCAAAATACATAAAAACCCAAAAAAACCCTAAAAACCATATAATCCTCAAAATCTCTAAAAATCCTTGAAATCTCTTAAAACCCAAAAAATGAAGAAAAAACCCATAAAACCCATAAAACCTCACTAAAAACTATAAAAATGGTTAAAACCCATAAGAACATTAAAATCAATAAAAACCATTAAAACCCTAAACAACCTAAAAAACCATATAACCCAAAATACCATAAAAACCCTGAAAAAACCCAAAAAAACTCTTAAAACCCCTGAAAAACATAAAAAACACCTAAAAACAAAAAAACCCTAAACCCCATAAAAACCAAATAAAACAATAATATGCATAAAAAAATTTATACCCCTAAAAACCCTAAAAATCCACAAAAAATATAAAACCACTTTAAACCCTTAAAACATTAAAAAACATTAAAAACACCTTAAATCCAAAAAACTCAAAAAATCAAAAAACCCTAAAAATATTGAAGAACCATAAACCCCTCAAAATTCTTAAAAAACCAAAAAATAATAAAAATCATAAGAAAACTAAAAAATTTGAAAAAATTCATGAAAACATGAAAAACCCTAGAAACCCTAAAAATCCCTAAAAACCATAAAAATCCATAAAAATCGTGAAACCCCTAGAAACAAATAAAAACCCTAAAAATTAACCAAAAAAACATCAAAAACCCTTTAACACCCTAAAAATGTTCAAAACCCTAAAAACCATAAAAACCTCAATACCCATAAAACCCTAAAACAACTAATAATCAAAAAACACATAAAAACCCAAAAATAATAAAAATATATAAAAACATTAAAACCCATAAAAACAACAAAAAACCAAAAACTCCAAAAAGACTCTAACAACCCAGAATGACTAAAAACCATAAAAACATAAAATAATCCTAAAAATCCAAAAAAAACCAAAAAATCATAAAAACCATAAAAGTACTAAATAATAGATAAATATCCCTCAAACCGCAATGAAATACTAAAATCCTGAAAACCCCCTAAAAAAGCTTAACCCCCTAAACTTATAAACCTTAAAAACCCATAAACAATTAATAAAAAACTCTAAAAACCCTTCCAACACCAAAACATTTTTATAAAACACCACAAAAATAAAAAAAGACCCTATAACCCTAAAAATCTATAAAACCCCTAAAAATACATAAAAACCCAAATAAACCCTAAAAACCATATAATCCTAAAAATATCTAAAAATCCTTGAAATCTATTAAAACCCCAAAAAATGAATACAAACCCATAAAACCCATAAAACCCCACTAAAAACTATAAAAATGGTTAAAACCCATAAAAACATTAAAATCAATAAAAAACATTAAAACCATAAAAAATCTAAAAACCCATATAACCCAAAATACCCTAAAAACCCTGAAAAACCCAAAAAAAACTCTTAAAACCCCTGAAAAAACATAAAAAACCAAAAAAATCTAAAAAACCCTAAAAGACAAAAAAACCATAAAAGTCCTAAAAAACAAAAAACACCTAAAAACATAAAAACCCTAAACCCCATAAAAAATAAATAAAACAAGAATATGCATAAAAAACCTTTATACCCCTAAAAACCCTAAAAACCCACTAAAAATATAAAACCCCTTTAAACACCTAAAAACATTAAAAAACATTAAAAACACCTTAAATCCAAAAAAACTCAAAAAATCATAAAACCTTAAAAATATTGAATAACCATAAACCCATAAAAATCCCTAAAAAACCAAAAAATCATAAAAATCATAAGAAAACTAAAAAATCTGAAAAAATTCATGAAAACATGAAAAACCCTAGAAACCCTAAAAACCCTTAAAAACCATAAAAATCCATAAAATCGTGAAAGCCCTAAAAACAAATAAAAACCCTAAAAATCAACCAAAAAACATAAAAACCCCTTAAACCCCCTAAAAATGTTAAAAACCCTAAAAACTATAAAAACCCTAAAAAACTAAAAAATCTCTAATATATCAAAACACCCTAAAAACCCTAAAACCTGGAAAATCCCTAAAGCCCCTGAAAATCAATAAAAAAATAAAAAAACCAAAATCCATAAATATACCTAAAACTTAAAAAACCATGAAAACCATTAAAACGTGTGAAACCAATAAAAAACCACAAAAACATTAAAAACCCTAAAAATACATAAATCCCCTAAAAACCACCAAATACTTTAGAATCCCTTATAACGACTAAGATTTTTAAAACATATAAAACCTCGGAAACCATAAAAACTATGAAAATAACAAAAAAATGTAAAAATGGCCATAAAAATTCAAAAAAACCAGAAAAACTAGGAAAACCCCAAAAAACCCACAAAACACCTAAAAAACCTAAAAACCCTAAAACCCATAAAAATCCTAAAAAATCCTAAAAAATACCTAAAAAGTTTAAAAAACCTAAAAACCTTATTGAAAATCTATTTTAGCACATGTATGAAATTATAAGAAAGATAAATTCCTTAGTGAATAGAGAAGGAAACATTTTGAAAATGTTAAGATTTGTAAAGGCCTAAAAGGTTGCTCATTTAACCCCCCCTCTAACAAAGTATCATCAGCCTGCAATATACCTATGCGGGAACCTTCATGGATGACCTTCATGCAACACTTGTTAGAGATTACACCTCAACCTTGGGTCCAATATTTTCTTATAAATAGGACCCTAGGGACTTTATTTGTATGGAAGAAATTTCTCGATGTCCAAATGATGCTTCGTTCACCCTAGTTCTTGGATAAAGCCCACTATAAACTTCTATGTAGTTCTAAAATACCTAACAAGGAGGGAATTAAATGGTATTAGTGAAACTAAATTCCTCCTAGGGTTTAAAATAAAAAATAGATATTCGAGGAATTTGTCTGACCCTTGATTCATAAAGACTAGCATGATGTTCCCTATCTGAACCAGGGACCTATGTGACCTATCTCCAGAAACACCCATGTAGACCCTTGAAGGATCGATTAAGGCCTCTCCCAAGTGTAGTATCCTATGTGTTCCATCACGCAAGTTGATACCAATTATCCTAAGATTATATGTGTGGAGCACCCCCTGTGTGAGCCTCCTTGGTTCAACCTAATCATCGGCTTTCACAATCCATTCATGAGGCATTCTTCAAATCCATCCATTGTAGGGCCGCTCATTCATTGGAACCCTTTCCTAAAAGAGACTATGATTAAACCTCATCCAAAACCTCTGGACATACACAATCATGGTTATAGTCATACCTTCTTATCTCCCATTTAGATTTTTATTTCTATGGTCAGTGTTTTCTCGTACTTTTCTCTATAATATGGTTAGAATCCTTAGGTAACATGTAGATTTTTTTATCTATTTTCATGAGGACCCCTACCATAGGTATAGTTTCAGGGAGTTCCCAATATCAAATATAAGGGTTATGATCACGTACTTCCCTTGTCATCGTTGAGACATAGAACATCTAATTACAAGTAGGGAATGTGTGTACTACACTTTATTTTCTATTAAATAAGGAATTAGATCCCCATACTACATTGAAATTGATTTTTGGGAATCCCTCCAGAAGTAATACCCTAGCATTTTTTATAGTAGGTTCCATTCTTTATCCTCTATACCTCTTCATCCTTTACTTTTATTCCTTCCTTGAGATGAACTGAAGAGAGGTAAGTTTCATAAACTTGACCTCTTCCACCATCATCCCACTACTCTTACAATAGCAAAGAAAGGGTACAGGAAATGTCCATGCTCAATTCCGCATCCATATCCCTTTGGGATTTTCACCATCTCCACTAGTGGAAAAAGTCAGAGTGTGTGGTTTTCCAAATATTTTGTTTCCTCTTACTTCTGAAAACGAGCATAACTCACATGGGTTAGAGGTTAGTGGTGATCATGGAACCAACATGATACATGCGAAAAGATTTAACTAAAGGAACTATAATTCCAGTTTTAACCAGGATACATAGGACTCCTACCTAAGGACCAAGCTAAATTGGCATCCCCCTTAGGAGAAAACCCCAACCAATCCTCAATGGGAACCCTTATTAGGAGTAATCCCCAAACCAAACATCCAATTTACAAGTGCCTCATTCTTATGTATAATCCTCAAATAATCCCCCAAATCACCATGAGATAATACATCACTCATAGCCCCTTCTATAGGGAATCCTTTTTAGGATCAATCCCCAACTTATCCATCTCAATGGACATACATTTCTATAGGATAATCCTTTAAGTTTTTTTATAGGCATCATTCCTCTTCACCGAACTACGTGTGCTCTGATTCACCTCCAAACGGGATACATAGAAAGCCTCCAAGAGGTCTAAATCCAACAACCCAAATAAATCCAATTCTCTCTGGGCCATATTACTGGTTGGATCTAATTCGACCTGGAAATCCATATTCCATCTAGGTTATCTGTGATGATTCAGGATAAGTCCTACAATAAACATTGACTAGGTACCTCCCACCTTGATGACCTCGCCACATGATGTTAAACTGTATGGTTGTATCCTTAACACACGACCTTAAAAGGTATGATGTTACCCATTAAGAGATACTGAACTATATGGATCATGATTCCTTTCACATGGATATGTTGGAAACACATTCA
Source organism: Viscum album (assembly GCA_963277665.1). Classification (NCBI taxonomy): domain Eukaryota; kingdom Viridiplantae; phylum Streptophyta; class Magnoliopsida; order Santalales; family Viscaceae; genus Viscum; species Viscum album. The sequence continues at coordinate 36,877 of CAUJRU010000681.1, read as the reverse complement.
TGGGTCCATTCCCATTATCAAAAAATCTCTCGTCTCCCTATATGAAAATAGAATATATACTAACCTCAATCTCCTGAGATTATTATAAAGTCTAGAGTCACCATTTTGTTTCTAGAAAACCAAAATCATCATATTAATTACCTAATAATATCTAAGTAGTACATAAGTGGATACTATCGATGGAGAACCTCAGATACATACAAATATCTCTATTGATGAGGAACCTATGATAAGTACAAATGACTCTATGTTCTATACATACTGATAATTGATTATTAGTTCATGGTTTATCTACATCATACTTGTGAATTAATGAAGGATTCATGAACATATCTTATATAAATAAGAGAGTCCCAAAGTAGGTAATAAATCTCCCCCAAAAGGGTGATATGATCCTAACCTCGCATCCTCTCGACCAATGTGAGTTCTTAATCATCATTAGACAAAATTCCTAGTGAGAGTCTAGCTTTTGAAAGAAGGTCCTTTTGGATATAGAACCTTTGGGTGTTTCTGATTCCCTGAATAAATCCATTGGAAACCATTCAAAAATTGATAATCATTATGAGGTGTGAATTCCAAGAAAAAAATGGTGAACCCGACATTAATCGTCAACCAAGATGACAATTTCACCTAACTTTTAGGGAACATTAAATTTATAAGAGAATACCGGATAAGAAAATCAATTATTCATGTATTCATTCAAATGATATGATTCTTTGAAGGTCTTCCTTATTCATGTTTGTCGTATATATGAGCAATTATTTTCAGAACGTCCCTCAATACAAGGGAATCATTAAATCTATCACCAATGAAATACTTGTCTACATTAAGAACCGAGTTTTCATATACATAGAGGATTCTATCACTAATTTAGTTTCTTCAATGTTGGGTCTAAAACTCACTAGTGTGTGAGTACCATCATAATGGTACAATGTTGTCCCCATAGGCTGCCTGATAGGACCTCCAACTTAACCAACACCACCGATCATCCGGTCAATGATGACTAGTGGTCCTGAAGTAAATGGTTCTTGCCAACTTCTTTAACCATTTTGAGAACCTATCCTTAGAACATGAAAACTAGTCCCTTCCATATATCAGGGAGATGGATCAGGAGGCTGTATATGGACTCACCCAGAAGAAAATGGATTTCTTATAAATGGTTACTTCCAACAATATCCCCTATTGATTCCCCATAGTAGTAACCCCTCAACATGACGAGGTTCATTCTTGGACAATTAGACCAGGTATTTTAGATTGGATCATGCAAAATGGCCCACGAGGGATGAAAACCATAAACTAAGAAGAAAGGTCACACCTCTATCCCCTCTAGAAAATACAACCAAATCAACTTGGTGGAAAGTTGTGAATGAGAACATACACCCATACACATTTATTCAGAAAGACAACAAACTAGTCTGGAGGCACCCAATGTATCCAATCATTTAAATCAAGTGGTATATCAAGAGAAAAAATAGACAACATCCCGCACCTGTTAATCCTACCACCAACCTCATCTCGCAGCACCCTGAGAAGTTAGTCGGAAATTCCAAATGACAAGAAAGGGGTAGACTCAACTCCCTTCCCCCATACACAATTACATTAAATATCCAATTGAAATAAAGGGAGGACAAGAGTAGGTAGATACAACTAATCAAGATACAAATTATGAATATATATTCATTTTAGTTGCTAAATTTTCAAATCATTTATTCAAAATGGTGATCGTGTAGACATAAATCCCTATTCGTAGCCTATAGAATTTCTAGGATATCATAACAGTGCTGAAAGTAATGTGTGAGGGATGGACACATTACTTTGTCTTTACAACTGCGGTGGATCAATATCATAATATCCCAGAGCAGGCACATACCTTCACTCCCATCCCTGATGGTCATGGGTTGAACTCCCCCATATTATATGGAAACCCAGATCAGCAACATACACCCACTCCAATCAGAGGTAATATGCCAATTTCAATGGCTACTCCATGGTAGTCACAAACAAATTCCCATGAAAACCACTTCTCCTAGAAGGTGTCCCCAATCGCTAATTAGAAGTAATATAAGAAGACTCATTAAACATGATTATATAATAAAGATCTGATCTATGATCAGGGTTCTCTTAACATCGCAGTTATTGAATCCCTACGGTTATTATCTATTGCAGCTCAAGATCATACCCTCCCGTTACCAAATTACTGGAGAAGAAGTAGTAATTTTTAAGGTCCTATCACACACTTCACAATTAATTCTTTATTTATGTAAATAATTTAGTCGATCTCCAGATCCTATATCTTGATGAGATCCATGGAAGCACTCCATGCGGATAGAAGACAATGGAGTAAGTGGGTCTTCCCCTTGCTGTAATCGATCATGTTGGTCCTCCCCATGGAGTTGTTATCTATGAAAGTTATCTATATAATACTAATTTGAATTATCAAAATAATTATAAAATATGGAACTGTTGTAATGGTAAATCCCTCTTATCATGAGCCACGTTCAAACATAAGTCCAATCATGTATGATTCCCTATCAAATATAGGAGAAATCCATTCTCAACCAGAAGATAGCCCAAGATAACAGTCATTCTCCGAACCTCATTTGGATCATCTACCTTCTAATATAGTAGAGTAAATCCCAACCAATATCATTTCTTGTGGTAAAATTATCTCCAAAAATCCACTATAATATGACTAGTTTGAGGAAACTCTAGTGAAAGATGAAAAATATATGATAAACATGAGGAAACATCTAGCTAAATACAACATACCAGTCATGTTCTTGCCTTTAAACACCCCTTGATATAGCATATCAGAGGCATTTTCCTAAGATTGTGTGCACGAAAACTGCCTCAACATATGGAAAACGCTTCATCACATGAAAGTTAAATTATTATGCAATTATGACTATCAAAATCACATCAAAGTAATAGAAGGTATGAAACAAAAAATTGAAATTGTAACTATCATGGATTTACGACATCCAAAGATCTAGAAACTGCAAAGACCCATTCAATGTGCATGCCTTGATTCATTAGTGAGGTTGTGATTGTTGATCATTGATACACCATCTAGGGTTCATATAAAATGATGGGATGCACATGGGAATTTCGTTTCATTTAAGTATCCAACCACAAAATAATGTCAAATTTGGTATCATGTAATGTCATTTCCACAGGTAGGCTATAAAAAATGGAATCAGTTTATGAACAAAGATATGATAAACTAGAATAGAACCCAATTGATTCTCACAAAATATTAAATATAACACCTTATTATTCTCAAATAGTTTATTTAAGTGCATACCAAATGATGAACCCAACCCACATTTGAACAAAAATATACAAAAACATAAGATAAGTTGTGTAAATATCAACCACAACTGTTCGAGAGCAACCCCAGCCTGTATGGCTTGGGGATTTTTTTGACCCAACCCCTAATATCATACATATAGGTTTGAAGGTTTGTAAAGGTAGAAAATGAATAAACCCATACCTCATGGATGGGGGATTATTCATCTCAACAATCCTATCCTCAATGGGAATAATTTTTCTCTCGATTAAGGAAGATGTCTTGGAATTAATTCTCTCTGTTTGTCCCATCATTTGATTCAGTACATTCAATTGGAACATGCACGAATGAACTCTATGGGAATTACCTTTGGGTTACATTCCACTAAAAAACTCCCAAGGAATCTATAAATAAGATGATTAGGTCTCATAGAGGACACATTGGAAGGAAATCTCACAAAAATGTGAATAGAATTACTGTAATGGTTTATGCGTCAATGAACTTCATCAATGCTACCATTGAGGACCCTCCAGAACATGATATGAATTCATAGTAATTATAAGAGGATGTTTCCTATCATAGTGTGTTCCATACCCAAAAAGTGTAGGTGTGAGTAACCCAAACCCGCGACTTGCCCTAAATTTGGGCATCCCCTAGAATAATCCACCTCTACCTACTTGAAAGGCACCTAATAGGGGAATCTGTAAGGTTTAGACTATGTCTCACCTTCCCCCTGAGAGGGTCAATCCCTTTCACTAAAGGAAATATTTTCTCAGCAAGAGGAGGAGATGAAATAATAGATAATACTCAATACAAATTCACTATGAGGTAGCCTTCCTACCAGATATGCCCTGTAAGTAGATCCTCAACATGAAATTCTAGTTGGAACACCCCAACAAAGAGGGTTTTCTATGAAAAATGAAGAATAATGGGAATATCTTATCAATGTAGTAGATCAACCACCAATACATTTAGATCACACAATAATAGATCAAGAATAACAATCATAGAATAATTTTAGGTTGGGGTGGTCCCATAGGATTGAACTGAAAGAGAGTAGATCTGGAGGCAAGTAACTAACTCCAATCATTAATGTGGCTCAAATCAATAGAAATTACTCTATAAACAAGGATTTTATGGATTCCTTCTCAGATGTGTTGATAGAGAAGAGAATTTGACTATCATTGAATTAATACTTGTAGAAGAATGTGGTGTCCAAAAATCAAGGTACATGCTTTCTGATCAAATTCACTGGATTGTATACTCTATGACTTTGATGACACAGGATTGCATAGAATTCACCAAAAAACGTCATTCCATCCAGGTGAATGAAAACATCATCCATAAAACTTCTGAGTTGTTACATATAAGGAAATACTCATGGCCACTAGACACATGGGCAATGAATGTAGTAGATCGTACCCTCCAACTATGACTAATTAGTTCAATTGCATCTTGAGTAATACTAGTTTCTTTTATAAATGGGATTAGGAAATACCTGTCAAAGAAGTGGATTCCAAAATAACATTTAGCTTCATAAAGTATAACATCATTACTAGATTTAGTGTCCCTCATACCATATTAACTAATAATGGAAACAATATTTGTCCTATTAAGGTAGAAAACCAATATCATGAGTACAATATCATATCCAACCATTCATCCCACTATCTTGCTGTGGATAATGGACAGATATTGGATTTTAAAAATAACTTGTCGAACATAATACATAATATGGTGGAAAAAATAATAATTCTTGGCCTGACAAGATCTTTCATGCCTTATGGGATTACCGAACTACAAGTCGTACTGCAAAACTGGAAACCTTGTACTCATTGGGGTATGGAACAGAAGCAGTCTTGCCTGATGAAGATTAATTTCCATCACTCTGTATTTCCATATGGGACCAACAATCTACATATGAACTATCTCAGAAATGGCTAGATGAGTTGGATTCCCTGGATTAAAATAGACTACAAACATGTATCATTTGGAGGTCTATCATAATCAGACATCATTATCCTTTAACAAGATGGTTTGCCTGAATTAATTCTTCTATGGAGAGTTGGATTTATTCCTTAGGAATCCAATGATACAAGTAAATATCCCAATGAATCTTGAACCAAATTGGTAGGGACCTTATTCCATGCACAAGGTCCACTTTAATGGAGTATATTCCTTAATCTCAATGGATGTGGGACTCACTATAACACCAACCAATGTAAGGTTCTTGATGAAATATTTTATGTAATGACACGATCTGCATCCAAGATACAATATTTTAAACTCAATAGGGGGTCATTGTCGCATGACCTTAAAATGCACGATAGAATGTCCTAATCACATTAAACTAAAAGTCACTAAATAATGTCCTTGTCAAATGAAAATTAACTTCCATGCATCCTTTTTCCATAACAAATGAGGCTAAACTGCATTGTTAAAATCCTTTTTAATAAATTTTAAGAATCCCCCAGTGTACCATGAACTATGATATCCCTCATGGTCCTCAAAAAATGGGGCTTCCTTCCATGTGTATGTACTAATCACATCACTCTAACCCCTTAGTTGGTTGTGATTCCCTCTTGGATAGACCCGAGGAAGAAAGCTGGGCTACCCCCATACATAATTCCATCATATATCATTGCCACCCCATAATGACATTTGGCCCCCTTTTTAAACGAATATGTCCCAAAATTCTCATGTCGTTACCACGAGATGATAAATTGAATGGCCAAAGTCCACATCATATGATGGCAAAATACACAATCCATTCAAAAACTACATGTGGCTTTATTGTCATTAAAATAATATATATAGGGATTCCCAAATCTCTAATCATAGGTCTAGCTATGATTTTATAATAGAAAACTCTAAAAACCATGGAAACAATAAGAACACATAAAAACCTTAAAAACCATAATATCCTAAAAAATGCTAGGAAACCACTAAAAACCCTAAAAACCATTAAAACCCCTAAAATGTAAAAAACTCTAAAAAAATTATAATGACCAAAATACTATAAATGAAGCTAAACCCTTGAATTTTTCTAAAAACCCTAAACAATACTGAAAACCTAAAAAACACCCACAATCCCTAAAAACCCTACTAAATTAAAAAACCAAAAAAATCATCAAAAATCCCTTAGAACAAAAACTACCCCAAATAACATTAAAGACCCCAGAGTCACTAAAAATCATAATTACACTAAGAACCTGAAAACCATTATATCCCAAAAACAACTTAAAACTCTAAAAAAATCATAAACCCATAAAAATGTTAAAAAATCTAAAAATACATAAAAACCATAAAAAATATAAAACACCCTAGAAATAAAAAAGACACTAAAAACATGAAAACACCTAAAATAATCGAAAAAAACCCAAAACCTCCCCAAAATCCATAAAACCCCAAAAAACCCTACAACCATAAACGTCTTAAAAAATCCTTATAAATACATAAAAATGTAAAAAACAATAGAATCCCTAAAAACCATAAAACCTATAAAAATATTCCAAAACCCTAAAATCCAATAAAACCTATAAAGAGCCACTAAAAATCTAAAAACCCTTTAAACACATAAAATTTTAAAAGCTCCCAAACCCCTTAAAACCCCTAAAAGAAACCATAATTCCCCCAAAACACCATATACACCATGAAAAACCCCCATAACCCTAAAACCTAGAAAAACACTAAAATCCAAAAAATCCCGAAAACCCTTAAATTGTAAAAACCATAAAAATATTTAAAAACCCGAAAAATCCATGATAAATTAAAAAAAATTCAAAAAATGGAAAACCACTGAAAGCTATAAATCCACCTAAAAACGTTAAGAACCCTAAATTCCCTAAAAACACAAAAAACTCTAACCCCCTTTAAACCTCAAATTTTTTTAAAAACATTGAAAACTAAAAAACATAAAACCCATAATAATATAAAAAACCCTAAAAACCCTTTAGTCCCTAATAACCTTAAAATACCTTAAAACCCCATAAATCCCTCAAAACCCATAGAAAGAAATGAAATCGTAAAAAATTAAAAAATAATTAAAAAATCCATGATAAGGTAAAAACCCATAAATCCCTATGAAAGTCATAAGAACTCATAAAAACATTAAAAACCCTAAAAACCCAAAAAAATCCAAAATAAAACTAAAAAAACCCTCAAAACTGAAAAAGTTAAACACTGTAAAAAACTATATAATCCTAAAAAACAAAAAAATTAATAACCAAAAAACTCAAAAAACCCTTAAAATGTGAAACCCCCGAAAACACTAAAAGTCTCTAAAACCCATATAAACTATTGAAATTCTAAAAAAAAATCACTATAAATCCATAAAAAATAAAAAACCGTAAAAACAAAAAAAAATCCCTGAAAACCAAAAAAACCCCTAAAATCCAAGTACACGTAAACCCATAAAAAAGAAGAAAAATCTATAAAACCCATTTAAACTTCTAAATATGTTAAGAAATTCGAAAATAATCTTAAAACCCCTAAAAAACCATAAAATCCCAAAATACCCTAATAATCCTAAAAAACATAAAATCCTAAAACCCCTAAGAATCCATAAAACACAAAAAAATCCCCAAAGCCCATAAAAACTGTAAAATTCCTAAAAAATTTCTATAAATCCATCAAAAGGTAAAAAACCCCAAAACCCATAAAAATCCTAATAAAAGCCTTAAAATTCCCAAAAAACGTAGTGAAAACTAAAACCCTTCAAAAAATAATAAAATCATAACAACCCCTAAAACCTTAACAAACCATAAAAATACTAAAAACGGAATAAAAACAATAAAACCCCATAAACCGCAAAAATATTAAAAAAAATCTAAAAACTATAAAAACTCATAAAATCCAAAAATTTCTAAAAAGGCCCTGAAAACCACGATACCCCATAAAACCACTAAAAATGCCCAAAACCATTAAAACATATAAAGGACATAAAAACCTTAAAAATGTTAAAATACTCTAAAACCCTTTAAAACAAAAAAAATAATAACCCTCAAAATCTGAAAACCCATAACAACCCTAAAACCCCATAAAAACACTAAAAATCCCTAAAACCCATAAAAAATAAAAAAACTAAAAAATACCTGAAATGAAAAAAACCTAAAAATGTTGAAAATCTACTAAAAACCATTAAAAACCCTAAAACCGTAAAAACCCCTAAAACCCCTTGAAAACACTAATCCCACTAAAAACTATAAAAACCCTAAAAGATCCTTGAAAATTTATAAAACTATAAAAACAATAAAAACACATCCCCCACCCCAATCTAAAAAAATAAACCTAAGAAAACACTAAAACTCTGAAAAACCCAAACACCCCACAAAATCAATAAAATTCCTAAAAACCGGTTAATACATAAAAATCATAAAAGAGGCCTAAAATCATGGAAATCCCCCTAAATGCCATAAAAACAAATGTTAACATTAAAACCCCTACAACCACATAAAATCATACAAACCACTAATACACTAAAACCCCTTAAAACCCATAATTGTTTTTTAAATAATTCTAAAACTTCATAAATACACTCAAAAACTAAAAAGCCCCTAAATCTGTAAAAGACCCTAAAAAAAAGATAATACCTAAGAACACTAAAAAATTGGAAAATCCCTAAACCCTTAAAAATTCCTAAAACCCCTAAATATCCAAATAACCATAAAAATACTTAAAATCACTAAGAATATCTGATGATGTGAAAACCCCTAAAATCCCAAGAATCCCATGAAAACTATAGAAACTACTAAAAATAATAAAAACCCTAAAAACTAATAAAAACCATAAAAATCAACAAAAACTATAAAAAACCCTTAAAACACCTAAAACATTAAAAAACTATAAAAACTATTTATAAAATCCTAAAAACTCAAAAATCCATAAAACTCAAAAAAAAAACTGTAACCATGAAAACCCCTAAAACCCCTATAAAACCTTCAAATCCCCTAAAACTCTTCAAAAACATGAAAACCAATAAAAACCACAAATGTAAAAAAATTCATAAAATCCATTAATACATAAAAAACCATAAAGCCCTGAAAACTCCCTGAAATCAACAAAACCCCCTTAAAACCCAAAAACCCAAAAAACCACATAAAACTGAAAAAAGACAAACAAAATATAAAATCCCTCAAACCCCATAAAAGATAGAAAATTCTAAAAACCATAAAACCCTCAAAAACATAAAAAACCCTAAAACACCCAAAAGGCCCAAAAAACCATGAAAAACCTTAACCCTGAAAATACATGAAAACACCAAAAAAACCATCAAACACCCTAAAAGCCATAAAAACTATTAAAATCATAAAAATGCAAAAAATTCATGAAAATTTAAAAAAAAACCTTGAATTTTTATTAGAACATAGAAATATATTTTAAAAAATCCTAAAACCCATAAATACCCATGAAACACTAAAACCCTTAAACCACTAAAAACACTAAAAAATTATAAAACTCCATTAAACCCATAAAAAACATAAAAAAACCTAAAACCCCCAAAAAAACATAAAGACTGCCAAAACCCTAAAAACCCGCAAAACCCCTAAAATCCTCAATATTCCTTAAATCCCTAAAAATGCATAAAAATCCTAAAAATAAATAAAATCTCTAAAAATGTAAAAAACCCAAAAAACCTTGAAAATCCCAACCACCCATAAAAATCCGAAAAACCTCTCAAAACTCAAAATACACTCAAACCCCAAAAATGATATAAAACTCTAAAAAACCATTCAAACAATATAAAAATTAAAAAACCCAAAAAAACCCGATTTTTTTTGAAAAATACCTATAAACCATAAAAAAATTCAAATAACCCTAAAATCATTCCAATGACATAAATACCATAGAAAAATATAAATACTAAAAATCACTAAAAACTTAAATATTTAAGGAAACCTAAATACCATAACACCCCAACAAACCTTAAAAACCCATAAAAACTTTTAAAAATAATAAAAACACATGAAAAACCAAAAAACCCAACAAAAACTCTTAAAACCCTTAAAAACCCTAAAAATTTAAAAAAACTCTAAATATCGCAAAACCTAAAAAACTCAAAAAAAACCCAAATCACCAAAAAAGACCATAGAAACCTTAAGACCCATAAATATCATTAAAACCCTCAAAACCATATAAAATAAAAAACCATATGACTATAAAAATCCAAAAAATTACCTAAAAATACCTGAAAATGTAAAAAGCCATAAATATCATTCATTCACCTGAAAATTATACAAATCCCAAAAAACATAACCCCCTAAACCCCTATAACCCTATAAAACAACTAAAATCTCTAAAATCCTTTAAACCCTTAAAAATGATTAAAAAATCGAAAAAACATCAATCCCTTGAAAATTTATAGAACCTAAGACACCCCAAAAATACCCTCAAACCACTGAACACCCCTAAAAACCCTAAAAACTCATAAAAATCCCTAAAAACATCAATATCCCAAAGCAACCAGAAAACTCTAAAAACCCTATAAACCATAAAATCGTAAATTTCCTTAAGAAAACCTAACAACATAAAACCCCCTAAAATACATAAAACCCCTAAAATCCATTAAACCCATAAAACCCACTAAAATTTCAAAAAAACATTTAAACCCTAAAAAATGATAAAAAACCTTCGAACCATAAAACTCGTAAAAATCCTAAAAACCAAAAAATTCCAAAATACCCTAAAAAATGAGAAAATATTAAAAATCCATAAAAACCCATGAAAACCCCTAAAAAACTTCAAAATCCATAAAACCCCATACACCCTAAGAACCATAAATATAGAAAAAATCCCAAAAAGTCCTTAAAAATGTAAAAAAACTTGAAACGCAAAAAACCCCTAAAGACCATAAAAACCCCTAAAACCTGAAAAATATAAAAAAACACATAAAAACCATAAAACCACTAAAAAGACTAAAAATAATTAAAACTTTTGAAAATGTAAAAAATCTATAACTCCATAAAACCCCCAAAACTCAAAAAACCATAAAAATACAAAAGAACCTAAAATCCTAAAAAACATAAAAAATTTCAAAATAAATAAGAAGAATAAAAAACACTAAATGAATAAATATACTAAAAAATCCAAGAAAATGTGAAAATTCCTAATATCCTATAAAACATACAGAAACCCATAAAACCCCATAAAATGTAAAATACTTTAAAGAACTTTAAAACCGAAAAAAACTAAAAACATCCTAATACACCAAAAGTCCCTAAAACATGGAAAAAGTGAAACACCTAAAAACAATTAAAACCATAATACGCCTCAAAATCTTTAATACCCCCAAAAAACCCTAAAAATCATTAATATCCAAAGAAAACTCTTTAAATACCGAAAAGCATAAATGCCCTTAAAACCTTGAAAACCCCCTGAAAAATATGAAAACCCCGAAAGCCCTTAAAAACCTTAAAAAATTCCTCAAAACCCTAAAAACAACTAAAAAATATTAAATCCCATAAAAATGTTATAAAACATAATAAACTTTTTAAAACCCTAAAAACTCAAAAAAAACCCATTAAAAATACAAAAAGGTTCAAAAAACCATTAAATACTATACAAAACCTATTAAACCCTAAAACCCCATGAAACCCCTAAAAATTTATAAAACCATCAAAACCATTTAAATTCAAAGGAATCCTAAAAAATACCTGAATAGGTAAAATACCCAAAAATCCCAGAAAAACCCTTAACAACAATACAAATCCCTAAAAACCATTAAATAACCCTAAAACCCATAAAAAACCCTAAAAATTATAAAACACAAACCCCACTAAAAATGTTGAAAAACATTAAAAAATTTAAACCATGAATAATCTCAAAAAATAACCCCTAAAAACCAAATAGACTTTAATATCCCTAGAAAACAATGCAAACCCTAAAAAACCCAAAAACCCCTCAAAATCCCTAAAAACTCTAAAAACCATAATTATTCAAGAAAAACACCTACAAATCCATAAAATGTTAAAAACCCTAAAAATCCTTAAAACATTGGAAAACCAGCAAAACCCAGAAAAACATTAGAGACCCTAAAAACATTAAAAACCACAAAAAACCCTTAATTCATTAAATAGATATCTTAAAATCATTAAAACCCTAAAAAATTACTAAAACCCCAAAAAGACCATAAAAAACTAAAAATCCTAAAAACCCAAAAAACCTTGAAAACCCCTAAAAACTCAAAATCCCCAAAAATAAAAAAAAACCTAAAAACCGTTAAAAATTCCCATCAAATCCTTGAAAAGAAACCTTAAATACCCTTTAAATCCATAGAAAAAAAATAAAAAACCATAAAAACCATAAAATCCATAAAACCACTAAAAACTCTAAAAACCCAAGAAACCAATAAAAACTCTAAAAACATAAAATCCCTAAAAAACTAAAAATATTTTAAAACAAAAGGCTGTAGAATCCTTGAAACTCCCTAAAAAGCTTCAAAATATCCCAAACCAAAAAATATTGAAAACCATAAAAATCCATAAAACTCATAAATCATAAAAAACACAAAAACCCCTACGAAAAATCTAAGAACCAAAAAAACCACTAAAAATAAAAATAATAAAATCCCATAAAAACCCCAAACCCCACTAAAAACCCTAAAAGCTCTAAAAACCTTGAAAACCCTTAAAAACCCCTAAAAATTAATAAAATCCCTAAATACCTTAAAAACCATAAAAACCAAACAAATCCTAAAAAATCTTTAAAAATCCAAGAAAATATAAAAACCCAAATACCCCGGAAAACCATAAAACTGCCAAAAAAACACTAACACCCCAAAGGAACTCATAAAACCCAAAAAACCACTAAAACACTAAAAACACTAAAAACCACTATAAATCATAAAAAAAATACACGAAAACAATCAAAACCCTAAAGACCCTAAATAACATAAAATAATGAAAAACCTAAAAACCGTTCAAAATTCATAAAAACATAAAAATGTTTTAAAAAACATATAAATCCCGAAAAACATAAAAAACCATAAATACCCTGAAAATCCACTAAAAACCATAAAAACCCCTCAAAAGCCTTAAAAAACCTAAAATACCCTAAAATCACAAAATCCCATGAAAAACTATAATAAGACTTTAATCACCTAAAAATGATAAAAAACATTAAAAGGCCATAAAAAACAATTAAAAATCAAAACCCCCTAAAATCCCAACAGAACATAGAAAACATTAATACCCTTAAAAACATTAAAAACACTAAAACCCTAGAAACCCATTTCGGATGGAACCACGAGAGGAAATTCCTCTAGGGGCACAATGGAAAAACCCTAACCCAAACCATAGATCCTTTGAGGACGTTGTTGCGGGGTGTGAGCAGTCGTTGAATGTTCACGGAGACTCAAAGCCTACAACTCACATCGAACCGAAGAAATTTCAACACAAGGGACATTCTACGATATCATTCTCAAAGGAAGCTGTTAGGATCTTGGCTTATGATTTACGCTTCATCCTTGTTGGATAGTTTATCAAGCGTAGGCCTTCTTTATTCTTCTTTTTAAAATCATTGGAAGCTCTTGGTTTTGCGAACATTCATGTCTATCTTTTAAATTCATCGAATGTGATTTTTTGCTTCTTGTCTAAAAACGACTATTATTCGATATGGATGAGAGGTTCATGGTCCTTCAATGTCTCTTTCATGAATGTTTTAAAATGGTCCCCTGACATTCGCCCTGATTTCGAGCCTCCAATTGCCCATATTTTGTTAAGATTCCCTGGTCTACCACATCACTTATTTAAGAAAGCACTTTTCTCGATTTCTAGTATGATTGGGCAACCCCTCAAGATAGATACCACTACAAGATGCCATTCTCGACCCTTTTTGGCTCGAATCTGTGCATAAATTTATATTCATAGTCCATTCCATCCCACATTTGGATACAAAATGGTGATAATGGATTCCTACAATAGGTCATCTTTGAAAACCATCCAGACTACTGCACTGGTTTCCTTATAATGGGACATTCTACAAGGATTTGCAGAAGAAAATATTATGATGCCTGTCCCCTTGCAATACCCAACACAATCTGGGTTGAAAAAGGTCTTCGCATGGGGATGAGCAATGCTTCTACTGAACTTTATGGTAATAAAGATGTTAACCCTCTTCCCCTGCTAATGAATCATCTAGTGTTGTGGATTCTCCCCGAAATGCTTAACCTCTTGACGAGGATAAGGCGCTCAACATGCCTGGGAAACTCACTGTCATCGATGTATCACAATACTTGCATGAGGAGGACAATAATTCCCACTCTAATTCTTGTGAATCCACGCATGATGATTATGAGCAAGCTTGTATGACTGAGGATGCCTATTTAAAACTGAGTACATGGAAAGGTAAAAAACCAATGGTTGATTTGGATAGCTATATCACTCTGGGTTCCAAAAAGACCCGGAGACGTAAAGATTACTCTAACCTCGAGAGAACAATTGTCACTAGATCCCTAGAGGCTTCTCGGAAAGAACAAACTGAGATTCCACCACAATCGGTGGTTACAAAACTTCCCATGACATCCCCTGATGATGGATTCATAACCGATACTACAAATGTTAAAGATGATGACCCTACGACGAGGGATGCTTATCAGTATAATGAGGATGTGAATGATTAATTGGAATCTTGGATGGAAGAGAAAGATGAAATACATTTTAAAATATAGAGAAATAGTGATATCTCAGCGGATACATACCTAACAATCAGTAAGCGAATTTACATGAAGATGGTGGAATAATTTAAGCAACATCCTGATTTTATTTTCAAGGACACTCCATGTCAATGATTTGTCTTATCTACTATTTGATGCATGTGGCTAGTTCCTTGTGCAGTTCTTATTTGGATGGGAGTTGTTTGTCCTTGTAGGTCCTTTTTCCTTTTTGGTCTAAGGACTACACAGTTGATCATGGTTCTATAAGTGCGAAGGATGCTTGAATCTCAGGAGATTGTCCGGTTGGAGTATTTTTTGATCCTAGTGTGATAGTGGTAGCTCTTTTACCTCACATGTGCCTATCGTCCTATTCTTGAAGCCCTCTAAATTATGTATTCTTAATCTTCTCACTTCAACTTTGATCATCCACTAATGTTTTATGCTCAGAACAAGCATGATATGTTCCTCATTTTTCCTTGTTTTTCCCTTCAATTGATGCTCTAATCCATGAAGGATCCTTTTTATCAACATGTTTTCCGTCCTTCTTCTTCCGTATTGAAACTCGAAGTTTTTTGAGTTTTTAGGTGCAATTGTAAAGGGATTGTTTTAATGATGGGTTGTTTTATCCTTGGGGGAATGATGAGGCAATAGTGATCAGTACTGTTTGGCATCAAACTACATTTTCATTGGGTGATTTTGGATAAAACTTCCACTTCCCTTCATAGTGAATGTCTTTGAAAATTAAATAACATGGCTTCCCAGACATGTCTCATGCAATTCAAGCTTTTGTTTTATTTTCTTGGAAACCTCAGATTGCATACCCTTCAACCCCTTGTTGGTGTAAGTTATTTACACCTCGTGTTTGTAATGTAATCCTTGTTTTTAATAATTTCTCTTGAGGCATGAATTGGGTGACCAATTCATGTCACCACTTTTATAAAAAAAATAAAAACCTTAAAAACCCTCAAAATCTATAAAACCCTAAACAACATAAACATTCTCGAAAACTCCCTAAACATAACAAAAAATTTAAAAAACACTTAAAACTATGATAAATCCCTAGATTCCATTTAATCCCCTAAAATCTACAAAACCCCTAAAATCCCCTAAAACCCCTAAAACCCCACTGAAAACTTGAAAAATCATTTAAACCCATAAAACATTAAAAACAAGAAAGAACATTAAATCTATAAAAACCTCAAAAAAACCCTAAAACCCCAAAAGACAATAAAACCATGAAACCCCCCAAAACCCTAAAAATATTAAAAATACTCAGAATACATAAAAACCTTAAAACCCTAAAAACCATAAAATTCCTAAAAATATCTAAAAAACTATAGACCCCTTAAAACCTTGAAAACCTTAAAACCCGTAAAAACCCATAAATTCCCTAAAAACAAGCTAAAAACTCTAAAACCCTTAAAATCCCTAAAAACATTCAAAAAATCAAAAAATAAAAAAAAGAAAATTAAAACCTAAAATACCCTAAAAGAATAAAAACTATCCAAATCCATAAAATCATGAAAGACACTAAAATCCATTAAAAAACTAAAAAATCAAAATACATCTCGGAAAACGTAAAACCCCCCAAAACAATAAAACCCCCCTTAAAACCATAAAACCCCAAAAAACCTTAACAAACCCTTAAAACCCATAGAAATATTAAAAACCACTAAAAACACTTAAAACCTTTAAACTTGTAAAAACAGTAAAAAACACTAAAAAACACTAAAAACATTAAAACCTCTAAAATGATCATAAACCAACCTGAAATCCTAAAACACCTTATAAAACTCAAGAAAACCCTAAAACCCTCAAAACCTCTCAAAACCGCTAAAACCATAAAAAACCCTAAGCACAATTAAATTCATAAAAATTCTAAAAAATCCAAACAAAAATTAAATAATAAAAAAATTAAAAAACCATAGAAAAACCCTCAAAACTACAGAAATAAAAAACCCATAAAAACACTAAGCACCCATAAAAAACAAATAAAACCCCTAAAACCCATATAAAGTTAAAAATATATAAAAAACTAAATAACACTAAAAGAATAAAAAACCCCTTGGAAATATAAAAAGACCCTAAAAACACCTAAAATCCCTAAAAATCCATGAAATCACCTGAAAACCCTCAAAAGTCCCTAAAACCCAAGAAAACCCTAAAAACCATAAAAACACAAAAAAAATTATAAAAAAATTATAAAAATTTAAAAATACTTAAAAACCATAATAACTGATGATACTCATTAAAACCCATAAAATCTGTCAAACTATGAAAAAAAATAAAAAACTCCAACAAACCTTAGAAACCCTAAAAACTAGAAAAACCCCTAAAACCCCAAAAAACTATAAAACCCTGGAAACCCTTAAAAATTTGTTAAAACCCTGAAAACTCTCAAATTCCCAAAAAAACCCGAAAAACCAAAAAACTCTACAAATCATTCAAAATCACTACAAATCACTAAAAATGTGAAAATCTCTAAACACCAAGAAAACCCATAAAAACCCAAATAGCCATTAAAAACCTTATAATATGATTGAAACCCCAAAAACCATAAAACTAGTAAAAACTCTAAAACCCCCCAAAACAACAAAAAATGTAAATAAACTATAAAATGCCTTAAATACCTAAAATCCATTAAAACCAATCGAAATCCTTACAAACCCTTGAAACCTTAAAAACCATAAAACCATAAAATCTCTAAAAATCTCTATAAAAGAAAAAAACCATAAAACCTCTCAAAACCCACTAAAAACCATAAAAACCACCAATATAATTAAAAATCCCTAATCCCCCAAAACCCATAAAAAATAATAAAAACTATTAAAACCTTAAAACCTATAAAAAAGATATAAAACAATGAAATCCTTTTAAACCCATAAAAAACATTAAAGTTTCATAAATCCCAAAAGAGATCAGAAAAACCATAAAAATTACTAGAAAATATAATAAACCTTAAAAACCATAAAAATACGAAAAGTCCTTAAATTCCTTAAAAACATAAAATACCCTAGAACCCTAAAACCCCAATGAAAAATATAAAATTCCTAAAAACCTTATAAAACCCAAAACCCAAAAAATCCATCAAAGCCACTCAAAACTCTAAAAATAATATAAACCCCTAAAAATATTAAAAAAAATTGAGAAACCATAAAATATTTAAAAACAGAAGAATATCCTAAATCCCAAATGACCCTAAAACCCCGAATGATCCCAAAACACCAAAAAACTAGTAAAAACCCTAAATCCCTCAAAATAATTAAAACCCCTTAAAGAAAAAAAACTAAAAATCCTTGAAATCCCATAAATGAAAAAACCCTAAAACCAAAAAAAATCCTTGAAAACCATAAAAACACTAAAAAACCGATAAAACCCATAAAATACACAAAACCCCTTAAAACCATAAATATGTGCAAAAACTATAAAAACCTAAAGAACAATAAAAAACCCTAAAAACACAAAAGACACAAAAATACTAGAAACCCTAAAAAATCCTAAAAATAGTCAAAATCCTTAAAAACCTTAAACATTTAAAAAATATACAAATTCTAAAAAATACATAAAAATCCCTAAAAACGTAAAAAATTCTAAAACCCCTGAAAACCATAAAATCCCTAAAAACCATAAAACCCCTAAAATCCAATAATAATCCTAAACCCCACGAAAAATTTTAAAAATACTAATAAACCCTTAAAAATTTACGAACAACTATTAAAACACCTAAAACCTAAAAACTCAAAAATAAAACCAAAAAAACCAAAAAGACCCTAAGACATTGAAAATCCATATAAACCCTAGAAACTCGTGAAAATATCTAAAAACCATCAAAATACATAATAAACCTTAACCCATAAAACCTATAAAAATCCTAAAAACCATAAATATCGTTGAAAACATAAAAAATGTAAACACCTAAAAACCCTGAAAAACCCATGAAACCCCTAAAAATCCGAAAGACATCTTAAAACCCAAAAATACTAAAAACCCATGAAAACTATAAAAACCACTAAAAACTATATAAACACTTTAAATCCCTAAAAATGTTTAAAAAATATGAAATCTTAAAAACCATAAATAACTCAAATTACCCAAAAGACCATAAAACCCATAAGAAGTCAAAAAATGCTAAAAACCTAGAAAATACTATAAACCCCTAAAATCCATAAATATACTTAAAAAATAAAAATAGTAAAATCCCATAAAAAAATTTAAACCCTTCAAAACCAAAGCAAAATAAAAACCTAAAACCCTAAAACCCCTTGAAAACCCCCCAAAACCTTCAGAATCCCTTAAAACCAAAAAAACCTTAAACCTATAAAAATTAATAAAACTCCCCAAAACCCCAGAAACATATAAAATAATAGAAATCCTAAAACCCCAATAATCCATAAACCCCCTGAAAACATTAAAAACCTAAAACCCAAAAACACCCTAAAACCACTAAAATGTCTACAAACCCTTAAAATCCCTATAATGATAAAAAATTATAAAAAACATAAAACACCTAAAAACAAAAATACCCCTAAACCCAAAAAACAATACAAAAATTAAAATACTCTAAAAACCCTAAAAACACTGAAAAATCCAAAAACCCTAGAAATCCATAAAACACTAAAAACCCTATAAACCGTAAAATTCATAGTAATCCATTAAATTCCCTGAAAATGTAAAAAACAATAACAATCCAAAAAATCCCAAAACCCCCATAAAACCCCAAAAATATATTAAAACCCTAAATTTTTTTTAAACAATAAAAAACATAGAAACCCTTTAATATACCGAAAGACAAAAAAAAACCATAAAACCCTGAAAACATTTGATAACCATCAAACACCATGAAACCCTAAAAAACACAAAAACACATAAAAACTTAAAAATAGTAACAACATTAAAACCCCTTAAAACACCTAAAAACATTAAAAAAATTAAAACCATTAAAAATCATAAAATACCAGTAAACTCTGATAAATGAAAAAATCCCTAAAAACCATAAATTCCCCTGGAAGACACTAATCCCCTAAAAATCCCTAAAAACCTAAAAATTATAAAATTCCTAAAAAATATATAAAAATATATAAACACATAAAAACCCTAAAAATAATGAAAAACTTTTGTAACCCATAAAAACCATAAATACAATAAAACCTCCTAAAACCCATAAAAACCCACTAAATACACTAAAACACTAAAAACCCCTAAAAAGATAAAATCCACTAAAAAACGTACACCCCTAAAATAATTAATGAATACTAAAACCCATAAAAACCCTAAAAACTAGAAAAACCCTAAAATAACTTAAAATCCCTTAGAATCCCAAAATTCCCAAAAAACTATAAAAATAATAAAAAATACCTAAAAACCTCTAAAAAAGTAAAAAACCATTAAAACCTTGAAAACACCCTAAAAACAATAACTACCTATAGAAAAAAAACCCTAATACCACATAAAAACCCTAAAACAACTAAAAATCTAAAATCTCTTAACACCCCTAAAAATGTAAAAAAAACTCTATAATACCTTAAAACACCAAAAAACACAAAAAAATTAATCCTAAAAAATAAAGAAGACACCAAAACCCTTGAAAAAAACCTAAAAACCCCAAAATACCATGAAACCCACTAAAAAATCAAAATACATAAAAAACATAAAACCCCTAAAAACTATAAAAAACCAAAAAGCCATAAAAATCCTAAAAATGACTTAAAAATCCCTGAAAATTTTCTAAACCCTAAAAACACTTAAAAAATCCCGAAAACCATAAAACCCCAAAAACCCTTAAAACCCCCTAAAAATATATAAAAAACAAACAAAAATCTAAAACCATTCAGAACCATCAAAATGTTTAAAAATAGTAAAAATATTTAAACACCTAAAGACCTAAAAATAACTAAAAATAAACAAGAATTTAGAAACCCTCAAATCCTTAAAATCCCTAAAAAAATATCAAAATCACTAGAAACCCTAAAAACCATAAAATCATTAAAATACCAAAAAAAAACACTAAATACCTCTAAAACCCCCTATAAACCAAAAACACCATAAAACTCACTAAAACCCAAAAATATAAAAAAAAACTCTAAAAACCTTAAAACCCATAAAAATGTTAAAATACTCAAAAAACCATTAATCCCCTAAAAACTCAAAACCCCAAAAACTAATAAAACCCTAATCCTCTTAAAATCCCACAAAACCCTAAAATTAATAAAAATCCTAAAAGGCCTAAAAATCCAAGAAAATGAATAAAATCCTAAAAACATTGAAAGAACACTGAAAACAATAAAAAACCATGGAAACCATAAAAACCATAAAAACCAATAATGTATTCAAAATAATAAAAACTATAAAACCACTAAATCCACTAAAGATGTTAAAAAAATGTCTAAAAACTATAATACTGTTAAAAAATCAAAAAATCAAAAAATCCCCAAAACCCCCAAAAGGCCCTAAAAACATGAAAAAACACCTAAAAACCCTAAACCTAATGAAAGTCCTTAAAAAAATACCCTTAAAATCATTAAAAACCTATAATCCCAAAAAATCAATAAAAACCTATAAAAAATATAAAATCCTTAAACCCCAAAAAATGTTAAAAACACAAAAAACCGTTAAACCCTAAAAAATAAAAAAACCCTAAAAACCAAAGAGAATCTAAAACCCTGAAAAAACCATAAAACCCTAAAAACCCAGAACCCCCTAAAAACCCTAAAAATACATAAAAGTGTAAAAAACCTTAAAACCCATAAAATTCATAAACAATCCCTAAAATTACTTGAAAATAGAAAAATCGTAAAAAACATGGGAAAACCCTGAAAACCATTAATGATACTAAAAACCATAAAACCAAATAAACCCCATAGAATCACTAAAGACCTACCATAAATTGTAAATCCCCATTAAAACTTCTAAAAATGATAAAAAGACTAAAAAACCATAAAACACCTAAAAACACAAAAAAAAAGACTCTAAAAACCCAAAAGACACTAAAAACCATGAAAACCCAAAAAAACCCCAAAAACACTGAATATCCCTAGAAACCATAAAAAATACCTAAAATAATATTAATAAGAAGAGGCCCCAAAAATCTCTATAAATGTAAACAACATGAAAAACCATGAAGAGCCCTGGAAAACTATAAAAACCCTTAAAGGATTAAAAATCAATAAATACCCTAAATATCTCTAAAAACACTAAACAACCCTAAAGCTTCTAAATTCATTTAAAAATATAAAAACCCTTAAAAACCTAAAACCTGAAAAAACCCTAAAAATTCCCAAAACACATAAAAACTCAGAAAAAATTTTCAAACACTTAAAACCCTAAAACCGATAAAAATCTCTAAAAAACCTACACACAATAAATCCTCAAAAATAAACAAACATTTCCGAAAAATATCTGAATACATAAAACCCCTAAACCCCTTAAAACACCATTAAAAACGTAAAACTCACAAAAACCATTAAAAACTCAAAACCCCCTAAAAACTCTAAACCCTTAAAAATCTCTAAAAACCATTTAAACCCCTAAAGGCATCAAAATATTCTAGAAAATCATAAAACCCTTAAAAACTCAAAAAATCACTAAAAACCAAAATGACACTAAAATCCTAAGAACCCCTAAATGTCATAAAAAACCTTGAAAAACCCTAAAGACCTCAATGTTTCTAAAAAAATTAAAAAACACTAAGAATAATAAGAATTCTAAAAAAGCCCTAAAAATCCCCAAAAAGATTAAAAAACCCTAAATACCTTTAAATCCCATGAAAACCAAAAAAATCCTAAAAACCATGAAATACCCTAACACCCCATAAAACCCCTAAAAATCATAAAATAATCTAAAGTCCCTAAAAAAATTTAATAAAAAAAAACCTTTAAAACCATAATTTTTTTTTAAAAAACCCCATAAAACCCTGAAAACCCTAAAAACCCACAAAATCCCAAAAACCTAAAATACCCTAAAACCATAAAAATAATAATAAGTACCTAAAATTGTGAAAAATATAAGAAATTATATACACCCTAAAAACCCCATGAAAACCATAATCACCCCTCAAAATATTAAAAAACCTAAACCCCAAAACAGACCTAAAACCTATAAGAACTCTAAAAACCCATCAAATACATAAAATTTTAAGAAACTTAAAAACCCATTAAAAACCCAAATAATGAAAAACCCAAAAACCTAATGAACACCAAAATAACCTTAAAATAATCAAAATCACAAAAAACATAAAAGACACTAAAACATTCTGATGAAATCCTTAAAAATACCCGCAAGCATAAGAAATCCATAAAACCCTAAAAATTACATGATACCAATGAAAACCTGAAAATCATTTAAAACTCTATAAAATCACTCAAACCCACTAAAAAATCTAAAAATTCGTAAACCACCTAAAAACATTAAAAACTAATAATAATTTTAAAAACAATAAAAAACTCCAAAAAACTAAAAAACATAAAGAGTCCTTAAAACCCCGAAAAACCCTAGAAACTCTAAAGACCCCAAAAACCCTCAAAACAAGTAGAAACCAAAAAAACTGTAAAACCCTTAATAATTCTAAAAAATTCACTTAAATCCCTAAAAACATAAAAACCCTAAAACCTTGAAAAACCTATAAAAACAACAAAAACAATAAAAGTAATAAAAAACACTAAATAACTTAAAAACCATAAAAACACAGTAAAAACTATTAAAAACCTTTAATCCCCTACAATAATAAAAAAAATTCAAAAAACCCTATAACCCCAAAAATCACAAAAAAAACTAAACCCACAAAATACACTAAAAACGCTGAAAACCCATAAAAACGTTAAAAACCCTCATAATCCCTAAAAACATACAAAAATGAATAACTGTATAAATCCTAAAAATACCTAAAGATCCCAAAAAACATAAAAATTAGAAAAACATAGAAAACCCCTCAAAATTAAAAAAAATCCCTAAAAACATTGAAAACCCTAAAAACCAATAGAACACCAAAACCCCCCCTTAAAACCATAAAACCCCTACACACTTTAAAGTCCCCTAAATCCCATAAAAACCCTAAAAAATCACTAAAAACATTAAAACACCATAAAACGCCAAAAAACCCTAAAATGTTAAAAAACTCTAAAAAATCATAAAACCCTTAAAATTTTAAAAAACCCAAAATACCATAAATACACTAAAAAACACTAAAACCCCTAATGACCCCCTAAAAAATGATTAAAATTCTTAATATCACAAAAAACCATAAATACATGAAAAACATTGAAAACCATAAAAACACTTATAATACTAAAAAACAGTAAAACCCCTTAATACATTAAAACCCATTAAACCCCTAAAAATAATAAAAAAAATTAAAACCTTAAAAACTCTTAGTAAATAAAAAAAATACCAAAAAACAAAAAAGTTACTAAAACCTAAATATGCTAAAAAATCATAAAAACATTGAATAGTCCTAAAACCGCTCCAAATCCCAAAAACCCCTAATAGAAATAAAACACCTGAAAATAATAGAACCAAAAAACCCATAAAAACCAAAAAAACAATAAAAACACACTAACACTCTCGAACCCTTAAAATCCATAAAAAAATTAAAAAAATATAAAAAACCCATAAAGACCATAAAAATATAAACAAAGACCCCCCAAACCCTAAAATACCCTAAAACCCTAATAAATCCCAAAAAACCCAAAAAACCTTAGAAACACTAAAACCCTTCAAAATCCCTTAAAATACTAAAAACCCTAAATATCCTAAAAAATCACTAAAAACTCTAGAAATGTAAAAACCCTTAAAACCCTTTAAAAAACCCTAAAAATCATAAAAACCCTCACAACCTTAAAAAACTAAAAATTAATAAAAACCTAAAAAACCCACTAAAATAATATAAACCCCTTGAACCCATAATATGTTAAAAACACTAAAAATCCTACAAAACTAAAAATCACCGTAAAAACCCAAAATATATCCTAAACCCACCTAAAACACTAAATAACCTAAAAAACCTCATAACCCCGAAAACCCCTTAAAATTCCTAATAACCTCAAATAACCATAAAACTATAAAAATTAAAAAAAAATTACACAACAATCATTGAAAACATAAAACCCTGAAAAATCCTAAACCCCCCTAAAAAACATTAAACCACTAAAACCCATAATGACCAAAAAACCCCTAAACCACCTAAAATCCCCAAAAAAATTATAAAAACCATTTAATCCCCTAAAATGGTTAAATAACTCTAAAAATCATTAAAACAAGATGAAATTAAAAACCCTTGAAAAACTAAAAGGCCCTAAAAACCCAAAAAAACAAGGATGACACCTAAAACCCATCAAAATCCTATCAACCCCACAAATCCATACAAATACTAAAACAATACCTGAAAATACCTCAAACATAAATCCCCTTAAACCCTAAAAATATCCTAAAAAATAATAACCTTAAAAATAATAAAAACCCATAAAACCCTAAGAAGCACTAAAAAATCTAAAAACCCTTTAAAATGTAGAAAAACATAAATACCCATAAAACCTTTAAAACCCTGAAAACACTGAAAGCCCTTAAAACCACTCAAAAATTAAAAACCCTATAACACATCAAAAACCTAAAAGAATAAAAAACCATAAATACCGTAAAATACCTTAAAACCCTGAAAATTGCTAAAAAACGTAAAAACCTCGAAAATACCCTAAAACCCAATAAAAATACTAAAAACTCCAAAAAATAAAAATCCCATACTTATTTAAAAAATAAGAAATATCCTTGAAAACATAAAAAAATATAAATACCAATGAAAACCAAAAAAGACCCCTAAAACCCGGAAAAACAAAAAACCCATAAAAACCCTACAAAACCACAAAAAAATCATAAATTCACTTAAAACACCTAAAACATTATGAACTCTAAAAAACTGTTAAAATACAAAATAACCATGAATTTTCCGAAATACCCTTAAATTCCTTAAACCCATATAACCCTAAAAACAATAAAAAAGCAATAAAAATCTTTAAAAAGGTAAAAACCCTAAAAACCTTGAAAATTCATTGAAAATATTAAATCCAACAAAAACATTAAAAGCACATAAAAAATCGAAAAACTCTGAATACCCTTAAAACCCTTAAAAAATTAAATACTCTAAAAAACATAAAACCCCTAAAAACACAAAATAACCCTAAAACGCCCAAAAACTTCCTAACCATAAAAACCCCAATAACCCCAATAACCATAAAAACACCCCCAAAACCCTCAAAATTCATAAAAACAACCTAAAAAACAATAATAAATCTAAAAAATATAAAAATCATAAAAACCATTAGAAATCTATGAAAAAGAAAAAACCATAAAATTCATGAATACCCCATGAAAACCATAAAACCCCCAAAAAACATTAATACAAACAAATTATCAAAAAATACTAAAAACCACCAAAAAACTACAGACCCCTAAGATACCTAAAAACATTAAAAAACTAAAAAAACATTAAAACTAATAAAACTATAAAAAACCAAAAATAAAAAAGACCACAAACCCAAAAACCACTAAAAAACAATAACCCACTGGAAAACCAAAAAAATCCTAAAAATCACTAAAACCCCTAAATTCTATAAAACCCTAAAATTTTCCTAAAAGTCACTAAAAACATTAATGATACCTAAAATCAAAAAAAAAACATCAAACCCATAAAAACCATAAAAACCCTAAAATATATAAAAACACTAAAACCTACTAAAAACTATAAAATCCATAAACCCCCTAAAAATTTAAAACTATAAAAAAAATTAAATCCCTAAAAAAGAAAATAACCCCTAAAAACCCAAAACAAAAAAAAACCATCAAAACCACTCAATATGCCTATAAAACTAGAAAATCCTAAAACCTTAAAAATCCATAAAATCCCTGAAAAGGTAGAAAAAACCTAAAAACATTGAAAACCCCTTGAAAATCCCTTGAAGACCATAAAAATCCCAAAAAAACATAAAACCCATAAAAATATATAGAAACCCAAATATCCATTAAAAAATATAGAAACACTCAAAACCCCACAAAACGTTATAAAACTATAAAAAATTAAAACCATAAAACACTGAAAAATTAATGACCCTAAAAATCCCTAAAACCACTAAAAACTCAAAAAATGCACAAAAAATCATTAAAAATCCCTAATAATATATAATCCTTAATAACCTTTACCCCCCTACCAACAACCATAAAACCCCCTAAAAACTCATAAAAACCATTAAACCACAAAATATATAAAAAATAAAACCCTAAAATATATTAAAAAACACCAAAAACCTTGAAAACCATAAACAACTCAAAAAAACACATTGAAAACCCATAAAGATCATAAAACCCTGAAAACCATTAAAAACACTGAAAAGCCTAAAAATCCATAAAACCATATGAAAAATTGAAATCCTAAAAATTAATAAAATCCTTGGAAGCATAAGGAAACAATAAAAACCGTGAAAAACAACTAAAAACCATAAACCACCTAAAAGCCATAAAATCCAAAAAAATCAGAAAAAACACCAAAAACACTAAAAACTATAATAAACCTTAAAACCCTTAAAATTTTTAAACAAATCTAAAACACTATAAAATCAAAAAAATTAAAACCCCCCAAACCCTAAAAGGCCCTAAAACCCTTAAAATTCCTATAAGCCTAATGCACCTGAAAATCCCAAAAACACTCAAAATCCCTAAAAAACCTAAAAACCCATTAAAACCATGAAATACTTAAAAATCCCTAGAAATACATTGAAATGTAAAAAACCATTAAAACCGTAAAAACCATAAAACCCCTAAAATCCCTAAAGACTACTAAAAACTAGAAAAACACATTAAACTCCTAAAGGCATTTAAAAACCCTAAAAATCATTAAAATCCTAAAAAACTCAAAAATTATAAAAACTCAAAAAAACCCTAAAATCCATTAGAAACCCTAAAAATCGTAAATAGCCCTGAAAAAACCAAAAAATCCTAAACACCCTAAAAAACCTAAAAATCCTAAAAACCATAAAGATCCAAAAAATCTCTTAAAATCTCTAAAAATCTAAAAACCATTAAAACCCATAAAACCTCAGAAAACCACAAAACCATAAAAACAATATAAAAACCCAAAACCATAAAAACCACTAAAAATATAATAACCATTTAACCACTAAAGATGTTAAAAAATTCTAAAAAGCCTTTAAAACCGTAAAATACTTTGAATACCCAAAAAGACCAAAAATACCCTTAAAAGATTAAAACCCCTAAAAACCCCCAAAATATAAAAAACCAAAAAAAATATAAAAATCCTAAAAAGGTAAAAAACACCTTGAAAACTTAAAAAACCGTAAGAACCTTAAAAATCCTTGAAATCCCTAAAACACCTAAATTTCTTGAAAACGCTTAAAACCCATAAAACTTAAAAATCTAGTAAAAACTCCAAAAACTAGTGAACCATTAAAGAAGTTAGAAAACCTTAAAAAATATTTAAAACTCTAAATAACTCAAAAAAAACCTACAAACTAAAAACACTCTAAAAACCTAAGAATCCCTATAACCCCTAAAAATCCCTAAAGTCCCATAAATCCTCTTAATATCCCGAAAATCATTAAAAACAATAAAACAATAAAATAGTAAAAAATCCTTAAAAATACTGGAAAATATAAAAAACACTTGAAAACCATAAAAACCATAAAAACCTAAAGACCATAAAAACCCATAAACACCCATAAAAACCTTAAAACTACTGAATACAATAAAATCCATTAAAACACCTAAAATGATAAAAAATTCTAAAAAACCATTAAAACCCTAAAAAACTCAAAAAAAACTATCAATCCCAAAAGACCATAAAACCCCTAAAAACTCCTAAATCCCCTAAATCCCCTAAACCCCCTCAAAATCCTTAAAAACCCAAAAAACTCTAAAAACCACAAAATCCTAAAAAACCCTAAAAACCCATGAAACCGTAAATAGCCTAAAACATCAAAAACCACCTGAAAACCATAAAAACCACTATTTACCTTAAAACACCCAAAGAACCAAAAACCCACTAAAAAAAATAAAAAACACATAAAACCCTAAAAATGTAAAAAAATCAAGAATAAATAAATACAAAAAAAAAACTAAAAAAATAATAAAGTCCATCAATACTATTAAAAAAATCTGAAAACCCATAAAACCCCTATAAATCACTATAAAACCTAAAAAGCATAAAAATCCTAAAAAATAACTAATAATCCCAGAAAATAAAAAATCCTCATAACCATGATCCCCATGAAAAAACATGAAAAACCACTTAAAACCATTAAACCCATAAAACCCCATAAAATCCTACAAACCTAATAAGAACTCTAAAAATGCTTTGAACTATTAAAAACGTTTAAAAAATATAAATAACCATAAGAACCGTAAAAACCTAAAAAATATCTAAAAACCCAAAAATACCATTAAAAGAAAAAAATACTAAAAACTATGAAAAAACCCAAAAACCCTCAAAATCCCTATAAAACCAATATATCCCAAAAAACCCTAAAAGGTTTAAAATCCTTGAAAATGTAGAAAAACATAAAAACCCAAAATTCCTTATAATCAATAAAAATCAATAATAATACTTAAAAACACTAAAAAAATAAACCCTAAATCCACTAAAAACTCTAAAAATGCTTAAGACCACTAAAACATTAAAAACACTAAATTACATCGAAAACCATAAAAATATCCAAGAAAACACAAAAAACATTGAAAACCCCTAGAAACCCTAAAAACCACTAAAACCCCTCTAAATAAATAAAAACCATAAAACCATAAAATTCATAAAAAACCCAAAAAATCTAGGAAAGCTTAAAAAATTTTAAAACACTAAAAACCACCTAAAAAACATTAAAAACATGTAAAGTCATAAAAATCCCAAAAATCCCATAAAAACAGTAAAAACACTAAATACACTAAAACCCCTCAAAACCATTATAAATGTTATAATTCTCTAAAAACCATTAAATCACTAAAACCCCTAAAACCCCTAAAAACCGTAAAAATACCTAAAACCCTAAAAACATAAAAATATAACTCTAAAAACCCTTATAACCCCTAAAACATTAATGTACTCAAAAAAAATAAAAACCCCATAACAAATTAAAAATACCCTAAATCTCTAAAAAACAAAATAAAATAAAGAACCCGAAAAACCCAAAACACCATCAATCGCATAAAAGCCTTCAAAATACATAAATACCCAAAAAACCCAAAAAACATAATATTGTTAAAAATCATTAAAAATCAATGAAAACATACAAAACTATAGAATCCCTAAAAACACAATGAAAACCATAAATCTCTAAAAACCTTAAAAACACATAAAACCCTAAAACCACTAAAAACTCAAATAACCATTAAAACCCATAAAAACCCCTAAAACCATATAAATAGCATACAAACCTTACGAAATAACTGGAAACTCTAAAAACCCTTAAACACCTAAAAATGTTAAAAATCATTAAAATTCCTTGAAAGCCTAAATACTCAAAAATGGCTAAATCCTGAAATATTCCCAAAAAACCTTGAAAACTTCTAAAAACACTAAAAAAACCTTGAAAACCCCTTAAAATCATAAAAGTCAATAAAAATAATAAAAGATATAAAATCATAAAAAAGCCCTAAAATTCTTTTAAAACCGAAAAAACCTAAAAACCCAAAAAAATCCTAAAAACCATAAAAAACCCTATAAATCGTAAAACCCAATTAAAATAATTAAAATTATAAAAACCACTAAAAGAACTAAAACCTTTAAAACCCTGAAAAAGGTTAAAAACTTTAAAAACCCTTAAATACATAAAAACCTCAAAAACCCTAAAAGAAAAAAATAACAAGAAACCCTATAAAAACATAACAACCCTAGAAAAAATATAAAAACACTCAAAATCGTTTAAAATCCAATAAAACACTAAAAACGCATAACAAATCAAAAAAGCCTGTAAAAATCCCCCAAAAAATAAAAATCCTTAAAACCCTAAAAACATAGAAAACCCTAAAAACCTAAGAAACCCTAACCCCATAAAAACCTTAAAAACCAACTAAAATATAAAAACAGTTACACCACATGAAAATCCCCAAAACACAATAAAATTATAAAAACCCTTAGGACCCCTAAAAAAGAGAAAAAATCTAAAAAATATTTAAAACTGTAAAAAGCTAGTATATTCTAAAACCCCAAAAAACCCATCAACCACTCAAAATCCATAGAAACCTTAAAACCCCATAAAACCATAACAGTCATGAAAAAGACCTAAGAATCCTGAAAAATGTAAAAACCCTAAAATCCATGAAAAAAAACAAAGACCACAAAACCCCTTAAACCCCTAAAAACCCTAAAACCTAATAATACCCCTAAACCCCCACTAAAAACTCTAAAACCCCTTAAAACCCCTAAAAATTTTAAAATTATAAATAACATTTAATACCTTAGAAACACAAATAAGTCATAAAACCCAAAAAACCCTAAACGCCTAAAAAATCTAAAAAACCAAAAAATCCCTAAAACCCAGCAGATTCACTAAAATCTCTAAAAAACCCTAAAAATCATAAAAATCATAAAAAAATTAAAAAAAAGTCCCAAAAAATGTAAAAACTTATAAAATAAAAAAACCCCTAAAAATATAAAAACCATCACGACCTTAAAAACCTAAAAACCCCATAAAAACCCTAAAACCCCATAAAAACTCTAAAACACTTAATCCCCCTAATTAAAAAAAAACTAAATTCCTTAAAAGCCTATATAATAAAAAACTCCCCTAAACACCCAAAAAGTCAATAAAACCCTGGAAAAAACTATTAAAACCCTAAAACCCTGAAAAATCCTAAAACCCAAAAAATCCCTAAAAACCATAAAAACAATGAAAAAGAATAAAAACCATAATTTTTTTTAAAAAATTATTGAAAATATAAAACCACCTAAAACTGTTGAAAAAACCTTGAAACCCATAAACACACCTGAAAACATAAAAACCCATAAAACACTAAAATCCACTAAAACCTCTAAACCCCTCAAAATCTCTAAAAATGTTAAAAACACAAAAACCTAAAAAAAATCTAAAAAACAGAAAAAAACTCTAGAAACCCAAATAACATTAAAAAACAAGATAAAAAGACATAACATCCATTAAAAACCCTAAATACCCAAAAATATTCTAAAATCCTTAAAAACCCTAAAAAATATAAAAATACTAAAAAGGTTACAAATCCTTTATAACATAAAAAACCATAAAACCCTGAGAAACCCATGAAACCATATAAACACTAAAAACATGAAAAATCCTAAAATCCAAAAAAACTATAAAACTACTTAAATACCAAAAAACTTATTCCCTATAAGAACATTTGAAGTCTCTAAAAAATATATAATAAAGAACTAAAAAAACAAAAAATCCAAAAAATATAAAAAACCTAAAATCCCAAGAAAAATATAAAATTAACTAAAACCCCTAAAATCCCATCAAACCCAAAAAGCCACAACAATCCTAACATCTGAAATTTTTTTCTAAATATGTAAAAAAACTAAAAACCAAAAAAATATAGTTAAATCCTTTAAACCCCTAAAAACCTTAAAAACACCATGATAAGCCAAAAACAATGGAAATCTCATAAAAACAAAAAACCATAAAACACATTAAAACTATATAAAACCATAAAAACCCTAAAAATGATAAAAACCTTTGAAAATACCTAAAATCAAAAAAAATCCATAAAACCCCTAAAAATCCATTAAAACAGAAAAATCACTAAATTCCTTGAAAAAACAAAATACACATTGAAGCCTTAAAACCCCTAAAATCCTATAAAAACTCTAAAAACTACTTGAAAATAAAAAATCATAGGACCCCTAAAAATGATAAAAAACTAAAAAAACCTTAAAAACCATAAAAACTAAAATAACCCTTAAAAACATAGACGACCCTAAAAATACAAAAACCTTTAAAACCCATAAAATCCTAAAAATCCTTATAAACCCATAAAAATAAAAAACACTCTAAAACCCTTAAAACACCTTCAAATCCATAAAAACCCCCTTGATAAATAAAAAAACTCCTAAAACCCCATAAAAGCCTAAAGAGACACTAAAAACTATAAAATCTATTAAAACACATTAAAATGTAAAAAAACTTTAAAATCCCTTAAAACACCTAAAAATGTCAAAAAAATATAAAATAAATTTACAACCCTAATATACTGAAATAAAATTTTTTTGATTAAAAAAACTCTAAAAACCCATGAAAACAAAAAAAACCACGAAAAACATAAAAACCCAAAAAAACCTCATAAAAACCCTAATTAGAATGAAAACTCTAAAGACCCTTTTAAGACCCAAAGACATTAAAAACTCTAAAAAACAATAAAAACCTTAAAAAATATATAAACCCCCATAAAACACAAACGACCCCCAAAAACCAAAAAACTATAAACACATAAATTCCGCTAAATCCCTAAAACATTCAAAATATATAAAAACCGTAAAAACCCAAAAAATTATCAAAATCATTAAAAATCCTAAAAAATATCTATAAATGTAAAAAACCCTAAATCCCCAAAAAAAGCATGAAAAACAGAAAAAACCATAAAAACATTAAAAACCCATAAAACCCCATAAAATAATAAAAAACCAAATAAACATTAAAATCCCTAAAATGTTAAAAAAAACTCCAAAAAACCCTTTAAAACCCTAAATAAACACAAAATCCTTAAAAACCGAAAAAAAATCAAAAAAAATTAAAACCCAAAAAATCAATAAAAACTATAAAATCCCTAAAAATACATAAAAACCATAAAAAGCTTAAAACCATAATAATCCTAAAAAATTAGAGAAAATTCCTATAAATTTAAATAATCCTAAAACCAATGAAAAACCTCTAAAAACTAAAAAAATGTAAAAACATCACAAATATTTAAACACATAAAAACCATAACCCCCAAAAATAATCTTAAATACTTTATAACCCTAACAATGTTAAAATACTTAATAAAATCATTAAACTATAAAAAAACTCAAAAAATACCAACAAACACAAAAGGCC
Source organism: Viscum album (assembly GCA_963277665.1). Taxonomy (NCBI): domain Eukaryota; kingdom Viridiplantae; phylum Streptophyta; class Magnoliopsida; order Santalales; family Viscaceae; genus Viscum; species Viscum album. Next base: position 2,886 of record CAUJRU010000681.1, on the reverse strand, counting down.
CTAAAACCCTAGAAAACCCATAAAACCATAAAATTCCTCAAATCACCATAAAACACATCAAAATATATAAAACCCTAAAAACCCTAAAAACCATAAAAATGCAAAATAATTCCTAGAAATAATTGAATGCATAAAAACCCTAAATCATTGAAAACCCCCATAAAACCCATATAAACTTTATAAAATCCCAAGAACACATAAAACCCAAAAATAATAAAAACTCTAAATATCATAATAACTAAAAAACATTTAAAAAGTCTAAGAAAACATAAAAACCCTCAAAACCTTCAAAAAACATTATAACCTTAAAAAACCGTTAAAACCCTCAATTTTCACAAAACCCTAAATAAACTAAAATCCATAAATATCATAAAAGAGACCCCCAAATACATTAAAACATAAAAACCCCTAAAAACGCTGAAAACCCCAAGCAATCTATAAAACCCCCCCCCCCCAAAAATATAAACATAAAATAAAATCTAAAAAAACTAAAATGCCCACTAAAAACTATAAAAACCCTTAAAACCCATAAAAATATTACAAAACTCTAAAAAACCTTCCAAATATGAATAAAAAGAAAAAACCTAAAAACTATAAATACCCTAAATACATAAATACCCCAAAAACCCACTCAAAATCCCAAAAGCCCATAAAAACCTAAAAAACTATAAAATTCTTAAAACACCAAAAAATACCAAAATATATAAAAAACCAAAAATCCCAAAAACACCTTGAAAACCATAATCACTTAAAAAATATAAGAACCTGAAAACCCATAAAACACTTAAAACTAGGAAACCTTCAAAAAACCCTTAAAACACATAAAAATGTTAAAAAATTATAAAAACACATAAAACCCTAAAAATATTAAGAAAAATCCTAAAACCCTAAAATATCCTAAAACCCCTAAAAACAATAAAAATCGATAAAACCCTAAAACCCTAAACAACATTGAAAAGCCATAAAAATCTAAAAAACCCTAAAAACCTTAAGATACCATAAAAATGATAAAAATACTAAAGAATCCCAAAATATCCCAAAAAATGTAAAAAAACCTAAAATCCTTGAAAAAATCATTGAAACCATAAAACCCTAAAATTGTTTTAACCACAACCCAACTATAAAAAGTATAAAAACCCAATAATGTAACTAAAAACTCATAAAACTCTTAAAAATCATAAAAACACTAATAAAACCCTTAAACACTTAAAAACTCACAAAAAACCTAAAATCTCCAAAGAATCAAAAAATATTGAAAACCCCTAAAACCATAAAAGACCGAAACATAGGAAAAACCAAAAAATTCAAAAAAAAACACTCTAAAAAACCTAAAAACCATCAAAATCCTAAAAAAGAACAAAAAATCCATGAAAATGTAAAAACCCAAAAAAAACCCCCAGAAAATGCCTTGAAAATCAAAAAACAACCTACGAATATTTAAAACCTAAAGACCATAAAAACCCTAAAACCCACTTAAAATTATAAAAACGCTTAAAACACATAAAATTGTGGAATAATGTAATCACCCTAAAAACTAAAAGACGCTGAAGACCTTGAAAACCCATGGAACCCCTAAAAACCATAAAACCCCTCAAAATCCAAATAAATCCTAAAAAACCTAATACCATAAAACCTAAGAAGGATGTAAAAATACCTGATGACTTAAAAAACCCTAAAAACAAGAATAGCACCTGAGAAGTAAAAAAACCCTTTAAAACCTTAAAAATCTAAAAAAATTGATAAAACCCCAAAAAGTCCACTAAAAAATGTAAAACCATTAAAACTTCTAAAACGTTAAAATACTCTTAAAACCGATAAAATTCAGTAAAACTAAAGGAAAATATAAATACCAAAAAGACCCTAAAAACCAGGAAATCCCAAATAACCCACAAAATCCCTAAAAACCCAATTAACCCTAAAAATAAAAAAAATCCTATAAATTTGTTAAAATTCCCTTAAAATATAAAAAACACTAAAAACATTAATAAAATCCTTAAAACCATAAAACCCCCAAAAAACAATAAAAACCCATAAAAATCATAAAATTCCACCAAAAACTCTAAAAAACCACCCCCCAAATGTTAATAGATCAAAAGAACCTTAAAATCCCAAAAATAAACAAAAAAAACAGATAAAACATAAAAATACCCAAAAAATCTAAAACCTTAAAATACCAAAAAAACCATGAAAGCCCCCACACCCCCCTAAAACCACTCAAAATCAATAAAAACCATGAAAACCCTAAAAACCCCTAAAAACAATAATAACCCCTAAAACCTAAAAAACCCAAAACCCATAAAAACCGTAAAACCACTAAAAAAATATAAAACCCCTTAAAACACTAAAAAAATTATAAAACATAGAAATATCATAATACCACTAAAAACTGAAAACCTCAAAAAAATAAAAACCTAAACACTATAAAAACCATGAAAGTCCCGAAAATCCATATAAATCCCTAAAAATTAAAAAAGAACCTTACAAACCCAAAAAATCAAAAAAAATACCAAGAAATACCTGAAAATTTAAAATTCCCCAAAAACTATGAAAATCCTTAAAAACCACAAAACCCATAAAATTATAAAAACCTAAAACCCACTAAATCCTAAAAACCCCTTAAAACTTCTAAAAACATTAAAAAATTATAATTTAGTTAAACCCCCTAAAAACCCAAAAGACTCCTAAAAACGCAAAAAAGATCCTAAAAACCCAAAAAACCCCTTAAACGTGAATTAATCTAAAAACCATAAAACCCCTCACAATATATAAAAACCCTAAAAATCCAAAAAACCATAAAAATAAAAATGAAAACCCAAAATGTACCTAAAATTTTAACAGACCAAGAAATCCTAGAAAACCCCATGGAAATAATTAAATCCCATAAAA